>VXBW01004362.1:55349-78812 GCA_013400375.1 Thinocorus orbignyianus
TCCAACTCTAGATAAGCAGATCTTTGAGAAAGATATTTGAAGTTCAAAAATTCTAATATAAATAATTAGGGAAACAACTAGGAAAACTGCAAAAATCCTTAGTAAGTATTCCTCTTTCTTTTCCTCTTCACTCAGGTATGAATCTTGACAGTTTAAAGAAAAATATAATTCTGATTGAAACAGGTCAGGGCTACTTACACAGCATATTCTGGCCTGTGCCCAAAGTGTAAGCACATTTTACCTAGACCTTCTAGGCTTGCAAAGACTCCTCCACACCATTCAGGAAATATATCCTGAAGGACCTGCCCTTTCAGCTGTGCAGGCACCACATAGCAGTTGTGCCCCTTGGAAGAGCTGCAGCTGGTAATCAGCTACTCACTGAGCAGGGTTCAACACAAGCTACCCAACAAATTCAGAGTGCCACAGGAAACAAACATAGTTTACTTGAGAATCCTACTTTTAAGGACATTTTGATTAGGGAGATGAGGTTAAGGAGAATAAACAAACTGATTAAAACTCTGCACAGTTTTGGCACATCTTTATCCTGACACTACATGATAGAAGGCCTGTATGTATTGTATGAGGCAAGTATTACATGATTCTGTCTTCAATAAATATATAAAAGGTGTCTGCAGGGAAATTAATATCTGTAGTCCACTACTTTCATGAAAAAATTCACTGCTGTTAGAAAATCTTATACAGAAGTAGAATCTTTTTCTGAACATCCGCACCCCCTGGTAACCTTTATCACATTTACCAACAATGATCATCATACTCACCTCGTAAATATTTATATGACCTGTAAAATGTTTATAGACTCACTCAACTCACTCTCAGTTCCAGTAACATCTTAGAATCATTCTCCAAAACACCTTAACCCATTTAGTGCCCTGTAACGGTGCAAATTCTTGCCAACTACGAAAAAAAAAAAAACAAAAAAAAAAAACACAGAGATAAATGATAATTAAGTGGTACAACTGTGCCTGTCATCGGAAGAACATAAAGATTTTTATTTAGATGATGTCTACGAAGACATTTTGACAGTCATGATCCCACTTAAGAAATGCCCAGACTCATATAGTACACTTGAGTTTCATCAGTGGTAAAATTGACCAACTTCAGCATGGAAATTCTTGGGGGAAAAATGGACAGAAGTGAAATAATATTAATTTAGATTTTCTAAAGATAAAGCTAACTGATACAACTCCTAACCTGGCTGAGGAAAGGTAACCAACTTCTTTGGCTTCAGAGCTGCAAACTCGCTTTGTTGGTCTCACAAAGTTAATATTGCTTTTCTAGCATTAGAATATTAACAAGCATTGGTCATCATAGACTGCCATTTTGCTCCTGGAACCACAACCAAGTAAACGCTAAGTCCTTTGATGCAAATTCCAAATTCTTTATAATCCCAAGTGAATGACCATCAGTAATTTTGAGAGAGGAGATACTTGGGGGAAAAAAAAAAAAAAAAAAAAAGGAGAAACTAGGAAAATATAAAAACTTTCAAAGCCATTTATTGCAAATCAGACAATGATATCTGAGAATAGAATAATATCAGAATTAACTTTTTAAAATAAATTTAACTTTGCACTATAGCAGCACCTGGTGAGGGAAGGTTTACAGAAGTCAAGTTTAAGACTGGCCTGGTATCTTAAAGAGAGATCAGGAGGCTAAATATATAGTTATTAGACAACTCACTTTCAGAGCTGCATCTCTGCTGAACACATACTGTTTACTGTGCATTTCATTTTTAAGAACACTTAAAAACAGAGATGTGTTTTATTTTTTTAGTTGCTGCGGTTCAAGTTAAACATAGATAAATTAAAAGCTAAATAGTTCACCTACTTGTATTTTTTAAAAAAAACTCATAGCCTTAAATCACACTGAAAAAAAAAGCATTTCTTTTAATACCCACAAAGTGCTTATTCATGCCTCATTGATGGGACAGAAAGATTAAGGTTGGTTAGGTCTATAATTAACAAGCACAGCAATCACCCTGCTTTTCACATTTGTTAGAAGACATATTCCAGACAGGCTCAAAATTAATGAAACACTAGTTAGTAAATGCACATCAACATGCTCTTCTACTGCAGTTTTTTTTAATACCTCAGCCTGTTGCTATATTCCTGCATCTCTCACTGAACTACTGAGATGCATTTTCACTTCTGTACAACCTGTCAATATCATCTTAAGACTTTCTGCTTTCTGCTGTGAATATTATCCACAGCTACAGTTCAGTACCATCTGCTATACACTGTAGGACTCCACAAAAAAAAAAAAAAAGCCTTTCCCTTCAAAACAACAATCATTTGGAGGCATAAATTGTCCTACTGTGTTGGTATATTTTGGAAAGCATTACACAATCGCAATTTTCATTTAATGTTTCCTTTATTTTTATTAGCATTTTGAGCCAAATCTTGCCAAATAGAATTTCTCTTTCTTTTCCTGCTGATTTGAAAGAATAAAGGAAGAGGAAGAGATAGCATAAGGAGGGCATGTTAAAGTTTCTGTGTTGCTGATACTCTGTTGTTTGGATGCTTATGAAGAATGGCCACCTTTCTGGAAACCCTTGTCCTCAGTTCTACAGTTTTAAGGACAAGGAGTAAGATAAGGATAAAAATTCTTGTGCTGAACTGTCAACTGGTTTGAAGACAACTCAGTGAAGACAAGGATAGGTAATTTATTTTTTGTGCCATTTGAAACAATGTTGAGAAATATACTAAGGCTTGATTGGCCTGAAAGTAAATCATCTGTTTCAGAAATTTCATTTAAGTTTTAAAAATAGCCGTTCACAACACTCTAAGGTATTCTAAATTGGAGAAAAAAAACAGTCACATTTTCAAAAATGCTTCAGAGGCAGCATTATCATGGCTCTGGGCTAAGACAACTCTAAGCCTTGTGGAGCCAGAAGTTCATCACAAGGTTGAGATGTCTGTACTTCAGATAGCGGTACGAGTATATAAATTGTATCTAAACAAGTGAGGTCGCATCAGAAACATCTAGCATTTATTGCATAGAGCTTTACATGAAAAGCAGAGTAAAACAGCATGTAAAGGTAAACCAGACTGGGAAAACAGCTATTCCTGTATCTGTGACGGCTCAGTTAGCTCTTGTGTCCTCTGTAGTCTGCACAGTAACCCATCCACAGACAAACTGAGGACTTGGAAGCTTTGTTAGTTTTCATTAGTACCCAAAGCATATCCTAGTGGTCTATGCATTTGCATATAGATTTTTTGCCTGTTCTACAGTTCAGCGGTACAGTGCACAAATAGACACTAGACTACACTACTGATGTTAAATTAGCAGTCTTGCCAGCACATGGGACTTCACTGTGGCCAAATATCCCACACACCCATGCAATTTCATTTTCTTTCATTTGCTTATTTATGCAGAAAAGTTCTAAAGGACAAATTAAATGAAAATTGAATCCATTTCTGCTGACAACATAACTGGATTGCTAATTGTTCTGTCAACTCCTGACTGAATGTACACTGTACTTTTTGTATGTTATAAAAAGAGAACTGCATAACATGATTATGTGTGACTGCATTGTGCGATGAGATATTACTGGCTAAGCTAGCCCATCTACTTGAAAATAACCAGGGCTGTGGTTATTATTCATACTTCCAAAAGTATGTCCCAGCCACCATGGCACAGAAATAGTAAATATGTTCCTCATTGGTTTCCTATTCTCTTTTGGTTAGTTGGTTGGTTTGTTGATTGGTTGGGGTTTTGCTAGACAACAACTCTGCTATAACAGAGAATTAAAAGTTTTGTACTCGATCTTGATCTGTGCCATGTCACATAGAGGGTGGTAAGTCTCAATAAGAATCATAGAATCATGAAATGGTTTGGGCTGGAAGGAATCTTTAATATCGTCTAGTTCCAAACCACTGCCGCAGGCAGAGGCACCTTCCTCTAGATCAGGTTGCTCAAAGCCCTATTAAACCTGCCCTTGAACACCTCAAGGGAATGGGGACTCACAGCCTCACTGGGCAACCTGTTCCAACGTGTAACTGCCCCAACAGTAAATTTTTTTTTCCAAATATTTAATCTAAATCTACTCTCTTTTAACACTTTTAGGTTAAAACTACTACCCCTTGTCCTATTACTAGACTCCCTTCACACCAATTAATCAATTTGATAACTCTGTCTTCACAAGAAACACGGCAAGAGTTTCCTTGTATCCTTCCCAAGGGAAAGATAAATGCAAACAAGGCATCATTTTGTTCACAGAATCATAGAATCGCCTTCCTTTCCTCTGCCTTCCTTATCCAAAATATATAGGACATCTCTAAAATAAAATTATAAACAGGAAGGAGAAATACTTAAGTCACAATGGAAACATGCCTGCCCTGAGTCTGAGTGCCGTAGCTCAGCTTTGTTTCTGTATTCCTGTTCTAAATTTGCTGCGGGTACACACATTGGCAGTACTGGATCTTCTTGGTATTAAAGCCTGCTACATGTTGTTGCAGAGCTTCCTTATTTTTTCCCAATTTTTTTTTTCTTGTTGCAGCATCAGTATATCTTCTAGCTTAATCTTTCCCATTAAATATTCCATTTCTCTTTGGACCTTTGAGCCTATAAAACAGAAACACAGTGAGCTACAGATTTGACTCATTATTCACAAAGCACCCTACTTCCAGAAATTGTCTGGAAATAGATTTCACGGTTACTTCAGGCTTTCCAGTTCGGCATTGTTCTTTCTGCTAGCTTGCTTTTTCCCAGAAGATTCTTCTGATCTTTTCTGAAAGGAAACTTTGGGCTAATGGTAGGAAAATGGAAACATAAACTAATGCTTAAATTTAGCTGTACTTTGTACTGAAAGCTTGGGGCATCAGCAGCAGGAGATAAAGCATTTAGCTCCTAGGCCATTTTTTAGCTTACAAAATCCAATTTAGCATCAAGCCTGGAAAAACTGCAAGAAAGTAACACTTATATCAAAAGCACACAGGTTACACAGTTAGTTTCTGACAAACCAGTCAGTGCCAAGTAGAGAATACCTTTATCAGGCACCATAAGTGAAAGGTATAGCCTTCCTGCACCTTGAAAAAGACCTCTGGGAAAAGAATTCAGGCTTCTTCTTTCAATAGAAGAGAGGAATTCAAACACTGTTATATTTTCAATATTAACATTTGCCTTTTTAAGTTTATAATTAAGTCAATATTCATGGAACACAATTTCCAGAAATATACGTGTATTTCATATTTGACAGAAGTACTGATCAACTAAATAAGTGCTTTTATAGTTACATACATATAAAGAATTTTAGGGATTTATGTTTAGTTATTTATATCTATATCAAGACTGTTCAAAACTAGTTTATTTTCACCAGTGAGATTTTTAAAAAGCTTCAAGACTTAACAGTTCATCATTCAATTTGAAGACTTTGGGGAAAGCAAGTTGCTGCCTCATCTCTTGAAATAAGTTGCAGCCTTGAGCTCTTGGGCAATTTCTTGTACATCTGTGGCCCTTGACATCACTTGCTCTTTATTGCTCAGATTTTGTTTCAGGGCAGTAACATGCACACTGTGTTGATTCACTAGTCCTTGATTCACTAGTCCTTTCTTTTCATGTCATGACTAAATTTTTCTGCTGCAGAGAAATACTTCTTATTTAACCCTCCCATGTTCCGCTTACATAAAAACACAGCGGAAGACAGAGAAATAGTGAAACTGCATGATAGAATCAACAGCAAAACAAATTCCCTTTGATGACTGCAGCTGAAATCATTATGAGAAGGAAGGCAGAGGGAACTAAACTGGAAACATTTTGAGTTTTAAGCAAAGAATTATACTTTTTATATTTCTGTTATACTACTACCTAACTTGAATTTTCTCAAAACCCTTTAACCTTTGTCTGGTTTAGTGGAAACTTTATAAAATATATCTTTCTTCAGTCACAGTGCCAGAAAGAAGCATGTGATGCTTCAACGCTATGACTGTAGCTACATTTAAACCATACATTTTTGGTACATGCATTACACAGCTTAAGTAGAGCCTAAACAGGGGCTATACAAGGTGTCAGTTCAAAACAATAAACAAATTTACTACTCTGAAACATATCAGGTTCTCATATTTGATGTCTGACCTACTTAAAGCTAAGAATATACTAAAGACATTTATCTGAAACTGCATATGTGTTTATGTTTTATTATCTTCATAAACTGAAATAGTTCTGGTTTAAGTGGTAAAAACCTAAACAAACAAAAACCGCCTAAAAAAACCTAAACAAAACTACAAAACCACAAACACAAAAGACAGATAAGGTAACCTGTGACTATAATTTATGCTTGAAAACATAGATTTCCTTGTATACTTTCTTTTTTTATCAAGTTAAAAATACGGAAATCTTTTCTTGAAAGTTGGCCACCAACAGAGTAATTAATTCATATTATGGATGAGTTCTGCAAAGAAAGTAATAATAAAATTGGGAAACATTTCTTTCATGTCAGCTTCAGAATAAATATAGACTGTTCTGCCTTTGGTTAGTCTGACTCCTAGTACAAATAAACGCTCATTGAAAACAAGAAGAGGAGGAAGAAAAAAATCCTCTTCCTAATTGCAAACAAGTCTCTCTCCCTGCTAAATTAAAATTTAAACTGAGTGGAATAATTGTACATATGGTATGCGTAGTAACGAGAGTGATAATGTCTTTTTCAGTGCACTGTAATGGAAATCTACTGCAGCTGATGACATAAAATAGCACCAAATTAAGAGAATTGAATTAAATAATATGTAAAAAATACAGTCCCTCAAGCAGCCTTGTGAAAGTAGACAATCAGTACCTGTCCAGATCTCAGAAAATACTTTTATGAGTGTAAGATGGAAGAAAGATTAGCAAAGGACAACCGTCATTGCACAGGTCTTAGTTTCCTAATCTTTACAATAACGTTCACCCGACACACAGGCCCCAAAATCCAATTACAACAGCATGAAATTCCTAAGCTTCATGTATTCATGACTCTAACATAGTAGAAAAGAACCACAAATTTTGAGTCACATCAGATTATATTGAATATCATGAGCTCTATGATTATAAGACACACAATTCTGGTTGCTCATGAGAATCTGACAACAAACTTTATTGCAACTTTTGCTGACTAGCTAGTAAAAGCAGCAGTAATTCTGCCACAGATAATATTATTAGTATTAGTGTTTGGAACATCAGTACCTACATCAAAATTTTCAGCTTATTTTTAAAACCTGGGCAGTTTATTTTGCAACAAAAGACCTCAGTTCCTTGTCAACTAGAATGCTCTGAAATGGTACTGAGTACAGTGGACATCATCAATGGACATTTCATTGATGCCAGTATCCGATTAGCTGACTAGTGTGATCATGTGTCCTTTGCCATTAGGCCTAGACATCTCAATATTTTCTTCCTTGATGTCCATTTTCTGTAATTTATTTGGACAGAACACAAGTTTTATAAAACCTGTATGGGTTTTAGAAACAGCTAATGATCTCTATGTCTTAAAACGGGTTTCAACTGATTGAAAACCTATTTTTTCGTTTAATTTAAAAACTATACATTCTGAGATACCAAGACACACTCCCTTCCACAAGACGATTGACAAGCGTGATCATAAACAGCCTTTAATCAGTGTTAGATGGGCTGTGAAAAATTATGGGTTTAACCATAGTTAGATGAGTTATTATGTTCAAGACTTTTGATGTACAAAGCACTTGCATCTCTTCAAATGCTCAACATGGTCCTTTAGACTGGAGGGCTGAAGAGAGGGAGAGGAAAGGAAGGGAAGAGAGAGAAAGAAGCACTAAGGCATCAGTCAGTCTTAACTGATTAGGTTACTGTCAAGTCTATATTTACTCTTCCAAGGTAGTGATTTCTTCCTGAAGATAAGATGCACTCAAATTTCTGAGGCAAAGAAAGACACAATAAGCACGGAAACAAGAAGTTCTGGTATGGCTTCAGGAGAAAAAGAGTCTACTCTGCACTGATGAGGCCACAACTGGAATATTGCATCCAGTTCTGGGCTCCCTGATCCAAGGGAGACAGGGAACTACTGGAGACACTCCAGTATAGAGGAACAAAGATGACTAAGGGATTGTAGCATCTGCCTTATGAGGAAAGTCTGNGATGGCTGTAGCCAGTTAACATGGAAATATCTGATAGACACTTCATGATTATTCAGAAATAACTATCTAATAATTATGCAAATCAACCTTCCTCAGTCAGAATGCAGGGATTTGCATAATTAAGAAGTAAACATGCAATTATAGGTCAGTAGTGGCACTGCATTGAGGTACTTCTCAAGTACCAGTATCAAATGTTTCAGTATCAAATGCATTTAAACTGAAAATACGGAGTAACTGAAGGGAATCTAATTGAAGGGAATCTGTAGCATGCTAAGCCTAAACTTACAGAAATATGAATCCTATGAAAAAGTTCGTTCTACACACCAGAAAAAGTACCAGTTCTCAGATGTTGAAGGCCTGCATAGCTCAGCTGGTTGAAATGGAACTGCAGCAATTTCTATAGCTGGAAACAGAGAACAGGTAAAATAAACCATTGTGCTGTGTAATCAAGAGGATAATGACATGGAATCAAGGAAAAAATTCTTAGAGAATTACAGAAATTTTTTTCAGCTTCACTGCAGCATGAGGTGTGGTTTGGAGTTGACATTATCTCTGATATTATGGAGACCTGATCAATTCCCTACCTGGTTCTTTACTTGTTCTACATACCAACATTCACAGGATTTGCATGGCAAGGGCTTAGTGGCAGATGTTTGGGCGAAACATTTTGCCTTCAGAAACAGGATTAAATAATTTGGTAATGCCTTCTGGTACAATCTCTCTCCAGCTACAGCATGTAAGTGCCTGGCCTATTTAGTTTTTTTATTAAGATTCATAAATGCATAAAAATAAAGTTTGAAAGGTAAATATTATTTTTACTTCCATCATGACATCTTTTCATTAAAAGAAAAGAAAGTGGGAAAAACACAATACACCGGTCCCTTCTGTCTCAACATTATTTTAAATTTTTTTAAGCTATTAGAGCATCCCTTGGTACAGGCCCCACGACACCATACAAGCTAATTTTCAATTAACTTCTGAAGGATTGGATGATCTTCCGTATATCTCTTAAGACCCTGAAAGCTTGCACCTCAACTCCTGTCCAGCACAATCAGATCTGCCATTTCTTTCAACAGGATCTTCCTTAAGGTTCTCCAGCTGTAACATCCTATTCTCTAAATTATTTAGTTTCTTGCCAAACATTGTTTCCATCTGTGTTTTACTGTTCATGATGGAATTGATACTAATCTTGAATGTCAAGCAGGGAAAGGGAATTAATGAAGTCACATCAACATGTCACATTTTACACGCACTTCTTAAAGCATCTAGTAAAAAGAAAGAAAAACATGCCAGACTCAAGACAGAAACAAGATTTTAAAAAGCCACGTATTTACTCTGGTTTTGTTCACTGGGACAGGGAGCTGGCAGGACAGGGAAAGATTTCCCTGAGTGAAAGATGACAACCTTTCATGGCACCTCATACGTTATATCACAGACAATATAGTGATTCCTAGCATGAGAGAAGTGGCTTTGTCCTTGCCATTATCACTTTTTAATTTTTTGTTGAAATTTCTTGATTGTACCTAGCCAATAAGGAGTCTGTCCTTTTGTTTATTTCTTCATTTGTTTGTTGGTTCACTTGTTTGATTGTTTTGCAAAAGCCTAAATAAACTGACAGGATGATGCCTGTTTTTGTAGCTGAAATACATCTAAGGGCAACAGAAGTAACACGATCATGTCAATTAACAATACAGTATGAGGTTAATCTTGTTTATTTACTCTGTAATGACTGTTTCCCACTTGTTGGGTTACAAGAAGCCTTTTTGAAAGTCTTTCTTTTCAGTTTCTCCTCCAATATGCTGTTATTCCACTAGCAATTAGAAACACTCAACACTATAGTATCACAGAAATTAACTTCTTAAACATTTCAACTAAAATGTGTGAGTTGTCTCATTTATAAATATATGAAACATACATACCCAGATTTAAAATTATTGGTAACGATAGGAATTTACTATTTCAATAGTATCTGTACCTGTAAGGCAGGGTCAGAAAATATAGTAAAGACAAAATAAATGAATAGTTGAAATTGTCACATTAAAACAGAGAATGTGGACCATATGCCAAGCAAGTTATACATTATGTCAGTACTGATTGTGAAAGGAAAATATTTTATTTTTTAAAATTGAAACATCTCTTTTCTAATAGAAGAAAAAAAATCAGTTAAAAGAATGATATTTTGAGCCCTGTTACTCGGTTTTGCCACAGTATTTTCTTTTCTCATTGACCTCATACTAGAGTTCTCCTACTCACCTTTTCATTATACCAATTCTCTCTGTTCAATATTGCTGGAGTAAATGTAGCAGAAGCTACTTTCACACTCATATGAAAGTTGTTATAAAACACTGGGCATTTTTTTCTTTCATTCAAGTTGGTTTTAAAAAATAAAATCAAGAACCGAATCAAAAAAAATTCCCTTTCTTAGTCCTACAACTTTCATGCAGTGTCATAGAAACACTGCAATTCACATATCCACAGTAACATTGGAAATATAACATGAGTTATATTCTAGGATAATTAAAAGCTGTAAACTTTCTTCTCCTCTTTCTTTTGATATTACAGCAGATTTTACACACCTCCCCAGTAAGCACACGACATCAGTGGCAATACCAGGCTGCCAGACAAAAGAAAGGAGAAAACCTTCGCATCTCAAACATTACCAGCAATCCAGACCTTGACAGTAATGTATGTCAGAGACAGTCCAAGTGCTGAAATTAATGCTAAAGAAGAGACTTTAAGTTACACCTTTAAATTTTCAAAGAGAAAGGACAAGCTACTTTTTAATTTTGCAGAGGCTTCCCAGCTAATGTTTTAAACATAAGCAAGGAGTGTGAGTGATTGTTTTACTATGCTTAAACACACGTTCTTCAAAACAAGCATTATTATAGGCTGAATTAAGAATGTACAAACAGAGCAATAAAAGTTAAGAATTAAGAGCACATTATTAAAAGCACTTAGAGGTATTAAGACAATCTCTGGAGACAGATTGTCATCTTTTTAACAGACAAGCAGACATATTTCAACAATTAGTCTGAAGTCTCACCCAACACCTGTTTCCCACCTGTAAATATTCTGCTGTAGCTACTTTTTGTACAAATTTAGGACTGTTGGGACAAATTGCCAGATTTCTTCTCTTTTTATTGGTACCAAATCTTTTCCAGAAAGTGTTCTACTGAAGTTGAGCAGGCCCATACTAAGTATACTTCTATAAAGCAATTTGTTCTAAAC
This sequence comes from Thinocorus orbignyianus, assembly GCA_013400375.1. NCBI lineage: Eukaryota > Metazoa > Chordata > Aves > Ciconiiformes > Thinocoridae > Thinocorus > Thinocorus orbignyianus. Next base: position 66,677 of record VXBW01004362.1, read on the forward strand.
GGGCCTGGCTATATGAACAATATAAGCAATAAACACTGAGAAAAGACCTAGCTACTTACTATCCTCTGAACTAACATTTGCCATCTGTAGTGCACTGGCTGACAAAAGTATAACGTTAAATATGAATTTGCAGGCCTTCCTTCACTAATTAGGACTGTCTCTTTAGGTTTAGAAAATATGCACTAGACCATGTACAAAGACAAGGTAAACTACATGAAACATCAAAGTGTGATGCGATGTAGACAGCCAGCACTAGATTCACAAGTAAAGTGCATAGCTCCACATGTGCATGCCAGGGATGACTTGCGGGTCTTCAGCCTGCAAAGAGTGTGGCTGAAACTCTGTAGTGAGCATTTCAGTGATGACTGAAATAGAAGAAATTTTATTTTGGTGAAAGTAGAGGGATATAGGATCCCTCAGATCTTTTCTAACTTGAGGTACTTTAGCATGTTTGTAAGAGCTCTTCCTGAACATTGCAATCATGATGGTTATCAACTAGTTGTTGTACATCTAGGAAAGAAACTTCTGCTTATTAAAATAATATCAATAAGTCACCTGTATAGAACACAAACTCATCTGACAACTGAGGAAGAATTACATAAAACTGCTGGAGTTGTAAAATAATAGTCCTTAACCTTTGAACTTAAAGTAAAAATATCTTTATCCTTCATTAGACAAAGAAGAAAGCTTAGTTGCAAAGTATTGTAAAGCATTCTCTGTATAGGAACAGACATTGAAGATGACCAAAAAATGAATCCCCCCGGCCAAAAGGGCAGGAAGGAAGGAATTGAGAAAAGAGGCAGGTTAGCATATGGAAACAGAGAGAAGGAAGAAAAAAAAAACAAGTCTTTAACATGACTCTAGGGTGATGACAGAGCAACCAAACACTGCAAACCTGAATTACAGGAAAATGCAAAGGACAGAGAAACAAAAACACGAGATTACAATAACAGATTTGCCTCTATTAACTGAGATCTCTCTTCTATATGGTTAACAGTTAGGTGTTGCATCTTCAAAGAAAAAAATCCATTTCCTTTTTGATAACACATCCCAGCAAAATAATGAAACTGATCTTAACAAAGCACTTGATTATCTTGTTCTGAAATGCATTGCTGTAACAAAATGATGAGTTTCTGAAAACTGAAAAACTGCACTGATTGTCCTTGTTGTTTTTCAACTGTTGTTTGTTTAACTGACTAGCAAAATTCATTCTAAAATGTCCAGAATTCATAAAATTAATATTTTTAAATGGTATTTGTATTTATCATTGTACTGGTTCTGGCCAGAATGAAAATAATTTTCTACACAGCAGTCATTAGGGTGCAGTGTTCTGAACTCATGGCTTGACCAGTGCTGCTAACACGTCTGTCTTTTGGCTATTACTGAACAGTATCTTAAGAGTCATTGCATCCCTTCTTTCTCATAAAACTTTTCCTACAGGAGGAGGAGATCCTTCAAAATGAAGCACATTCATTTTGCTTCATTGCAAATGAATGGACAAAGTACTTGTGGAAAACTGAAATTGAGAAGATGGACACTAGCACAAATTCTGCAAGGTAAGGGATTAATTAAAATGGGAGTCAGGTTGCTTCTTTTCAACCATTTCCAACGTGATGAGAAGAATCCAGATTTGTCAGTAAGCAACAGTTTGCGATCATAAGTAATGAGTGCAGGACAACCAGAGAAAAACAGCACATTTTTCTGCCTACCTGGCAAAATGTTAATGTTGCTGCTCACAGTGGTGCTGAAACATAAGTGTTTCAGCATATGTTGAACATGCTGTGTTTTTCACCAATGGAAAATGAAGAAAAGAAAAGAAAAAAAAAGAAAAAAAAAACACTAAGAAAAAATCCAAAAGCAAACCAAAAAAACAGGACCAAATAACAAAACAAGAAAAAAAAAAGGCTATTCAAAACAATCATACAGACTAAACCTCCTAGGATCCGAGCTACTGGTATATGTTACAGAATTATGTACAAGGACAGGAAAAATACATATATTTAAAGCCAGTCTTGGTACAAGAATAAATAAGTACTGGCTGGACAAAAATAAGCAAGGAGAAGGAAATTTCTAATTGTCAGAATACAAGGCTTGACAGCAGCATCTGAGAACACTGAGAGCTCCTGCAATTTTTGGCTAGAACACGCCACTTTCCAAAAGAGACCATTATGAGCATTAGTCATTTGTGAAGTAGGCCTGGACTTTAAGCACACCTTCCAGTCCTACATGTCAAACCACCACATTGCCTGTAGTTCAAGAGCTACAATGGTCTTCTAGAAATAACAAACTTGAAGATGTAAGATAGACTTCACTGTTTTTAAAACAATTTGCTGTTTCTTGGAGAAAAAGAAAACAAATATTTTACTTCTGAAATCTTCCATTGTAATTACAAATTAATACAAAAATTATGTATACTCATAATATGAAATATATTCTGCAAGTTATTGTCAAAGTTAAATTCTATGGGCCTGACATTTTACAGAACAGCTTGGTCTGCACTCTTTTAGAAAGGTAACATCTGCAGTGAATAAGAATCCTTTATTAAGAAAATAAATTACAGTATGACCATGAGATGCTATAAATCACATATTGGTTCCAGTTGAAAGAAAAAACATGTCATTGTAGTAATAAGGAACACGGCATGTAAACATTAAAAGAGTAAACCTGAAAACGTTTTTCAAAGACTGCATGAGAGAGAACATTAAATACATACTGTTTGCATCTGTTGAATTGTATCGGTGCACCAAGATGTTGTGGTATTTCACATTTCGCTTGGCAAAGGAAAATGTCCATTACTGATTATGAAAAAAGTTATATCCAGCAGAAGACAGTCTGATGAAGCTGATATGACGTATCGGTCTTCCCACAACAAAACCAAAATGTTAACAAATACAAATATTAAAATGTTAACATAGCATAATTACATAATAGAAAAAAACCATAAAGCCAGGAAGTTTTATAAGTGCTTGAAGTGCAACTTTTAAAAAGTTGAAGATGCTAGGAATGGCAAATCTTTCAAAATGTTCAACAGTCAACTTACTCAACACTCAGTTAAGACCAAGCACTCAAGTATAGAAATACAGAGATGAATGTGGAGAAGAATCAAGTTCAAACTTCATCATTGTCTTAATGACCTGCAAATTTGGAATGACATTTTCTGAGAATTTTTAAAAAATCAAAAATAACATGGCTTTTTGCCTTAACATGTATGCTGGTTTACAAAAACACAAAAAAAAAACCCACTTCTAATAACAAGCCAAAATAGTAAACAATAACTGTAGACCTCAGCTACATAGAGCACTTTTCTGCAACCGTCCAGCCATCAAATACTCTGACAGCTTTCTTTTGATATCTGCAAAACTCTTCACCAAATATTCATATATTGATTATATATTAATAATATCATTTTTTAATTTATTTTGTGAAGAAGACTACATTTTCAACTTCACAAGTGGCAAGAAAAAATAATGGATTTCTCAACCAGCTAAAAATACGCTGAAAACATCTGTAAACTTACAAAAAAAAAAAAATCTAAAATATATCTTATCTAAATAACACGGTTGAAACAAAGAAAATATATATGTAAATTTTTTTAAACTCTCAAGAAAAACAATATGATTACCTTGTGAAATATATACAGTCATGACACAAGGCAGGCTACATGATATATTTCATCAAAGCTATAGTAATTCACAGTGTACTTCCCCGCCTTTTTGCCATGATGCCATAATTTCTGCAAAACTTTCCATGTAACTGGGGTGCAGTGGAATGGGACATGAGATTGCTTGCATTTTTAGAAAGAAGTCTCATCTTTGAAGCTAAATCACCAAGCTTCAAAAGCTTCATTAAAGGAAAGTCAACACGACTAGTAATTCCAGTGTTCTAACAAAGAGTAGCTTGAAAACACAGAGGACACCCATTCATGGGGCACAGAGGTTGGTAAGATATCTTGGCTTGATATCAGTCATAGGGTACTTATGTTGGGAGTTACGATCACTATGAACCGGAAAGAACCTAGAGGCTGCAGGATATTTATTTCTTACAAAGACATTGCCCCATAGACATGAAGGAGACAGTAGTAACAAAAGCACAAACCAGAGGGAAAATGAAATATTTGTCCAGCTCCAGAACTGTTCAAAACTGTTCAAAATCAGTTGCATGCAATGTAAGCATGATACTGTGAATTTACACTTACTTTTAGATTTTGTCATTTTATGTAAAAATTCTGGGGAAAAACAAAAACCCTACTCACCCACCCAGACAGTGGATTCATAATCTCTTCCACAGAGATGCATGTTTCATCTAGGTATCTTAAACTTATTTATGCTGATAATTAATTCCTTCCAATCATTGCTACAGTATATTCAATGTTATAGTCTTCTTCCTCCAACAATTCTGCTACAAACACCTGATTAATAAAAAATTATGTGAACACAACATTCATGCCATTTTCTTCAACTAAACTAATCTGAACAGACATTAAAATGCAGAAAAGTGTCTAGACTAAGGCATGTTAATGTGAAAGAAATTAATGTGTATGAGTGTAAGTAATTTCCTGAAAATTTCTACTACAACTTCAGAAGTCAAAGTAGATTTTGGGAACCCTTCTCCACTGGCAAAATGCCACTGATTTCCAAGGCATGAGTTAGGTGAAATCAGAGTAATCACCTCAATGTCATGTAGCTTGCTTTCTAATAAGCCTTTCTACATCTAGAATATGGCAAGGCATTAAAGTACTAGATATTACAGTAATCTTCAGTAGCAGTAATACTGGGGAGTAAAATCTCTGTGTTCCGCTGTGTGCTTATTAAACACAATTCCTAATAATTTGATCAAAGCCTCTCTCAAGTAGTTGTTAAATAAGGAATAAGAAAACTGCAACACATATTTGTATACTTCTAGGCCGTAACACAAATCCCAAGCGTAAGGCAGATGGCAATACACCTAGCATTTGTACTCCACAAGCTGCCTTCATCAGCTGCATGCCAGTCTTGGGTATAAAAATTTTCTCCAGTGCAAGAAGGAAAGCTCATGAAATATCAATGAACTGAGTTGCCAGCAACCTGCTCTCCCCAGCCTGAGCTAATACCAGTACATGTTGCAGAACCACAACAAGCAGGAGACAAGAGATTTTGGGGATTATGGGTGGGCTGCTGTTCTGCTTTGTGAATGTGAGGTGTATGTGAATGTGAGGACAAGTAGCCAGCCTCCCACAGCAGAGAAGGAGACAGAGCAAGGTATGGAGTAGGAGTGGGTGAAAGGGGATGGAGAGTTCTATCTGGGTCCTACAAATGGCAGTAGCTGTCAGCTCTGCCTCTTTGAGCCTCTTCTTTGTTCATGCCATTTGTAGCGCCTAAATTTGTCACATTCACATTTAGGAATCTCTGAACCAGATCAGAAAGCGAGTCTTCCCTGCTCTTAACTGTCATTTCCTCGGTGCTCCGTGTCAGGCAGAAGACAGGAGAGCAGCTAGTTTTCTTGTCACCACAGACGTCATCCAGATACATCATTTCTCTCACTTGCTGCCCTCACAATCAGCTTCTATGCTCCTTCCATCTCCTACAAATCAGGAGCAGCCTGCGTCCAGCTGAGCTGGAAACGGTCCTGTGCTCACTAGCACTCCTCATTGCATCTCTGTGCGATATGACTACAGCAGAAAACTTCCTAATCACATTACAAAAGACAGAGAAACTATACTAAGCCATGGAAATTTCTGGCAACAGGCGTAGTTGCCACGTTTGCTATGTACAAGTACAGCCTGCTGTAAAATTAAAATGGACATCTCTTACCAGCAAAGGTAGGAGCACAGAGATTCAGGATAAATTTCCTCTCTGCTGCTCAGTCTGTACTACTTCTTTATATAAAGATTAGTTGAAAGATAGCTGGCTAATTTGTATCTGAAATCTGTATGCTGAAATTTTACTTACGGCAATAGCCAGATAAAACTAAATTCTAATTGGCTGTCTGCTCATTACATTTTGCCATAGCTATTGCTGCATCTGGACACAGGCTTCCAGGATGCTTCTTTTGGTCAGAATGAACAGAAAACCTTCATCCAGGGAGTTGCTTAATAGTTTTATGTCGGGTTTTGGTTTTGAAATGTAGTTTATGTCGCAGGTTAGAGACAATAAACGTGAAGCAAATTTAAGAAAGAAAAAAAAAAAGCTATTTTTCTTGAATACATGTTTATTTTAAAGCTGTATAATCCACAAGGAATAAAATAATAAGGGTGTAATGTAGGGTGAGGCATGCTGAAAACAAGGGAAAACTATAAAAATTTATCCAATAAAGGTGTTTGGTAAGGACTAACCTTGACTGAAATAGTCAACCCAGCTTCACAATACAGTAGTTCATCCAGTCTACATTAAGCTGTTGCTTTGCTTCCACTATTATTTTACTTAGTTTTCATAAAAACTACCTTAGAAAAATAAAAGTTGTGCTCACATTTGGAAAGAAGTACATAAGACATGATGACTTTCTTTTTTTCCTCTTGATTTTGTTTCTATATGGGTTTTAAATAGATCATAAAGAATTCATTGTGAGCTTTTGAGGGAACGAAGAAAAACAATCAACCACATATGTCAGCCCTCGAAATTAGGAACTGCACAGAGCACAAAGAATGGAATACAATTCCCAGAAGACTGTACGTAGAACACATTGCTTAAGTACAGCAGGTATGGTTGACACTTTTCTTTCCAGAGTTCATTCCTATTCCCATGTTACAGAGGTGCCAATTACAATTATTATTCTGATAGTTCACAGTGACACCTCTCATGTGCATCTGCTACATTAATTTTAAATAGATCACACAACATCAGGAGCCGAGTCTAACTACAACTCCTTCAAAACCTGGTTGCTAATACAGCAAGTCTGTAGTTTGGTGAACATTTATTTCAGAGAAAACACTGGATTCTCTTTTCAAAAGGGTTTTTGCGGTAGTAGACACAGTCAAACAAACTGGTGATCTGATCTGAACTAAAAATAATTAAAAACTCTGAACAAAATGTCTTATTAGCTCCTTCAGAGATTTCCTCTGAAATTGTTCTCCTCTTTTACATTTGAAATGACTTTACTTACTGAGCCTGTCAGTGCTCTTCATATTTCAGACTGAATTCTAATATTTTAATTTTTAACACCACAAGATCAACCTCTAACAAAAATGTAGCATCTGAGCTCACTAAACCAATTGTCTGCTTAGACACTTATTCACTACTTTTACCAAAAGACCCTGTAGTACTAACAAGGATGAAGGGAGTACTGTAAAATACAGGACATCTGCCATTTATTGTGCAGTTTCCATCAGTCTAGGCTAATAGTAAACAATACATAGTCCAGAGGTCATGAGTCAGCAGGTAATCCAGGGCTATCAGGTCTTATCATATGGCACCAAGAGACACTCAGCAGAGGCCTGGAACATTCTCATAGGGGTACAAAATGTCAGTATCATAGAGAAAGTATGCTGATTTTTTTTACAGTACTCACATGCATTAATCCAAAGATCTGGTGCACAATACAGCATTACTGGTTTCAGCAGATATAGAGGGAAGCAGTTCTAGCACAGAGCAAATTGATCTGTTTATTGGAGTAGCTTGTAATGTCCACAAATGATGATTAATGTCAAGAAGTACTCACTCACAACTTAAGACAATATATCCACCTAATTCTCCTGAATACTAGTGCATTATAGAAATATTGAGTCGGAGTGCCAGGGTTGACAACATAACAAATAACAATATTTCATTAAGTCTGCCTTACTGAACCTGCACCCGAGCTATACAAGCAAACTTTCAGTAGCGCTGAAACATTACAGCTGGAGTTAGTCACATGAAGTAAAGCAGTTTTCAGGGCATCCCTCTTGTCCCTGAGTCACAGAACAGTTAAAGACAGAGGGGACCTTGGGCATCACCTGGTACAACACTCATGCTCAAGCAGGGTCATTTGGAGTAGGTAGCCCTGGACTATGTTCAGAAAGTTTTTAAATATCACCAAAGGATGTATCCTCTGCTACCTCCCTGGGCAACCTGTGCCAGTGCTCAGTACTCCTCATAGTAAAATAGTGTTTTCTGATGTTTAGGAAGAATCTCTTGAGTTTCAGTTTGTGCCTGCTGCTTCTTATCCTGTTGCTGGGCACCATTGAAAACAGCCTGGCTCCGTCTTCTTTGTACCATTCCTTCAGGCAATTGTATACATTGATAAGATCCACCTGAGCATTCTCTTCTCCAAGGTGAACAATCTCAGCACTGTCAGCCTTTGCTCCTGGGACAGATGCTCCAAATTCTTAATCATTTTAGTGGACCTTCATTGGACTCTTTCCATCATGTCCATACCTCTGGCATAATGGGAAGCCCAAAATGGGACAAAGTACTCCAGGTGTGAGCTCAGCAATTCCGAGGAGAGGGGAAGGCTAACCTCTGTCTACCTGCTGGCAAGACTCCTCCTAATGCAGCACATCATATGATTAGCTCTCACCTCCTTGCAATAAAGAGACATTGACTCACATTCAAACTGGTGTCTACCAGTACCTCAAGAGCAGTTCCTACAAAGCTTCTTTCCAGCATGGCAGCCCCCAGCCTGTACTGGTGCGGACTTTAAGCTTCTCCTTGTTGCATCTCCTCAGGTCATTTCTCTAGCTCATTTCTCCAGCCCATTTAGGACTCTCCAGATGGCAGTACAGCTACCTAGCATATCAACCACTCCTCACATTTTTGTGTCATGAACAAAATTGCTGAGAATACACTCTGTCCCATAGTACAGATCATTAATGAAGATATTAAACAGGATAAAAAACCAGTATTGACCCTTGCGGTGAACTACTTGTTGCTGACCTCTAATCAGACTTTGTGCCACTGTTCACCACCTTCTGGGTCTGGCTGTTCAACCAATTTTCAGTCTACCTCACTGTTTATCCATATGTCAACAGTTTGTCTATGAGGATCTACAGGGAGAAAATGTCAAAGACCTTACTGAAGTTCAGGTAGACAATATCTACTCCTCTCCCACCACCTACCAAGTCAGTCATTTCAATGTAGAAGTTTATCAAGTTACTGAAGCATGACTTCTTCTTGGTGGTGCCATGCTGACCGTTCCTGATGATCTTGTCCTTAGTGAGCCTATAAATGGTTTCCAGGATTAACTGCTCCACCACATTTCCAGTGGTCAAGGTGAGGATGGCTCACCTGTAGTCCCCTGGCCTTTCCTCTTGGCTTTCTTGAAGATTAGAATATTTCCTTCCCACTATTTTTAGATATAAAATGTATCTTTACTAAGATTTAGCTGAACCTCAATTAGTTTTGTTGGAGTTGGCAACAAGAAAACGGGAAGTTCAGGGGAGAGTAAGGATCCACTCGTATTAATGCTAGTGACCGCATGATGAGAACACCATGCAGATCCCCTACCAACACTAGGCATGACCCACAGCTGTTAATGAGCCAGTGAAGTGAGGAGGAGAGAAAGCAGTAGAATAGAATATAGTCACAACTGCGATCAGCCCAAGTAGTGGATTCAGGAATTGAAAAGAAGGGAGGTTCTTCCTGAGCCTGCTTAGTATATAGAAGGGTTACCCAAGAGGTAGATGATGACCAAAGTTATACTGAATTACACTTCTATGTATTAGGACTAGTTCAAATGAGGCTCCAAATAAGTAATAAAATAATAATAATAAAATAAAAAGAAAACACCTGCTTTCCAGTCTGCTCCCATCATCTATGAAGCAGAAACTAACCTGTACTGAAATTCTCCACAGACCTGGACCTAGCAGCTACTGAAATCAAGTCAGATCATCAAGAGAAAGCGTTCTCTCTTTATCATTCTGCTCATTGCTTCCTTGGCAGAAAATACACACAGCAAAACAGTTCCAACGGTGTGGAAGTATTCAAGGGGAAAAGAAACAATATATTGTCCAGTGTTAACTAAAGTTTAAACCAATATCTAATACAAGCCTATGTTATTCCTAGGTATTAATTAATTAGATTCCAGGTTATTTTTTTCATTACAAGTTTATCTTCCTAGCTTATACTATCCTATCCTTCAAAACAAGGCAAAACCAATGCAGAACAACAAAAAGGAGCACAATGGAAAGTAATTATCTGATTTACTTCTACACATTGAGGCAGTGAAAATCCTACAAATCGTTTCAATTGCTCCTAGTGTTGCTGTCTTTGAATAGCAGCTATTTGTGAAGCAGAAGGAAACTGTGTCATATTCAAAGTGTCATATTTAGCAGCTTGTGACAGCCAACAGAATTGGTGTACTCAACACGTGCATGTTCATTTTGCATCTCAGAAGAAAAAACATGTTGCTTTCCTTTAAGTATCTAAATATTTGACATCAAAAGCTTGCAAAGAGCATAAATCATCATTAGTACACACAATTCCTTTTATTCATAAAATTATTCACTTTCAAAAATTGAAAAGAACATATACAACAGGCCAAAAACACGAGTCTCTTTTCTGGAAGTGTTTGTTTTTAGTAAAAGATAATAGTTTAAAGTAAAACTAGTAGTAAAGCAAGTTGGATAGAAAACCAATACAAATAGACCAAATTCAAAATGAGATTTCTTTCAGCACACTGATTTTGTGCTGCAATGGATGGCACTAATAAAATTGCATTTAACAATAAGTGCTAAGTATGTTCTTGCACAATTTTTGTTTTACAGGACATAGAATTAGAACTCAAATGCAATTATGCTAAAATGAGGGATTTCAATTATAGCTGACATTACCTATTGGATGTCTTAGGTGTAATGTTCTTCCCCTGAAACAGAGGTACTTGACAAATTCTGTGAAAAAATAATCCTTTCTGTGGAAAAAATTTTAGGAAGTAATGTTCTACAAGAGCCAGGAATAAAAACTGTCAGCCCCACAGTGAAGTATTTGGAGATACTGGTGAGTGAGAAACTGAACATAAGTCAGCAATAGGTACTCATAATTAACCATATCCTGCATCAAACGGAGCATGGCTAGGAGGTCAAGTGAAGTGATACTCTGCTCTCATGAGATGTCACATGGAGCACTGCATCCACAACTATGGCACCCAGTACAAAAAAGACGTGGACCTGTTAGAGCAGGTCCAGAGCAGGACCATGAAAATGGCTAGAGGACTGGAATATGTGTTTTGTGAGGAAAGGCTGAGAGAGCTGGGGTTGCTCACATGGAGAAGAGAAGGCTCTGGGAAGACTCTATTGCAGCTTTTCAATATATGATGGGGTGCTATGGGAAACATTGAGAAAGATTTTGTACTAGGGACTGCAGTGACAGGACTAGGACTAACAGTTTTAAATTGAAATAGAATTGATTTCGGTTGGATTTTACAAAGAAATTCTTTAGAACAAGGGTGTTGAGACACTGGAAGTTTTCCTAGAGAAGTTGTGTATGTCCCGTCATGGGAAGTATTCAAGGTCAGGTTGGACAAGGCTTTGAAAAACCTGATCGAGTAAAAGAGATGTCCCCGCCTGTGGCAAAGCACTGGACTAACGATCTTTGAAGTTCCTTTCCAGCCAAAACTACTGTATGATTCTACAAAAATTTGATTCATGGAAGTACAAAGTCAAATTGGGGAACACTCATTTGACTACTCACTGTATACCATTGACCTTACATTTTCTGTGGCTTAATTGTAAGAGCAATTTTTTTATGAAAATGTTAACCTGGAGTTAAAGATTGCTAGTGACTGAGAATTTGTCAGTGTTTTGTGACTTGTCCAGTGGTTACTCTTACTGGAACACAGACCTTCTATTTCTAGTTCAAAACTGTGAGTTCAAGTTTTAGTCCTCTATCTCATGTTTGTCTGCTGCAGTAAAAAAATCCTGTTTCCAGACTGTCATTTTTCATTGATAAGTATAAATGAGCAAATGGACTTGTTCTCTGTTTAATGTACCAAAAACCACAGTTTTTCTATTTATGCTACCCGTTTTTTGCTGAGTCTTCCCCAGTTGATCTGCATCACTCTTATCTGTGAAGAGAAGAAATCTTTCAAGTAAGACAAGCAGCAGTGCTAAATAACCATAGAATCATAGAATCAGACGGGCCAGAAGGGACCTCCAAAGGTCATCTAGTCCGACCTCCCTGCAGCTGCAGGGACACCCCCAACTAGACCAGGTTGCCCAGGACCTCATCGAGCCTCACCTTGAATATCTCCA
>VXBW01004362.1:78943-110157 GCA_013400375.1 Thinocorus orbignyianus
GATTGTTCCGGCCCAGGTGCAGAACCTTGCACTTGCTCTTGTTGAACCTCATGAGGTTCATCGGGGCCCACATCTCCATCCTATCCAGGTCCCTCTGGATGACGTCCCATCCCTCCAGCGTACTGATAGCACCACACAGCTTGGTGTCATCTGCAAACTTGCTAATGATGCATTCAATCCCTCTGTCTATATCATTGATAAAAATGTTGAAGAGTACCTGTCCCAAAAAATAAGTACTAGTACGACTTCTCTATTTGAGTATCTTCTGTTTACAGAATCAACAATACTAGCAATAACATCTGCCAGCTCTCTCAGCACTCAAGAGTGCATCCCATCAGAGCCCATGGACTTACAGATGTCCAGTTTGGCCAAGTGGTCTCTACCTTAGTCCTCCTCTACAGAGGGAAGGTCCTCTTCTCTTCAGACCTTCCCCCTTGTCTCCAGAGTCTGGGATCCATGAGGAGCAGTTTTAGAAGAGAAGACAGATGCAAAGAGGGCATTCAGCAACTCTGCCTTCTCTGTGTCTTCCACCACTAAGACACCCTAATTCATCTCTGGGCCTACATTTTCCATAGTCTTTCTTTTTTCTAGTGATATACTGAAAGAATGTCTTGTTATCTTTAATTGTGGCAGCCAAGTTGAGTTCTGCTTGAGCTTTGGCCCACCCAATTTTCCCCCTGCATAGCTTCACTACATCTTGGTATTCCTCATAAGTTGCCAACCCCGTTTTCCAAAGCCTGCAAAATTTCCTTTTATACCTGAGGTCCAGCCAAACTCTCTGTTTACCCAGATGATGATCTATGTTTCACTGTTTCCACTACAACAAACAACGTCTTCATCCTGAGGGCATCTATGCCTGTGTATACTTTTCTGCAGTGAATATTTGCTTTCAGAAGGACTTTATGTAAATTAGTAGCTGTTGCTGTGGACTTGAAAATAACTACATTTATTTAAAAGGTGAAACAGCATCTTATAAAGGCTCTTCTATGCTTTGTTTTATCTCTAGTTGCTGGGAGCAAATACAGTAACAGATAAAAATGTTCATTGTGATTTTGAAGTGTTTCTGTTCAGGTGGACAAAAGCAGAGTTATTCTGATGTTCACTTATGATTTAGATTTTTGATCTTCAGAGCTGAAGACTCAGTAATACTTTTGTAGTGTAGGATGGGGTCAAATCTGTGAAAAGAGAAAAAAGGAATACATCTCAGGCTTCAGCTATGCAATCCAACACAAATAAACAGAGCCCTTAGCTAGAAACAGCTAGATTTGGTTTTATTTCAAAGTGATCCCTGTATAATCTTTCAGAAATTCTTCTGGTTCGTATTATACAGTAACTATTCTTTCTCCAGTCTGCTTTTCAAAAGTACATATTGGCATAATCTACAGCATAACGGTTCAGAAGCAGGAAGTACAAAAGTGACTCATGATCCATCCTCATCATAAAAAGAATGGAGATTAGTTTTGTGTAGGAAGGCAGAGAAGTGCATGCCAGAGTTGCTTTGCTCCAAAAGAGTATCAAGCTGGCCTTTTCTTGACAGGGCCAAATGTAGCTTCCAAGCAACCTGACAGCCATTATCTTAGAGTTCACATTTCACAAGTTCATCACTACATATTTCATGAGCACCTCTAAAGCCAAAATATTTCAATTTTTCCTCCATTCCTTCTCTCCATTTTAACCACTATTGCTACCATTATCAGAAGCTGGCACTTTTGTGTCTTCACTGTAGAAGTAGATGGCTTGAATACTCAAGAATCCACCTTATGAATACTAAGAAACAAATGTGAATACTAAGAAACAAATGTCCATTATTAGAACACTAAAAGTATTTCGCAGTCACATTCTGCGGCCTTTTTTTACATTTCTTTTCCACCAGATCGTTAAGGTTCACGATACAGACTACTTACCTGAAATGCAAGGAGTGAATATACCATAAGAATAATTCCACTAAAATTCATTTCTATACACAAATTCTAGAAGAGAGTTACACAGAACCTATAGGGTATTTTGTCTCACAGGAAATTTTCTCTTTGTTTCCTAACACATTTTACTAAACAGGACTCAAGAGATTGACAGTTATTTAATTGTAGAAATATAGGTCAGAATAACAAAATAAAGTAGTAAGTGCTGTGCAGTAAAGAAAAAAGTAGTGATTTTACTATGATATTTTTACAGTGGTTAAACAATTTGAACATTGATATAGATGCAGTGTTAAAAAATGTTCTATCTATGCAAAGAGCATTTCATATATACACCGTGTTTCATTTTGAGAAGTACTTTCGCAGGAATTCAAAACCCTTGATGTTAATCCCAAGAGAGGTAAGTGAAGCTGGAGAATGAGGACAAGTGTTGCATATGTTATCACTCAGTTAAGGTTAATGTATGCACAGACATTGTTTAATATAAAATTAAATTTTATTTTTAAAAATAATTATTTATTTTTTTCAAATGACTTAATTTTCTCAATATCAAGTGTTTTAGATTTCCATTTTTAGTCTTATTTAATACAATAACAGAAAATTACACTTTAAGGGTATATTGTTTGTACTTTTAAAAATTAACTGTTCCAATGAGTTTCCACATTTATATCCAAGATAGCAGAAAGTTTGCTGCAAGTTTGCACATACCCCTTTCCTTTATGTCTTCGATGTATGTTTTCATAAACTCTTTCTCAAACTGCTCCCGATCGCGTTCACTTTCTATAATTTCTTCAGTGTCTTCACAAACAATAGTCTCAACTGGGCTGTCCTTGAGACTTATGAATCTAGAGAGAGATTAACACAAGAATACATGCAACAGGCTTCTGAACATCGTTCACCAATATGAATAACATTTTAGGAATTGCTACTACAGCCAGAAGGGGAAACATAAATAACACTGACTCAATTTTTGCATTATGGTGTTGTTAGGATTAATTGTTATGATTAGAAATAAATATTTCAGACAGCACCTTCTCTGTACTCCACTTTCCATATAAAAAGGATCAGAATTCTTTCTTTCTTTTAGCCCATCTACATAAATCATTCTTTGCAATAACAGGTATGTTTATTACCGAACTTCTGGTAAACTACATCATAATTTCACATCTGTTAATAAGGAATATGAATCCCATCTTAATAGCATTGCCTATTCTGGAATTTTGCCAGTGTCACATAACTGGGAATATAGAACTCTATTTTTCCATATTTATTACGTAACTTCTACTTTCTAATGTGTGAGCGGATTTGCATTATGTTGTATTTGCAAATTTCCTAAAGCTACACAGGTGAAAAGGTGAAAAACTAGATGCTTACATAAACAACTTACATAATGTGGGAATTAAGTGCACAATACTCTGAAAACCTCTGATGACATTACTGCTCCAAGAAACAAAATTGTTACTTTCAAAATAACAAATGTTCCAACAAATCATACGGCTTTTTTAAAATCTCTGAATTGCTGTGTGTCTGTCATGGGCTGACCTTGGTTGGCCAGGTGCCTATTTAGCAGCTCTCTCAGTCCCCCTCCTCAGTGGGGCAGCGAAGAATATAAGATGACAAACTCAGATGATGAGGTAAAGACATCTTAATGAAGAAACGCACACATGTGGAAGCCACTTCTTGGAAAGCAGGGACTCGGTATGTGTAGTAGCTGCTTTGGAAGACAAACACCTTAATAACAAATGGTCTACCTCTATTTTCCTTTTATTACTGAACAGATACTATATGCTATGGAATATCTCTTTGGTCAGTTTGAGACAGCTACCCTGCCTATGTCCCCTTCTAACTTCTTTCTCATCCTCAGCCCACTGGCCTCCATGGGAGAGGATTGGAGAGACAGCCTTGATGCTGTGGAAGCACTCTTCAACAGTCGTCAAAATCCTTGGTGTGTTTTCAACACTATTCTAACTACAAATACAAAGCCCAGCACTATGAGGGCTGCTATGGGGGAAGTTAACTCCATCCCAGCCAGAACCACTATACAGTCTCAAATGGTTTCATAATCAAAAACCCAGCCATTGCCCACAGAAATGCAAGGTCATTGCAATTGCAGACTAAAAAAGGCCTTTTAGTCTTATCCTACATCCAGCAACAAGGTGCTGTTTCACAGCAAAGAATATATGAACTACTTAACTCATGTGACACTGTTTAGCCTTTTAACAGCCATGTCTCCTGCTCCCAGCAGCATACCTTTGATAGCACTGTGCTTATCAATAGCTAACTGCCAGAATACTGGTGCAGCTCTGGGGCATGACTTTGTGACTCCAGAGGTAGAGGTACAATGACCAGGTATATACAGGAAGAGCACTTTGGACATACAGAATCACAGTGTGAGGAACTGTCAGATGAAAATGAGAAAGCTGCAGCTCGTTTGCAATTTCCAATCTCTCTAATGCCTCCTTAAGGCCTCTGATATAAATCAGATTCGAATTAGACCACCAGGTATGGTAGAAACTGACGCTTGTGAAAGTATTTCTCCTGCGTGCATCTACTTTATCTTCTTAAGAACAGATTGCTCTCTCTCAAATTTACTTACTTTAAGCCTGTGGTTGACTCACAGATGGCTGTGGGTATCTCAACCAGGTCATCGCCACTGACAACTAGCAAACTAAGCTTTGGCATGTTGACCAGAGCTCGTGGAAGATAAGTCAATTTGTTTTTCTGTAGGAGAAGTGTCTGCAGTTGCTCTAACCTGTAAAAGTGTAAATGATAAAGATAGCTTGAAATATTTGTTTCAAAGACGAGCATCTATCTAAAATAACAAAACAGATGTAATCTTGAGTAAAAGAAGAACAACTACATGCACCATCTTTGGCTTCTAAAAAGTTATACCACACTTTCAGAAATTGTAATCAATTTCAATGGAAATTTTCAGTCATGGTACAAAATTATAGATATTAATAACGTGCTTTTGGCAACAACTCAGAAGCATGCCGGAGATAAAAGGTTACAAAATTTACTGTGTTTTCATACAGAAGATATTGACATAATATGATATAAACCCTCACCATGTATATCCAGGAACTAGCAAAAAAAGTGGGTCACTAGTTCACACCTTTGACCATATGCTGGTCTCTACGAACTAGATACATCCATGCAAAGCACTGTAAGCACTGTATTCTCATCTGTTGTTTTTCACTACTAATTAGTTCTATGGGGAGCAAGGGAAAAACCAGCTCCTGGTCATATGGCTTTTGCAATTCATCCCACTGAAATAAATTTAATGACAATATTTTGTGGAGGAATGCATCGGGGGTTTTTTTGCTTTACTTCCCCTGGATTTTCCTAATGCACTGGTAATTTCTGGCTGAGCTTTTATTCTTTGGAGTAGGTAGAAGACAAAAAGCACAGCAAACTGATGAAACAAGTTTATCTCATTTGACCATAAGGGTCCATTCCCAAAAAGGTGTTTCAGGCTACTGCTTATCAGACCCATACTGTTTGTTTGAATTCAAGGAAAGATATTAAGTAAGGTTTCAGTTTACTGCCAACTCATCTTTTTTAATAGCTGGCTTTATAGTAGTTCATTGGGGTTCTTCGACACTGCAGGCAGTGAAGCCATGAGTCTGAGTAAGAGTAACAATTTATGGAGGAGGAATATCCCGCAATATTCTAGTCTTCATAATGCACATGAGCCCAAAGTTCAAAGTTCAAAACTCTAAGTAAAACAAAGAAAACCTTATTTTTTGGTGTCTGATTATGATGCTTTAGTATTGAGGCTATCAACTCAGTACAAAATGGGGAAGATGAAACATAGAAAATTAATATTTTGGAGACAGAGAAATATACATATAGGTTACAGGGGAAAAAATGCCCCTTAATTTGAGTGTGTATCCTTGTATAAATTGAAAAGCTTTTTGAAGTTAATCACATCTCTCCTCAGATCCCCTGGAAAAAAAATGGCAGGTTTATGCTGTTGTTTCAGCTTTGTTTCACAAAGCTCTTGTGAGAGTTAAGGTTGAATGACTTTTCTGTTTCTTGTGCCTGAAGGATCTCTATTCCCAGATCAATAAACAATTTGTTTGGGCTTTTTACTAAACTTTAGTTAATATGTGTTTTGGTTTACTTATGGCTGTTTAAAGTTTTGTAAACAAGTTATAACAGGACATCAGACTGAATAAGTAGTCCCAGACTTCAGGAAAAGACCCATTAAAGGGATCAGCATGGTTTTTTTTAAAACTAGGTCTAATGGATCTCTAAATGGAGAGACTGAGATTGTGTGCACATCCATACATAATTCAGAGTAGTAGAGGAGGACTATCAGTGTTACTTTTAATCTTGCCAATATTTTTTCTGCTTTACTGTAGAAGTTTACCAGGTGCTTTCAGTAATTTAGATATGTTTTAGTTCGTCCTTCGCTCTACCCCATCTATCCTTCAGAACAGGGGACAGGGGAACAGGGGAACAGGGGAAGACTATGCCCCATGAACTTCCCAAATGACAATGCCTGAATATAATGACAAATTATCATGAATGCAACAGAACATATAATTACATAACTGAACAGTAAAGGCACTGACTGTGCAATATGGCACCAACAAAGTAAAAAATGTAGTTTCTGTGACTTTTTCATCTGATTTTTCATTAATGGTATCCCTTGGAAGCTTGTTATTCTCTAGATTTGCTTTACAGTTTACAAGCCTTTCAATGAATGAAAAATTAAACTACCTGTCTATGTCTTCTGGGAGATCTTTCAGGTTGTTGCTGCTAATATCCAACCACTGCAAGTTAGACATTCGGAGTACACAAATTGGAATAGAATGGAACTTGTTTGCTGACACATCCACAACTGTGACTTGTTTCAGGTTGCTTAGCTAGAAAGAAGTGGAGCTTTATTTTAGTTACATTTTACAAATATAAGAAGACATTTCATTTTTCAAACATTCTTGTTCCTCCCAAAGCACTTAGAAAAATAAAAATCACATGAGATTTTTATTCAATTTTTTGTCAGCCTTATATCTTAGTCATCATTTTATAGGAGAAAGGATTTCAGAAATAACTGCCTTCCAAAGTGTTCATCATCTTTGTAATTCTCTTATGGTATTGAACGAAATCTTCAATCTAAAAAAAACCTGTCATTTCAGACAACACCACCATTGGAACAAGAGAATTATTTGGTTCCTTCCTAGGTTACATATGAACTAAGCTCTGAAGTGAAAAAACCACAGTTTTGACAATTAAAAGATGCCAGGTTATCATTTTCAAAATCAAAGATTTTATAAAACCTATCAAAGATATGCAATTTCCTTTGGTATAACTCCATTAAACACTGAGAGTGTACTGTTAGAAGACCCTTAGAAAATGAAACTGACAGGTTAAGCCGACAGAAAATTTGGTCCAATATTTTTCAAAGGTCTTTAAAAATACATCTTCCATACTGCAAACTAAATATTTGAATACTTTGAATATTTTTCAAAGGAATTACATATTTAAATTACAATCTTTGGTACAATGAAGGTTAACTACATATGTAAAATATACCTGTTAAAGACATAAATGTGTTAAATGAAGTTCTCAATGTACTGAATCAATTATTCACACTAGTGGTGTTCATGCAGCTAGCTAAGTGAATGTCAAAGGAATATAAAAGTACCAAAAAAAGTACTTTAGAATGAAAGTTATATTTTTGAGCTAGGTCTATAGATCCTGGTACAAAAGAGAAAATAGGGAAAAAAAATTCATTGGTCTTTGCCTGAAAGTTTCTTAGAATGCAGAAAATAATTAGGAACCAAAACCTCCAAACCATATGTATTTTTTCACTTCCAAACTGAGCAAAATGCAACACTTTTTAAGCAACAGCATAAATGATGAAAAACGTAGAAAGTGAAAAAGTATGCTCTGAATCCTTGAGAAGGAATTTTTTTTTGTTATCATTTATTAAGATTCAAGTGCTGTTTTGTTGCATTTTATGGCCAAACTTCTTTTTACCTCAATACTATAAGACTTCTCTCTTAATTTGACGCTTCTTACTTAAAATGCTTACATTTACAGCTTGGTGCTGTGTCAAAACCAGTCTGATTTGGGATTCTTTGATGACTTTTTTAATTAAGTAATTTAGTTTACCTTTCAAAACCAAAATAAAGGTTCAGAGTTTCTTGGGTCAAAGGTATAATTTCTAAATCTGCCCACTACAGCGTTAAAACAACCTTGGTGAGTATAACCATGAAAATGTCTCACTCCTGAGTTAGAACAGACCAGCCCACATATTATTCTGACACTTCTCACTTCCAAAACATTTTGTCATTTTGAGGACTGAGTGCTAGCAATGAACACTCACTCTATACTGCAAAATTTTCCAACTACTGAATCTTATTTTCAGGAAACAGAACTTCCCTTTGAACAAGGACTGTAGCAATGAGAGAATAGAGAAAATATTTGGCACCATCTTTGCAATACATTTTCTTTGTTGTCTCAAATTATTGTCACAATTCAAATCCCAAGTAAGTATTTCAATTTTCTCTGTACTCAGAACAATTTGTTAAAACTGCTGACACACTTCTTTCAACAAAATCTCCCAAAAGGAATTTAGGAAGCACAGAATTAGAACAATGTCTCACAGGCTTAGGAGGCACACAAAATATTCTCAAACCATCCCAAAAGATCAAAAGCCACAGTCTCTAATCACCAAGTAGCAGACTATTTAAAACAAACTGACACCACTGTTCAACCAAGTTCCTAAACACCTTCCTTTCACATGCAGTCACCTGTCATGATGAAACAATGTGGTAACATTACCACTAGCTGGTAAAATAGTATTTCTTTGACAGCAGTAACTAGTTTTATATATTTCCGTCAAAGTGCTTTATTATGTTAAGAGGAGTATTTTCTACAATTTTTCATATAGTATTGAAAATATATTGTTTTAATACTTGGTTAGACGAAAAACTACATTTTTCAGGAGTTTGTATGCCTATAAATTTGTACTAACAAAATATGAGTCCACGGACTATCTTGATATAAATTTTTATTCAGCATGTTGCAGAATATAGGGAGTCATGATTATACTGTGTAAGCTGTAAGCTCAGTGCTTGTTGCTTTAGGGTAATATTTATGAAAACCTGTCCATTTTTATAGTACATTGAAACCTAATGGGGTTTTTATTTAAGGTATCTTTGATATGTTGCCATTAAACACCTATGATATACAATGCATTAGAAATTATGACACCTATGTATTATATATTCTAAAGAAAACCCTATGTGTTTTATTTCTTCTTGAAGGACTGATGGATTTTTGTACCTTCTATAACATTTCATTTTCAAACAAATGCTACCATTATTATGTTATAGTTTATTTTTGCTTGATGTTGATTTTTGCTTTTTTCCTCTATTCGAATCAATCAATATACAGGTTTTAAGCTATTTTTTATGGTTTAGCTACCTGGACCCACTTATTATGGTCTTTATGTTTAATCATAATTGTCATATTTATTTTACAGACTGCCCCATTTTGCTTATCGTAATAATTTTGTTCACAGAAATAATCCAGATAACATTGTAGAACTCCAGTGCTTCTCTTTCCCTCTGACAACTAAACCTTCAGTTGAAAGAAAAGGACAATTATTTGATTAATGGGTATGTTATTATTTCAATTCTGCTTTTTACCATGAAAGGGATTTACTGATAAGGTTGCATGCAACTCTATCATGAGTTGCCTAATATTTAGCACCAACAAATGAAAATGAGTAGTCATGTTAAGCCTTACCACAAAAATACTGTATTTTTCAACAACACACAAATATTCAGTGACAGAAACAGCATCCCATCAAAGTCAATGTATGACAGGACATACAAAGGATTAATCTGGAAATGTCTGTCACTGCATTACAAACATGCTTTTGCCCAGAGGTTTCAGACTCCATCAATTCAAAGAATATTTGTATAACTATTTGTACAATAGGATTAGGTTATCACATAATCTGGCTCTGAAAACACATAGATTGGCACTCAGCATGTCATTACCTTGCTGAAAGCAGTATGTTATAAATGACACAGGAGCACCCTGGGCGCAAACTCCACAGTTGCTCACTTAGATATCATGCATTCAAACCAAATCATCAGCTTTTCTTTCACAAAGGCATAAGTGTAACCACTTCTGTAATCTCACTGATATATCTGGAGAAAAGCTTCAATTAAAGAAACAGTGTATAAGCATCTTTGGAGGCAAAAGATATCTTTCATGAGGACATACTTGTATATTTGTAGCCCAGTACACCATTGGACTTCCAAACTGGAAGCTTGAACTTGAGGAGGCAAAGGCATATAACAGTTAGCATCCCCCCTTAGTAACAGGATACTCATTCATGTATTTTGTGATAAAACCCTCCAAAGCATAAAAATGCATGACTTCAAACAGCACTTTGTTTGGTGGTGACATGATAAGCCAAATCCAAGAGATGCATGTGGAAGCAAGTCTTCACACAAATGACATTATTCTCACTTTGCAATTCCAAAGTCCTAAATCTTTTGCAGAGTTAATCCACAAACAGATGCTGTTATTCTGATGCCAAACTGTTTAATTGGAAGTTTAACATTACCCCCTTTCATGTCTGGAGCATTATCCTCATTCAGACACCTAATGTTTTAAAGTCTAGTAGAGTAATTACAGCTATGATGATCTAAGCATTAAAGGTTCATAGACAGGGACTTTGGTTTTTGTTACAACAGTTTTTTGTATACATAAGTCTTTCAACCAGTCTGCAAAGAATGCGGAAGCTCACTGTATATGCAATATTCACAATAATATTCAATTCATAGATATTGATCATTCAAAGATAGTTGAAGAATCACATAGCAGTAACAGCAGGACTACCTGCATACAGTTAAAATCCCTAAGAATGTGGATCATGTGTTTAAATCTAAGTATAGGCATTGTTCCAAGCCAACAGTTGAGTCATGGGCATGAAATTAAACACCTGATAAATTATTTTCTGGGCTGAAGCCAAAACAAGTCTGTTGTCTTAAAAAATAAATTTATGTTGATAACTTATATTAAATTTTAATAGTATCACTCCTGCACTCCTACACACAGTCTGCATATTTTATAGAACTCTGCCATCATAAAGTCACCTTACTTCTAAATCTCCAAAATTTGTAAATTTCAGACACAAATTAGAAGTAAAAACTAGGCTCTACTAAAAGTCAGTTATAGGTTTCTCATCAACTTAAATGGATCCAGGACCTCACTTTGGATGCAAAGTCTTCATATGTTTTAATCAAAAACATTAGAAAAGGATAAGGACCAATGTAAGTAGTTTATGGGATTAACTAACATCCCCAGAATGGATAGTGTCTTTTGAATATATCAACAGACTCTTATGAGAAATATTCTGTTCTTTCACCAACAGATAAACAAAATAACAAAAGAACAGAGATAAAGCAGAAACCTTTTTCATTTTTGCGTCAAGATGCAAGAGTTGAAGAGATACTATTCAAATGGTGTCATCATAATTATTATTTTAAAATATCCAAAACTCTGTTTTGCCATGACTATACACTGTAGCCTGTGGAGTTACTCTTCTGATTTTGAAAACAGCATGTTCATTTGAGCGCATTCTGAAACCCAGAGCAAATCACTATTTGTCAAAATGGAGCAAAGGGAAAGAACCCTTTTTATGAAGCAATTCAAAAAATATATTGTAAACAAAGATGGTAGCAAAAATAAAGAATCATAATATAACAGCTGATGGATTTGTTTTCTATTGATAAAGTAGGAACCATTCACTTGAAATGAATAAAAATATCAAGAATATTTGAAAATACATGTGTATAAGAGAAGTTGGTAATGATATAATATTGACACAGCACAACAAAGAATAAAGGGAATTGTACGAGAAAAACATTCAAGTGAAACTAAGAATTTGGTCCTATTGCTCTCACTTATTACAGAAGCATCATTTGAGTGATTGATAATGAAATCATTTCACCTGCTATATGTTGGTGCTGGGCAATAACAACAGCTTTGTACACCAGATTGAACAGACACAGTCTGATAAAACTGGAAACAAGGCTTTTGCAGAATGTTAGCTAGAAATCAGCTTGTTTAACAAGGTAAGTGGAAGACAGACTATTAAGGAGAAAAATATTCCCCTTATAAATAAATAGCAGTAGAGAGCCTCCTAGGATACTAAGAATACGCTTTTTTTTTTTTTTGCTTTACAAACAAAAATGACAGAACTTCTGTTTGCCTTGGTACAGAGTAACTTTACTACAGTGTACAAGTTTCTTGCCTGCTGTGATGTGAGGCACCAGATCAGTGTGATTAATACAACTAATTGGCTTCCAGGAGAACTCTGCAACTTTAAGTGGATTTATTTAGTCTTGAAGCAGGGCTTTCATACAGAAAATCCACACATTCATACAGGTCACAAGAGAGGCAAGTCTGTTTGTACCCTGTGACATATCTGGTCTGGAATTATACCTTATTTATATCTATAATCAAGATTATTTTTCTTTTAATGCCACGATCTATATGTGTAGTCAACAGTAGTACACACACATACAACCCCTTCCCTTTCTTTCCTTTCTGATTGTGTTGTTAGACACACATAGGGGTTTTTATAGACTTTCTTTGAGATGGTGACAAACTTAACAGGAAAAAATTTGAGTTCACCTCTTGCCAAAGGATTCTTTTCTTTCTACATTGTAACAATATTTATAGGAGGTTTTATGTCTTATTCTGATACAAATATGTGAAAATTGGAAATACAGACAATATTAGTAAAAGACACAGATACTGGAGAGATCTTTTCCTGATCTGGACAAGACAGTTGAGAAATGGTACATATGCTGTATACACAGTGGGTTGGCTTTTTGCACAAATAGATATTTGGCTATTGTCTAAGATATTGGTGGTGCAATTAAGAGCATGAGGCTATGACTTCTAGAAGTTTTTAGTGGTTCATTATTATTTCGCACTATTCCATCCAGGCCATGTCCAAATAACTCAGATGTGTCCAAGTAATTTAAGGTATTATATTATTATTGTTCTTATTAAGTAGTAAAAATATAACTGGATACTTATTTGTATACCTGCTTATGAAAGTTTGTAATGATTCTCCTGGAATCTGTGCCAAGATATGTTGAAAATATGCAGTTAATTGGTGACAGCCAACATGGCTTCACCAAGGGAAAATCATACCTGACAAATTTGGTAGCCTTTTATGATATTGCCGCAGCCTTAGTAGCCAAGGGCAAAGCTACAGATGTTATCTACAAAGCATTCAACATTTTCACACACAACATCCTGGTTTCGTTGGAAAGTCACAGGTTTGACAGATGGACCTCCTGATGGTTAAAAAACTGGCTGGATGGCCACACTCACAGGGTTGTGGTCAACAGCTCAATGTCCAAGGAGCAGCCAGTGAGAAGTGATGTTCCTCAGGGGTCAGTTCTGGGATCAGTACTGTTTAACATCTTNATGTGGACCTGTTGGAATGGGTCCACCGAAGGGTCAGGAAGATGATTAGAGCGTTTGAGCACCTATCCTATGAAAATAGGAGAGAGCTGGGATTTTTGAGCCTGGAGAAGAGAAGGCCCTGGGGACACCTTATAACAGCTTTCCAGTATTTGAAGGGAACCTACATGCTCTCCTTTTTTCCTTCTTTCTCTCCTTATTTCCTTCCTTATTTCTCACTAGTAAAGCCTGGTTGAAATTGTCTTTTTTTAAAAACAAAACAAAAAAGAAACAAAACAAAACAAAACAAAGAAATTACCCACCTAGAACACAACAAGCTAACCCTCCAGTATTACCAAGAGGGTCTTGTATTTCAGGAAAGGTTTTTGATCACATTACATCCAGAATTCTTCGACCAAATCATAGTACCTCAGGAAGAGATAGGAACAAATATAACTGAAGGCTTGGTCCGTAATGCTCCTTGGATTACTAAATTGTGTCCGTAATCTCTTAAACAACAGCAAAAAGATGTCTAATAAAATCAGTCATCTCACCCGTCCCAGCATAGTTACTCAGAAAATAAATTGTGTAGAATCGTGTTACATGGTGCTGAAACAGTATAAGCTCAGATACATCCTACGCTTTTTCTTCTGTCCTATATCAAATTAAGTGACTTCCAATCAAGTGTTTTACTACACAGTCCCCCTCAGATTACGTCGAAGCAATTTATTTTTGCTTAGCTAAAATTACTGCTGGAGACATATATTCCTATAGTAATTCTCTTAATAATAAACAACAATAAACTTCTGCATAGTTATGTGTACCATGTGCAATGCCAGTTAGTATTTTCTATGAATATGACAGTTTACAAATACCTATGTAAGTTTCATTCATATGAAGACATAAATATAACAAAGGAAACTATGACTACTGAAGAAATAATCAGAAGGACTAACATTTATTATTAACATATGAACCTAAAACTGTCAAGATTTTCAAAATTGCCAATAAAATTTAATATGGATAAGTACAAGCTAACAAAAGAACAGTGAACTGCACACATTTCCTAAACTGACTGAAACCTGGGAAACAATGGAAAGATGAAAAAAGTAACTACGTAACTCAGTGAAAGTCTTGTGTTCAACATGCAGTAGTGGTTAAAAAAAACAAATGAATACTTGGATGTATATGTAATGAGATTTCAAATAATTAACACCAAAGTTACTTGTCATTAAATAAAGCCATTGTAGACCTATATATAAAACACCCTATTTCTTGTCAGTTTTTCTTAAGGAAAAATACAACAGCAGATGGGAATCAGAAATTAGCAGAACAGAAAGACTTCATTAATTTTATTATTGTTTTTGTTTTGCAGTAGTTCTGAAAGACCTACATCAAAACTAGGAAAGTGAGTAAAGATTCAAACAGTTGAGCAAGAACTGCATTATTCCTTCACAATACAAAAACAACTTAATTAAAAAGTATTGCTCTTCCAAATGAAATCAAACATTTCTACAATTAGGCTATAGGATTTACAACAACATGTTTTTCAGATCAAGAACTTTGCAGAATTCAGAGGAAGCTGACTTTTACACAAATAATGAAAACTTCCACTTCTATGTCACAGTTCAAATTTTTTCAGCCCCAGAATATGGCACAAACACCTCACCCTTGTCCTAGTAGAGTAATTCTGAACACTCTATATTCAGCTTTATTGTCAACAGTGCAGTACGATACTTGGATCATAACTACCAAAGCACAAAGAACAGGACATAAACTCTGTGATGCTATGCTGTAAAAAGACATGTTGAGAGATCTCTGCTGTGCATCTTTAATATCACTAATAACCATGACAATGCGAGAAAGCAAACAGAAACACAGAGGCAAGAAGTCACTTACCGAGGTTAAAAAAATACATCAGAGAAAGTACAATACAGGTTTCTTGATTTCTAGTTTTGAGATACCAAGGACCACTCCAGGTGTGTATTATGAAAAGTCTCAGGCAGTTATAAAGACTTTCTCTAATTATGGTAATGAATTAGTGGGGTTTTAAAATGCCCTGTATTTTTTTGTAACATGCTCCTTTCTTCCCTTTTGTAAAAAAATATACTCCATCATCCTACAATTCCAGCTTCACACTAGATCCTCAAGTCTAGTCAATCTCTTATTGCTTCTAACTAGCATTTCAAAGAGCATTTTTTATTAGTAACCTGAAGACTTGGAGCCAGCTTCAGAGAATGAAAAATATTTCAAGCATATTAAAAGCTGTTTGGGAAAACTTGGTCTCTTCTTAACCATCCCCCCGCCCTGCAGAAAACATATCCAAAGAGAAAACAAAACTTCGCAAAAAAACACCAATATCAAAACCAATTAACCAAAAAAAAAAACCTAACTCCAGCAAAAAAGGCAGAAAAGAAGAACAATGAATCATGAAATAGTGATGCCCATGTGTGATCCTGACACATGTATCTTCTAATTCATCACAGCCCCTCTCTCATCAGAATCACACAAGTCAGACATAACTTCTGGCTGACCAGCTCTACATTTCACAATGAGACAAAATAGCAGCCTCAAGACATTTTAGCAGCCAGCACGTACCACCTGATAGGATTGAAGTTAGGAACTCATATCCCTCTTCAGCAGACTAGTTGTATATACTCTGCCCAATCATGTTGCCATGTAATCATGTATAATATAACCAGAGAATGTCGAAGGAAATTCTGTTGCATAGTCACACATGTTCTTCACAGAAACTCTACACAGAGGCAAACATTGGCCACATATACCTAGCAGCCACACTGCCCATGTAAACTGATGCATGAAGGAATTAGTCAGACTGGGATTAATGATATCACCTCAGATTAGTGCACAAAGTAATTGGCTGATGCAGCTAGAGTAACGCAGGTGGTGGGGAAGCAAACAAAACATATGTCAATTAATAATAGATAGAAAGAAAAAAATTACCAGTATTGATTTTGCAAAGTAAAAGATAAGGGAGATGTGGGAAAGCTTATTCCTGCAAAATTGCGTTTACATCATATAGCATGAAGTTACTTTAACCTTGCCATAACCTTTGTAACTTGTGGTGTTATAGTTCATAAAATTACCCTCCTCCTAAAATCTGTTAATAGTTACCAGTTCTACAATAAGCCACAATAGTAAATAAGATGGATAGTCTAAGCAGGTGAAGACATGCCACTTTTTTGATATTTGTTCTGAGTTTTCCAGCCATTAATTTCTTAGCCTGAAACTCATCATGCTTTGTAATGCAGTTCAGAAGTATGGCAGAGGCTCAAGTTTGTGAGCTAGCATCTCTTCCATAAGAAAAGCAGGAACTACTGGGCCATATCCTCCATCGAACTCCCTTGCATCTTCAGCATCACTTCCACTTTACGTTGGGCATAATTTTACAGCATTTTGACCAGCACTAGTAGAGTAGAGATCTTACCTGGCTGAGTTCTATGTGAAAACAAAAACATAAGATGGTATCTGCTTTCAATTGTCAGGGCTGTATCTTTCCTTTATGCCTTTCCCACTGATCAATGATAATACATAAAATCAATCAGCTTTACCGAGTGTTGCTTACAGCTGTGAAGAATTGATCAATCATGCAGTTATCTATATGTAGTTAACAATGATGGGATATATTCAGTAATAAATTAAATGCATTAAATTCAGTTAGACTCTCCAACACCGTTCTTCTCACAGAATAACTAATATCTCTCATTAGCTGCACTTTATGGAATAAAATGACACAGTATTCTCCCTTCCCCTACAAATCCCTTCTGACACTCATCAACTGATGCGGGCACCAGAGGCATGTTTCTTGAAGTCAAAATATGCAAACGTGATAGTACTATATACTTGCTGTCCTCTCTGTTTCTATTTAGTAGTCATATAAAATTTCCCACACATTATCTCACTGATGAATGGAGGATATACAGCCAGGATTTTGAAAGTCTGTTTTGTTACTGTGCTCAATGAGATTTTGAACTGTTTTCAGAGAAAACAGAGCTATAACAGTAGCACTCTTTCCTACCTTTCACAATGAGATTCATGCTTCTTTGTAAAAACATAGGCATGTTGAAGTGTTCATATTATGTCCCTTTGCTCATTGTTAAGCCTTCCCTTATGCTTTAAAGTTTCTTATCAGAGATTCTCTACTATAAAAAAAATTCATATTATGAAAGGTGATATTACATTTATTGAACTCGTTTGAAAGCTAAAGGAAAGGTCGCTGGCACCACAGCATGGAGGCAGGCATGGGTCAGTCCTCCAATGAAGTGGGCTGTTATTATTAGCTGTTGATTTGGTCTGACAGTGGAGTGGTTTTGAAGTGATGCTATATTAATTAGTAGACTTTGGAAGTACAGTGTCAAGAACAGGATCAATTGACACGCTTTACTGACCCTAACTACATAATCCTGTTTCCTAACATAGACACATGCCCTTCTTTAGCCCTTTGTCTATTAAACATTTATGAAAGCTTCTGCAACAGTAAGGCCTCCATGAATCTCCTCTGACACCTAACACCTTTGCACCTGCTCTTTTGATTTTCACACCCTTCCTGCTAACATTTGATGTTACATCTTATAACAGTTCTAAAAGCAGCTGTTGTTCTGCATGGATTGACAGCACTTTGGCCGACTGTATCAGAAAGCATTGTGAGCACTAAGCAAATTCAAAGCACTGAGCAAAGAAGGGCAAGATGACAGCTTGTCTAACAGAAATGCACCAAGGCCAAGCAACTGGAAAAACGTGTGTAGAGAAATGCTGATCTGATTAAAGTCAAACAGATTTTGCCAGTAATTTAAAATTAAGAATTTCACCAGAGGCTGGCTTAATGCTGCTATTGGCTTCACAGTATCAAGTTAAGTACTTTATTACACCACTTCTCTCTGCACTGTGATCCTCAAAAACACTCACCCCCCCCAAAAAAATGCAGTTTTTAACAAATTCAATACATGTCTCCTTTGTAACTTTCTAAAGATTCTACAAATGTGAAGATTTAACAGTTCTGTTATAATGCCACTGCATGAGAGAGGAAGGAGCTACAGGTAGGCTCTTCCAGTGCCTGCTGGATAGTGAACCACTGGGGAAATTAGAGTCGGTACATCCCCCAACTATATTTTTCATTTAATAATTGCTACACACATAAAAAAACAGTGGAAGGGGAAAGAAACAGGTTTGGAAGTTTACAGCATTTAAGAATAACATGCTGGTAAAACAACCTGTCTTTTTACATTCCTGTTGAGACTGCTGGTGTCTCACTTGCATAACCAGGGTATGGCTTTAGGAGGCATGAGTCACAGATTACAAAGACAAGTTACATGGAAATGCCCAGTGGGGATTTATTTTAAGTCTCGCCACACTTGCATAGAGCCTGTGCCTGCTCTTTCTGCTAAATTTTTTGCTTTGCTAAATAAGACTGGTAAGAGAAACAGAACCAGATCAAAAGAGACCAAAAACTTTCCAAGTGTTAAATTTCAGTTTTAAAATATTTTTTGAAATTGTATTAATGTATAAAGAGTTGTTTACGTCTGTTCTGGACACTGCTATGTTTGAAAATTTTAGGAGACTAATACTAGTGCTCAATTGAATCTTTAATGGCTTTTTATTTTTAGGGTCACATGTTAGCATGGTTGAAAGATGCAAAATCAAGTAATTATAATACTATATGTTTCAGGTGAGCAGAAAAATGGCACGAGCCATTCCTGTGACTGTAGACAGCCCCACCAGAGGGGATGAGATACCTGTTGGTTACCAACACAAGTGAGTTAATCAGTAACATCAAGATTGGAGACAGCCTGGGCTGTAGTGGTCATCCAGTGGTGGAGTTCAAAATCCTGAAGAATATGGATCAGGTAAAACCGTGATCCTGAATTTTAGGAAAGCAAAATCTCAGCTCTTCAAGGAGTTAGTCAGTAGGACCCCCCTGGGAAACTTCCCACAGGGACAAGGAAACAGAACAGAGCTGGCAGAACTTTACCACACAGCACAAGAGCTCTCAGTTTGCAGGTGTAAGAGATTAGGAAAGGAAGGCAAGAAACTGGCAGGGCTGAGTTGAGACCTGCTGGTCAAACTAAGGTGCAAGAGGGAAATGCACAGACAGTGGAAGTAGGGATGGGTGATCTGGTAAGAGTACAGCGGCACTGCCTGGTTTGGTAAGAATGGGACAAGGAGATGATCTGAGTCAACACGGCATCACCGAGGGCAAATCCTACCTGACCAACATAGTGGTTTTCTTTTATGGGGTGACCACTTCAGCCAATAAGGGAAGAGCTACGGAAGTTGTCTATTTAGACTTCTGCAAAGCCTTTGACAGGATCCCCCACAACATCCTTCTCTCTAAACTGGACAGAGATTTGATGGGTAGACTGTTCAGCAGATAAGGAATTGGCTGGATAATTACATCCAGAAAGTAGAGAGCAAGGGCTCAATGTCTGAATGGAGATCAGCAACAAGCAGTGTCCCTCAGGGGATCATACTGGACAATACTGGAACCAGTACCATTTAATATTTTCATAAATGACAATGACATAGACACTGTGATTGAGTACACTCTCAGCAAACTTGCAGGTGACACCAAGCTGAGTGGTACAGATGACGTGTGATGGACAGGATGCCATCTAGAGGGACCTGGACAAGTTCTAGAAATGGACTTGCATGAAGGTCATGAGGTTCAAAAAAGCCAAGTGCAGGGTCCTGCACCTGGGTCAGAACAACCTCCAGCATCAATACAGGGTGCAGGATGAAGGAGTTGGGAGCAGTCCTTCAGAGAAGAACTTGGGAATACTGGTGGGTGAAAAGCTGGATATGTGCTGACAATGTGCCCAGAAAGCCAACCATATCCTGGGCTGCACTAAAAGAAGCATGCCCAGCAGGTCAAGTGTGATTCTCTACTCTGTTTTGGTGAGACCCCACCTGAAGTACTGCATCCAGCTCTGGATCCCTCAGCAAAGGAAAGAAATGGACTTCTTGGAGTGGGTCCAGAGGAGGGACCTGCAATAAGATCTCCCCAAAGATTCAAGAAAAGAAGGCTTCAGGGAGACCTTATTCCAGCCTTTGAATACTTAAAGGAGATTTTTAAGAAAGACAAGGATAGACATTTAGTAGAGCCTGTAGTGACAGGACAAGGGGTAACGGTTTTAAACTGAAAGAGGGTAGACTCAAACTAGGCGTAGGTAAGAATTTTTTTATGCTGAGGGTGGTGAAACAGTCGAACAGGTTGCCCAGAAAGGTGGTACATCCCATCCCTGGAAATATTCAAGGTCAGGTCGGATGGGGACTCTAAGCAACCTGATCTGGTTGAAAATGTCCCTGCTCATCACAGGGGAGGTTGGACTAGACGAGCTTCAAAGGTCCTTCCAACCCAAACTACTCCATGATTTTATGATCTTGAAGCTCCCCAAGTCTGTTCTTGCTTACATCAGGATTTAGCTGAAACCTTCTATGCATTAGAAGTACAAAACAAGATTTTATTTGCTCTGTTGAAAACATGGTGTGATAAAACAGCCAGAAAGCATAACCTTGCCATTTCTCCGAACTTCAAAGATCAGTTTATGTAGGATTGACATGGAAATGTAGGCATACATACATATGCTCTTGCTTTGACAAAGTATTTGTATGCTATGACAGTCTGACTCATTCTTTCACTTTGCACTACCCAAACACCAGAAAGGTTATAGAAAACATTTCAGATAGCTTACTAGAACTGCTTAGATGAGGTATTGAACATTGCTAAAAGGAGAATAACTTTGCAAAGCCCATTTCTAAATTCTTTTCAGTATCATAACACCTATCTGTTAGTATTTCTGTACAGAGAAGTCAATTGCCTGGCCTGCAGCTGACAACGTGTGCAACACAGAATGGTAGAGATGGCGGAAATGAGAATTTCTTCATCTCTCTCCTCTCATTAAAGTTCCTTCAGGTCACATCTGTAGATACTCTTGGCTGATGTAGTATTATTAGTAGAATTTTATAGTCCAGAAACAGAACTAACCATTCAACCGAGCAAAACCATCTCTGAAGTATCAGCAGAAAGCAGGTATTCTGCCATGCACAGGAAACATTAATTGGGTGATGATTCAGTAAATAACTGTAAAAAGCAATACTTTTTGAAGAATGTACATCTCAAAATAAGGTCAGAGAAGTTTTTCTACAAACCAATACCAGAAAACACGTTATTTATAATACTGTTTTCATTCCTAGAAAAACACATTAGTTGCATATGAAAACGGAAATAGGAACTCTATCTGATTGTTAAAATACAAATACCAGCAGCATACTAATTCTTAAATTCACACACAGAAGGTAGAAGAAATTCAGAAACAAGACCATTTATCCCCCCCCCTTCTCTGTGTAGCTACAGAGTATGGCATCCAGTATAAACCCACTACGCTAACAGAAGGAAAAAATAACATACAGGGCATGTGTCTCCTGATCTTCTTAGCTAGAGGAAAAAATTCACCTCCACAGAGGAATCTTATCAGCTTTGTGTCACCTCAGGGAAGAATGTGCCCTAACATTCATAATGCAGCTTCCCCTGCTGATCCTGGGTACTGAGGTCTAGAAGTATCTGTTACAAACTGGTTGCATAAATGTAATGCATGTAGATTGCCTTTTCTAACATTCACATTTTATTTCAATTTACATTTTCATTCATGTCCAGAGAAAGGCATTTTTAATTTACAAGTGTGGCCAAAAAAGAAGGACGTACTTTGCAATTAATACTAATCTAATATTGAAGTTAAATGGAAATTTTTAAAAACTAAAAATGTTAGACATCCAACATTTGAGGAGAGAAACATAAATTGAAACAGTTTGCATTAAGCCAGACAGAATGCTATGGTTTGGGCTGAGGCTTTTTTCTCCACACATTGAATAGCTACCAGATATTGAATCTATCAACAGAGAATGAAAATCCACAGGATTTCAGACGTGCTGAAGCATCTCAATCCTACTATGCCTCATCTTAACACAGGTGCCTTGAAAAATGAAACTGCTAGATTAAAAAGGCAAGAAATATAGTCAGTATATGTGCTGGCAACCTCTTTAACAGCTGTAGTTTACCTGAAAAGTAGTACAAGATAAACATGCTTAGCATCTCATCTTTCCCGAAGTTTTCCTGTTTACAAAAGAAATTAACTGACTTAACAGGCATCATAACAGTCTGTGAATTTCTTACATGGCTGACTGACAAATTCAGTCACAGAAAAAAACTGATATTCCAGCAAAAAATGGATATACATATATGGTAGCTGTCTTCACAAATTAGGAACTTCAGTTCAAAATGGGTATTTGGTGAAGCTGCATGGCTTTGTGTAATAAACAACACTCACCCTCTACCAGTTGTGTGTAGCAACTACAGTCATGTATTACATGATATATCTCACTGAGATTTCTCCCACAGCTAAATAAACAAATAAGATAAAATGATTGAGACCTGTTTTTTTTTTTTCAGCTGTCACAAAGAAAATGGATAGAAAGGGAACAGGGAGACTGATTACTGAAGATGTAATTCAGTCTCAGAGTTCTGAAGATCTCATAAATCTTTACAGGTCTGACAAAAATTCTTCACTGAATAACAAGCGTGTTATCAATCTCTCTGAAATAATTTTCGTATATGTTATCAGTGTCTCCCCGGCCATTATCCTATGTACAAAACCAAGGTAAAATCAGACTTTGATCATTTCTGCTGGGCTGAAGTTTGCCTTTATCTCTTTTGAGTAAGTTTTATTTCATTTGAGTAAGCTAGAGAATGCTGCTTCTGCCCTCATGCATTTCTTTAACCTTCTCAGAAGAAAATTTTAAGGATTTGAAAGTCAAGTAAAAATTGAACTTCCTAAAAGATGATAAACAGGAAATATTTTTAGGAACTCTCTACTTTCTTATGTGTATTAGTTGCCAGGTTTTCTCTTTTTTTTTTTCCTAATGTTCTAAAGGACACATGTTCACATACCAAAACACAGTTTGCATATACTTGCTCATTTACACTCTCCAGTTCCCAGTACGCACACCATAACAGAAAATGATGACCAACTTTTACGAGCATTTCACTGGATTAACAGATGTAAGCAACAATGGTTTTAGGTAGTAATTAATCTAATCTGTCTAACTTGGGTTCTTAAGTACTTGCAGTGGGTGTTCATGGCAAGGTGCTGGCAGCCTGGGGGCTGCAGAGAGACCTCTGTGAGAAGAGACAAGAGACTTCCCCATGCTGCACTCATACAGTTCCAACTGGCTCCAGTGGACCTACCACAGGACACAGCTTAGCCCCTCAGTCAACTGTGTGATATCACTCTAAAAAATTATTTTAAAAAAGGAAAAAAATGCTAGAGAAAAGGGAAGAGAATAAAAAGAGTAAGAAAGAGCAGAGGGAACACTGAGGTCTGAGCAGGAGGAGGAGGTGCTCTGTGGTGGTGGAGGAGATCTCCACACCACAGCTTGTGAAGGACTCATACTGTTACAGATGTATATTTTTGAAGAAAGTGCAGCCCACAGCAACACTACACTGGAGCAAAGGAAAAGCATAACAAGGAAGGAGATGCAGTTAGAAACCATTGTGTACGGGCTATAACTCCCCTTACATCATGCACAGCTTGGGGCTGGGAAGGGAATCTGCAATGAAGGAAGGAAGTAGGCCTTGGGAGAAGGAGACCAGATGTTGTTTTAAAGTCTTTGTTTCTCACTAGCTAAGTACCCCAAGTACAGTCTGTTTTACCCACAATAGTAAATGGTAAACAGTCTCCCCATCTTTTATCTTGACCCATGAGTTTCTCATCCTATTTTCTCCCAATGTCATGCTGTGGAGAAGGAGAGAGGGAGCTGCTGAGTGAGTATTTGGCTACTAGCCAAGGTCACCCACCACACACAAAGTGTCTTTCTGGTCTCCCATTTGAGACTGTTCAGACTAATTCAATACTAGCCAATGACTACCACCTTTTTGCCCACCTGAGAGTCAAACATCAAATATCTGTTACATTAGCAGAGATATTGACGTAATTGCTCTGAGTAACATCAGCATTATTGAGTACACCAAAGGTGAAACACTTTGCAGCATTTTAAATCATTTGACAAAAGTGTCCCTTTAATTGTATGCTTGGCTTCCAAAACTGCCCTTGAAATGTTGATTCTTGAAAACTAATTTTATAAACAAAATCAGAATAATTTGTGTAGCCTACCTCACATGTCACTGCAAGTATAAATTAAGTGCCAGCCTCCAGAGAAACAAGGAAACGCATTAAGGCAATAACAATTTTTTTCTTCTTGACCTTTTAGGCCATACTGATACAACGTCGCTTCCAGTTTTTACTGCTATATAAAGGTCATTTGCACACCTCTGAATAATTTCCATAGACTGTAAGTGAACCGTTACCCAGTAGTCTACACTCAGTTTTAGTTGCTTTCAGTCCCACTGAATAGGGCATTGCAAGAAGAAAACAACATTTTTGAGCTTTCCAGGAGAAAGTTATCTCAGTGTTTCTCTACCCTCAAAAGACTTAACATGCACAGTTAAGTTTACATGCAAAGGCTACCCATAATGCATAGACATGGGTAAGACTTTGTGCTACATGGTCTTTGAAATTAACTGGGAAAGTACTCATGATTTCAGCATACCAACAAGTGAGGCTAAATTCACTATTCTAGTCCACAGGTTTGAATATACATACTCTTTCTAGATGCTTATATTTAATTCATTTGCCTGTTCAGGGTATATGTTTTTCTGATTCCATTATGGTTGGTTTTAACCAGTTAAGTTTTGTGTGGTTTTTCTCCTACCTTCACTCTCTGAAGGAGGAGGAGAAGAAGAAGAAAGGACACCTGTGCTGTTTGTGCTGTTGCTAGCACTTGTATACACGTGCACTTATGATGTGAAGCTAATGATCACCTTTTTGTTTTTTTTTAACTTCACATAATTTTTTAACAAATCTTTTCAGATAAATATCTTACACTCACAGAGGGAAATTTAATTACTGTTCACTTTTTCTCAGAACAGAGCATAAGCATGATCAAACCAGATCTCATATAACATAATCGACTCCAACATGGTGTGTAAATCACCATTTTACAGATGTTTAGCAAAAAAGAAGGAATCAGTAAAGAAGAGCATGACACATCTCCCTAAAAGTCCCCCAACTCATCCTCCAGGAATCAGGGTATTAAGAGCCTGAAAAATACAGACAACATCTGAAATTGTGGTTAGGCACCAGCCAATGGCTTCATTTCTCCGTGAACAGCAAGTCTCAGAGCAGCTGTTGGCAGACATCCAACACAAGAAATAATGTTGGTTCTTGCCTGGAAGTCCTTTTCTCAGTCTTTATTACATATTCATGCAATGTCTCAACATGTACTATCCCTTTCAGGCAGGTGTTTATGCTCACAGACACATGCAATGCTGTTTATGGAACTCTCCATATTCTTTTTAAAGAAAAATTCTGGAAACAAATTAAGGTCAGTATGTGAATATCACTGTCAAGATGCATTTCACTTTCACAGAAAATAGCTATTTTCAGGCTTCTCTTTATCACCACTGGCAAAATCCCCTTTGGGATCATGTCCTCCTTCATATACCAGAAAAAATACAAGCAAAATTTAGTCACTTGAAAACCAAAACAAAGAAGCTTGATCCTGTTTAACTGCTGCTACATTATTTCCAGTGATATTAGAATGAAAACATTATTGCTAAAAACTGCAAAGAATGTGATTTGATCTGCTAAGAAAAGATTTTAAGACTACTATAAGATACCTTATAAGCCAAATAAAAAAGATGTTGCATCTTACTTCAAATGGGAGCTCTTTTATTTCCATATTTCCTGACAAATCCAGTTTTTCCAGATTCTCACAATCACCCAGTTCTGGAGGGACTGATTTCAAATTATTGAAACTCACATTAAGCACTCTGAGGTTTTTTAAGCAGCCTGTGAGGGAAAGATAACCAAAATCAGTGTATTTAAAAAAAAAAAAAAAAAAAAAAAACAGGAAAGAGAAGAGGCTGTCTGAAAACNAAAAATAAGAGCCAAAGAGAAAACTCCTAAATGCTTGATCAGTAAGGGGTTAATAAATAGTGGTCACTAACATTGTGTGGGTGCAATAGTGCTGTGTATGGACTATATGGACTTCCCTTCATCAGAAATTCTTTTGGTGAGAGTTTGAAAGGAATCAGCAAAGACTTGCAAAGATCTTGATTCTACCAGAGATGAGATGCCTATTAACTTCAGCTGAAAGAAGTTGATTTTTCATTTGGCCACTGTAGAAAATTTGCCTGCTAACTGAAAAGCATCTTAGTATTTTTAACAGAACCTGTTTATTGCAAATAATCTCTCCTGATAAACTTACTCCATCAAGAATTCTGACCTTCATATCCAGCATTGCATACTTTTGATTATATAAAAGATAATGGACATGTCCACTTCCTTCACTATTTTATTACGGCAATTTATCATTCTTATCAGCCTAATTTTTATGCCCGTAAAATAGTTTATGCCCATAATAGTTTCTGTTTCTCTTTCTTGCATCAAAAGAAGCGTGAGCAGCAGGTCACGGGAGGTGATTCTCCCCCTCTACTCTGCGCTTGTGAGACCCCACCTGGAGTACTATGTCCAGTTCTGGAGTCCTCAACATAGAAAGGACANTATAAAATTACATAATCTTACCTAAAAACAGGTTTAGAAATATCTTTAAAATTCAAATCATATCATACTTAAAAAAAATGCTAATAATATTGTGATGCAATCAAAGGCAAAGGAAGTAAGGAATACAAATGCATCACATAACTGACGTGTTAACAGAGGGATCCTTAAGCAGACATATAACAAAATTAAAAATTTCTATGGACAGCTGTGCTGTTGTATTGCATAGCTTGTAGATCACAGAATCACGAAATGGTTTCAGTTGGAAAAGACATTCAAAGATCATCTAGTGCAAAGCCCCATCCAACCTAACTTTGAATACTTCCCATAACAGACTCTCTCTACAGTACATCTCAAGTGCTCAAAATGATGTCATAATTGTGAGCTTATCCT
The DNA here is from genome assembly GCA_013400375.1 of Thinocorus orbignyianus. Lineage (NCBI taxonomy): Eukaryota > Metazoa > Chordata > Aves > Ciconiiformes > Thinocoridae > Thinocorus > Thinocorus orbignyianus. The sequence goes on from VXBW01004362.1 coordinate 106,338, forward strand.
TAAGGCACTAACACTTAGCTGAACTTCCTGCAAGGCAAAATTTGGTTTAGGGCTGCTCACCTTATGTGACATGTGGAAATCCTTACCAGAAGACAGATTATGGTTCCCCACAAAAGGCAGAAAAACCTGAGAAATTTATGTTGCTAAAGGAAGAGCCATGCAGTTTGATGACCAGTAATAGCAGCCACCAAATGTCATATTTTAAGCATTTTACCAAAAACCTAGGGTCTCCCTTGTACACACCATCGTCTTCAAATAATGGCTGGACTACCCAAATCTTTCTCACAGGTGGCAGACAAACCAAATATGGTAAGAACTTCATTATATTAATCTCTACAACTTGCCACAGAGAAAAAATTCCACTCAACTTTATCCCAGCTTTAGCTCTGCTAGAAACAGAAACTGAGGTGGTATTCCAAAATTCAGCTGTCCTTTTAAGAAGGTAACCTTGTCTTTCCTATTCACTGTTAAAGGGCTGCTTTAGTTAAAATAGCAAAAGCAGAATTGTCTGTACAACTATAACATTGTTTTGGAAGTACATTACTATCCCACAAGGGTCATTGGTGCAAGAGAGTAATAGGAGTGACTTAATGGTGTAAATGGGTGAACAGCCTTATTTCTGGATTTTTAAGTACACAAAAGTAATGAAAGTTTAGCCTACCCATGATAAAGCCTCATCAGGTTTAGTACCGCAATGTAGACAAATTAAGGTATTACAATACATGCTAAGCTACATAAACTTCAACTTGCTACATCATTGCAACAAAAGAATCACTGAAGCAGAAATACCCTAAAATAAAATAGACAATCAAAAATTAATTCCTCATTCAATTCATCCCCCAGTGAAGGACTGCAAATCCCACTGAAAAGAAAAAGGAGCTACTCACTCATTAGATTTGGAATGTTTTGCCTTTTCTCTTATCAATGGAATATTGTATGAGGTCTGCCTGGAATGGAGTTAATTTTCATCACAGCAGCCCATGTATTGCTCTGTTTTGGATTTACACAGCCTGAAGGCCTTCTCCTATTTCTCACTCTGCTGCCCTAGTGAGTCAGCTAGGGGTGGGCAAAAGGCTGGGACGGCACAGGGCAAAGACTGAATTGATCCGAATCGACCAAAGGAATATACTATATCGTAAACCATCACATTCAACAGTAAAAGCTGGGAGTGAGGAAGGAATGGGCAAGGTGATTATTGCTCAGGGACAGGCTAGGCATTGGTCACGTAGTGGTGAGTGACTGCTTTTGTATCACTTGTTTGTTTGTTTGCTTGTTTGTATTTCTTCACTATTAAACTGTCTTTATGTTGATGTATGAGTTTTCTCACTTTTCTCCTTCCAATTCTCTCCCCATCCTGCTGTGGGAGAGTGAACAAGCAGCTGCGGGGTGCTGAGCAAGCTGCGGGGTTTTAGCCATATTAACACACAGCAGATGTATTTGCTAACATTTCAGACACTGAAACTTCTACTTCTCAGTTCTATTAGCAGCTGGAGGACTAACGCTGAGAAGGTATCTAGTGTCACCAGCATCCTAGTCACCTCTTGCCTAACTCTGCTTAGATGGCGCATCTCTGGTACATAACTAGGAGACATGGAACAGAATTGCTTATAAAAAAATTCCACAAAAACTTAATGGCCTTTCTAGGCAGAGTGATGACGTACAAACACTATTTAAATTCAGTTGTAATACACATGATTTTTTCCAGTAATTTTAATAGTCTTAGCCACAGCAATTACTGGCAACTGAGCACAGGTTCTGTAGTGTGCTTCTGTCAGATTAGAGAAAGATTATGTATGACAAGATAAAATGTGATGCATCTTCTGTTTCCTTGCTGTTTCATACTTGCAAGTGAGACAAACCATATTGTGAACATTGACGTGCATGTTAGAAATTGTGAAAGAAGAAAAAAACTTGAAAAGCTGTGCTTTCAGAGGGCAGAAAAGTCAGAAAGGGGAGCTATGTTTGTCTTCATTACTCTCTACTGGATAAAATTATGCCATTTTACAGGTGAGCAGTACTCAAGAATTAACCTTCTCTCTAGTACCATAAGACACACATAGGACTTACCAGGACATAAAGGATAAAACCCTTACACCATTACTTCCCATTTTTTGATTTATCACATTCCACCTTAAAGTAGTTTCTTTTTTAACAACTATTGCTTTTATGAAAAAACAAAGTTACCAGCTTTCATCCTTTTGATGATTTAGAATGGTCTTCAAATTACCAGTCTGAATTTGTAGAAGCTGTATAATCATTCATTCTTTTGCCAATTTTATCTTCAAATAGTTCTTTTCCTTCCCCAGCATTTACTTCTGATGTTTTCATAGGTAGCAGATATATCAAAATTTATTTTATGAGCCTGAATAAGACAATTCTTCTAATCTCCTCTCACAAAATAAAAAATCCCTTCCCTGAATGGTTCTTGTAGACTTATTTTGCACCTGCTCCCATCTGAAATCACAGAACCATAGAATAATAGAATGGTTAGAGTTGGAAGGAACCTCAAAGATTATCAACTGCCAACACCCCCGCCATGGGCAGGAACACCTCCCACTAGACCAGGTTGCTCAAAGCCCCATCCAGCCTGGACTTGAACACTTCCAGGGATGGGGCAGCCACAACTTCCACCAGGCAACCTATTTCAGTGCCTCACCACCCTAATACCTAATCCAAATCAACCCACTTTCAGTTTAAAAGTGTTAGCCCTCATTCTATCACTATATGTCCTGATAAAGAGTCCTTCCTCATCTTTCTTGTAGGCTCTATTCAAGTACTGAAAGGTTTTTTTATAAGATCTCCCCTTATAGCCTTCTCTTCTACAGGCTGAACAACCCCAGCTCTCTGAGCCTGATTTCCTGGGGCAGGTGCTCCAGCCCTTTCTCAGACAAATGGAGCAAGACTGTTGCTCTCCTTTTACCAAGACCTGTTAAACAAGGATACTAGGCTATATTTTTCAGAGAATCACCATAAATATGCGATAAGACAATATCCATGACAATGCAAGATTCTCAAATCCAGGTATCTTGGCTGAAGGAGTGCAAAATTGGGAAGCAATGAGTCAAAGACTAGAGGAATTGTCAGTAAGATTACAGACATTCTCATCCATATTTTGGAGTTTATTGAAATAACATCTGGGGAACTAGGGGGTGCTAAAGGGTGAGGTAAGGCAGTATGAAGGACTTTGACTGCCCCACAATCTGTATGTGGGGCTTATTTATAACTTCTTAGAGCAGAAGTTCTCCACTCTCTTAAGTATGGTCTCCAGCCACCACCAGCCTTAACCAGTATGCAGTACAGCCATTGAAGTAACCTTAGGAGGGGACAGAGGAGGTGACAGGCCTTCACAACTGCACAAAGGTAGGGCAGGATTTGACTGTTACACCTGCCACCTGTACATTCAAATAATACTCAAGCATAACTTCTATATTAGAAATAGAAACTCTTAGAAGTTGCTGCTACAACACTTCTGTTAGCTATGAATTTTCAGTTTGATAAAATAAGCAAATTAGGGAGTTAAATAGCTGAAATATCTGTGTTTTCCAAGCAAAGCAGGGATGAAGACTTCCTGAGCTCCATTTGCACAACGAAGTTGCAAAAGCTTTTTTTGCCTCTAGGGCTCATAAAGGCTGTAACAATAGTAATAGATTGACCCCGGGCGAGTAATATTTCATTCTTTAACTAATCTTCATGTGTTCAATTAAAAACATTTAAACATGCTGAGAGAAATTGCAAGTGATGACTACTACAAACAAAAAAAAATAAAAATAATAAAGCTAGGGATCTTGATCTGTGGTCAGAAGAGGATTTGTAGAAAGTA
>VXBW01004362.1:115644-126486 GCA_013400375.1 Thinocorus orbignyianus
GAGGAGAGGAGAGGAGAGGAGAGGAGAGGAGAGAGAAGAGAAAAAGATTAGAAAAGTCTAGCACTGTTTTTTGTGTTTCAGGATGCTCTCTCTCTCTCTCTTTTCATTTTTCTTAGTTAAACCTATGAGAACTATAGAGGTAGAAGTTCCAATCTTTACCTTTTTCTTGAAAGTTTTTACCTCTTAGGTGTACATAAGGAAGTCACGAGGAAAGTTTAGGACACCTGAACCTAAAAACAGAGGCTGAGGTATTAGTATAACTGTGTGCATGGACTCAACTACAAGTGCCTCATAGTGGACCAAGTTTCTTCAGTTTTCAAAGATACTACTGCTTACAACAATACTTTTCCTTCTCAGAGCATTAAATCCCTCTCTAACCATTGCAGTCTTTCAAAAAAGTTTTTCTGTTTTAAGATCAGACAACATAGGAAAGCCAAACACTTTAATTCTTGCTATTGTATAGTTTAAAATAGCAAAGGTCAAAGTATGGAAGCATTAAAAATTTGTTTCTCTAAAACCCTGACGTCATGTTGGATACACCACTTTATTAAATGGGGATCATTATTAAACTCATTATAAAATTCACAATATGGATTTTATGCAACTTTCTGATTCCTTTTTACCACAATCTTATGTTTCTATTCTTGTTGTTTGGGGTCTACAGTTCTGTAATACTTCTATTTCTATTAATTTGTAAGGAACATAAACCACCACCTATTCTCAGAAAGTACTCTCCATCTACTTGAATACCAGCAATAACTGCCTTATAGTCAGATAACAAAAATGTGCCAGGCTTTTTCCCATCTTTGGGTTGTACTGGATCTATGGCATTGCGTACAATTCATCAAGTACAATTACAGCCAGAGAGCTGTAAAAATTTTGAGGTGACTTTTCACTGGAAACAGTTCACTGAAAGTAAGAAGACAATTACCAGCAAATGAACACAAGGATTCTCATTTTCTTGCAATATAGTTAGAAGTCTGTCCCGGTTCCAGCAGGGGTTGGCACCATATGATGTCATGCCCAGTCTATAGCTGGAAGCTGGTTGGGGAAGGGCAGAGGAAGTCACCACTTGGGTGCAGACTGGAGTATCCTGGTCTGGTCAGTGACCAGTGGTAACATAATAGTGTTTGTACATTCCTTAATCCGTTGCTGCCACATAGTTTTGTGTTGCTGTCTGAGGCTAAACTTTGACAAAGTCATAAATATTAGTACCTGAATATCTTGAATGAACTTACCAATTTCCACTGGAAGATGGTTGATTTGATTTTTTGACAACTCCAGTATTCTCAGATCTTGAAATAATGCAATGTAGGCTGGAATGGTTTGTATCAATGTATTGCATACGTGCCATTCTTTCAGATAGGTCTGTTCTTTCAGAGAATCTGGGAATTCCTGTAAATGAAACAAAATCAGGTAAATAGCATCAAGTTAGAATTTTGTCCTACCATGTTTCTAGATGCAGGGGGAAAAAATCCAGAGCTGAACCTCAACACTTTGCATGAATTATCCTCATGTAGAGCAGCAGTTTGCCAAACCCTCAGAGGAGCCATGTGCTTTTGAAGAGCATTGCAGCTGTCATCCCATACTACCTTTTTTAAGTGTTAATGCAATCCTTTTGCTCTAAAACAAGCGTATCTGAAGCACTTGACCTCTGTGGTGTCTCCGATATTACATCCTTTTTCCAGCTGCAGAATTTTTTATAAAACATATCTCAGTGCTTTAATTCACACTTTAAGATATAGCAAAATGCAATACAGAAGAGCATGTATATGAACAGTATCTAAATAAGGTTGGGGGAAAAAAAAAAAAAGTGTGACTATGTTCTTAACATCTGCCAATGTTTCAAAATTTGTTTGCCAAGATGGAATACAGTCCAACGAACAGAAACATTTCAGATAGGATGTACACATACGACCTTTTTAAAGTATTTTTTCAAATAAGTGACAACTTTGTAAGGTATTCTGTCAATGTTTGAAAACTTCTACTAAACTTCTTTACAAAGAATAAAAATACTCAATTCTTAAACCAGTCCATAGCTGCATTTAATTCTTGCTTTAGCCATGCAGAATCTTTTTCTTTAAGAATTCTAGTATTGTTCCAAATACATAACAAATAAATTTCTTTCCGAGTAATTTTCAGATTATGCTATTTGTCAAAAATCTCCAATGTATAGCAGTCACTCAAACTAAAAGTAATTAAATGTTTACAAAATTACTTTAGTTAATTAGTATTCAGATGTACACATCTTTGTTTGATTTTTGACATTAAATTCCTTGAACTTGAAACAAACAAAAATCAGTTCATAAAACTGAAGGTCAAATAATTTAAATTTCATTTTCTAAAGTGGCACATAATTTACCAGTCTGTCCTGGGGTTTGTACCACTCTGCATTGGTAACATCTGGAATAAATAATTTGGATGAGCTGCTATCACTATTTTTGCTTCTTAAGAAGAGATGTAAGAGTTTCAGATTTTAATTCCTTTATAACTAGCAAGCTTGCTTCCTGTCCATAAAGAACATGACACAGCAGGAATTCCTGTTTTTTATATAGAGGACATGGTCCACTTTTTTTTTTCTTTTTAGATTTAGTAGGTCCTTCAAGACATTAACAAGAGTGATACATTCTAATTGTGTCTTATTATTCTGAACTTTTGAACTAGGAATAGTGCTACTTAACTCTTAGCTAAATTAAAACATGTAATATAAGTTCAATTAAAGATTTAATCTTTAAATTTAAAGATGCAATCTAATTGCAATTAAAAATTACTGGACTTTTAATCATAAACTGTTCTTTGCCTGGTTGTGGCTGCCCCTAATTTAAATTATTTTCAAATTTACACATGCAGACATTTAACCTATATATATAGTTTTGCCTTGCTACCTGCCCTTCCATATCTGCTATGGATCGTTTCATTTCTTGCTTTATTTTTCCATTCATTGTGTATTACATTGTGATCCATCTTCTGTATTTGTCAGTTCATGGCAGTTAAAATGCCTGAAATGCCTCACGGCTTGTAATGAGAAATATCCCTAACTTTCTGGAGTGGGCTTCCTCTCCTCCTTCTGCAGTATTGCATATTTTTCTGCAGCAATATATATATATATATATATGTGTGTGTGTGTGTATATATATATATATGTATATGTATAAACTGGAAATTAAATTAGTATTATCTTCCTCACCTGTACAAGATTGAAAATGCAGCACATAGGGGATAGCATTTAACTGGACTATCATAGACACCACTGTAGGGAAGAAGCCTGATTCACAGGGAAAGCTGATGCAGAAAAGTCATGCTGAAGGGAAAACGAGGTCTAGGTAACAGATACCATTAGCCACTATATTTCTCTACAGCCCGAGTCTGCATTTGTCTTTCTACTGACCTCCTGGTTTTTTGCACCTTTTTGTCACAACAGACCATCCCCAGCTCCTTACCAATAGATACAAGGAACAAAGGGGCATGTTTGCCCTTCTGAAGCCAACAGCCTTGCTGTTCTCCCGAACTGAGTGGGGTATCTCACAAAATTCTCCTTCATACATTGAAAATAGTGCAGCACACAAAGCTCTGTCTTAGATTAAGATCAAACTCTGTCATAATTTTAGAATAATGAAGCCAACATATTTTATTCCTATTAAAGTCCAAAGATTTTTAAAAAATCTTTATTTCCATATTAAAGGTAGCTTAAAGCGCCAAGATATTCTTGTGTGAAAACTGAAATAAATTCAGACAGGACTTCTGAAGAACCTCTACCATACTTCTGTCAATTGCCCTGACTGATCTTTCTTTCTTGAAATTATTGCTTTATATCTTCTAATCTTATTTACAATTTTCAACCTGTCCTGGTTTGAGGTAGAACAGAACCATCTTCCTTTTCAATAATTTTATTTCTTAGCTAACCTTCTTCTAACTCTGTGAAATTTACAGCACAGCATACCAAAAACTGTTCTTTTTCAGAGTGGTAAAACATATGTTTACAGTTAATGCCAAGGAATAATATGTAGAGAGGCTCTTGCTTGGAGTTATTGCTATGACAACCAAGGTCAGCTAACTTTATTATTTGCCCTGCTCTAGGGTCAGAAACAGAAAAGTACAAGGGAGTCACATCTGCAGGAAGGAACAGACAGGATAGGTGATAGAAAACTGACCAACGGGGTATTTCATCCCATCTGCCCCATGCTCATTCTAAAAGGGTCAGCTCCTTTTCTTCAGAGGCCAAATTCCAAGTAGGACTCTCTTCATCTGCCTTTAATCTCAATCCATGTGTTCCTGACTCCAGAGCTGGAACCCTGTTCCCATCTGTCACTGAGTTCAGTCTGGGACTTCCCCAGTGCCTTCCAGTGACATCAGCCTGCGATCTTGGTGTGGATTTGCATATACTATATTTCCTTCATTTTTTATTTTATTATTAATATTTCATTAGTTTAGTTCCTTCTGAATTTGTAAATATCTTTATTTCTCCTCCAACTCTGCCTGGAGTAATAGATGGGGAACAGCATCAGTCCTCTGTCATGGGCCAATCCAGCACAAACCGCCACACAAATATATGTTTACAAATACTTTTCTAAAGTGTGTTTTCTTAGCATTCTCCATCTTACAATGGATTTATTTGTGTTGTTTACAAATAAATTGACATGATATTTTACTTCATTTACAAACTAGATAGGGGTGGGAACTGAAATTTGCACAAGATTTACACTTGCTTTACTCTCTGGTTCCCTTGTGTTCTTTTGTAATCTTCTGCTGCCACACTAAAGCTGGCAGCTTGCTGATAAATTGCTCCACAAAGACTGACACTTGGAGGAGAGCCAGTTTCTGCCTTTAACAGCAAAACAATACCTCAGACTCCCTTGATTTTGGGAGAGAGGGAAAAAAATGGGTATTAAAAGGAAATAAATAGCAAACCTACAACCATTGTTGATTATATTATTTATAATTACGAGATAGTTTACCTGCTAGACATGAGTCTGAACTAAAAATGTGATAAAAGCTCTGAGAAGTTTCAATTTTGTTTCTTTTTCAGCTCTGTAGCTTTATCTGTCATGAGCCAACCCAAAACCTTGGATTCAAATCTCCCCCATCTTTGAGAAATTTTGGAGCTAATTCCAAAATTAATATGTCACAGGGCCATGTGTATTACCTGACCGGGTAAGGAATTTTATAGGGTTTTGGGGGAAAGAAAATCTTGGAGTAAATAAGCACAAGAGAGATTTTCTCTGCCCATTCAATACAGCGATTCTATTTGACCCTTTGCGGCAAATAAATACCTTACTGTCACTAACACTTGAGAAAAAACAGCATGTTAAACGATAAATCTGGGAGAACAAATACAAATGCAGTAAACAGTTTGCTGAATTTTTCTGTGAAGAAATGACAGGCAAGTACATCATGATTTAGGAGTAAAAAATTTGAACATGGGTCACTCAGTTGTTGTGCACATTTAACAGTAAAGTTGTTTAAAGCGGGTATTCATCCAGATCCTCCGCTTAGGTAAGCAACACAGCCAACAGCAGTTCTGCTCTGCATTCAAGTGAACATCATCACCTTTTCTTTACCAACATTGATATCATAATTTCAAAAAATTGTTTTTCCTGAGTATTTTCTGAAAATAATTTAAAATTCACTGATCCACTAGAGAATAAACACTTACTAGCTAGGAGCAGAAAGTAAACACTAAGAGGGGAAAAGCAGACTTAAAGTGGATTAATTGAAAAATTCATATGAATATTCATGGCATTATTTTGCCACAGTTTTTGTTCTGCTCTAATAGCAGTGCTATTTCTCTGAAGAACTCATTTAATTCAGTAGATACATGATTACATATACAAAGGATCTCAATTAAGTGTTTCATCAACTCCCTATCGTTCTCTCCTAGGCAACTGATTCAAACAGAAAATTCAAGGGTCTAATGTCCTTATACAGCTCCTTTTTATGGTGGGTTTGCCTGGAAAACTCTCATATATATTAGAAGTTTTTCTGAAACATACCTTGGGAACATCAAATTACTCGTGACCCAGTGCACCATTCTTGTGCTGTAAAGTCCCAAAGATTTTGCAAATACAGGAAAGTTTAGGACACTTGCTGCTGGGGTAATAAAACTGGATTCTGCCCATTTTTTACAAAGAGAAGAGAAAAATCTGCTTGATTTCATTCACAATATCAGATTATGAGACTATCCCATCTGTTATTGTAAAACCTTCTCCTTCCTTAATACAAATATTCGTATTATCATTACTGTTTCTAGCTGGTACAAATGCATCACACAGGGATGTAGACACTTGAGTCACAAATGTTTAGTTGGTATGTAAATGAGGAAGCAAGGACTACTGAACCTTAAGCATGTTGTCACACATCCTCTTCCAGGTGGAGCTCTGGCAGACAAGGGTAAAACTGTCTCATCACTGTAGTTACCAGTCACTGTCCACAGTCACAAGCTAGCCAGCCTGGACAGGCATAATCAAACTAGTACACAAGTTACAGGATGGCTTTCAGATTCATAGGGACTCACTGAGTATACGCACTTCAAGCATAAAAGCTTGATACTAATCCTACTTACACAGAAGATTTCTATAAAGTTAGTGTGACCATGTTGTTAGAAAACTATTGTGACTTGAGATCTGCAGAGGTTCAAACTGCGTGTCTCAAAAAATTAGCTTAAAACTGAACATTAACTATGGACCTGCATAAATAGAACGACATTCCTCAAAATTTATATGTTGTAAAATCCGTCCTCTTCTTAACTAGCAGTCTGTGCCAAGCTGTCTAAACTAATATTCATTGTATGAGCTTCATCTTTCCTCAGATATGTTAAAATAATTACTTTAAAAGTACAAGTGGGTCTGCACCCAATAATAATACATTATCATTTCAGTGATATATGAGAGGTGGGAAAAAAAGTGGTACAGAGTCCCTGAAGGAAGGAATTCCTGCTAGGAACTCAAAATGTGTGATCTGCTCTTATTTTCTTCCTTACAAAGGTTCTCAGGGCTACGAGATGATTTTCAAAAGAGCACTATCCAGGTGATTTTCAAAATAATTGTTCAGGCTATTCCTGTATATGATGGAGTGTTCTACAAGGCCCAATTTTAACCCTTTACTTAATAATAAAGAATTAGTGGACCAGATTCCCTGTTATACTGTATAGATATGGAGCATCAGACAACAGCCTAGGCACTGATTAGTGCCCAAAACAAGCTATGATTCTAATTGACTACAATATTGAGAATAACAGCATTAGTTGATTTGTGGGCACAGATCATTTGCTGCTGAAGTTTCCAATAAGAGTCATTACACTATGATCTGTGGGGAAGAATGTAGTAAAGCCACTTGCTTTGGTCTTGAAAAATCCTTAAGTAGGGGATTACTTCTCTGCGAGATTTAACTTCACTGCACCCGGAAAGAGAACTGACACAGCCCAGAAGTAAGCTCAGTTCTCAAAATTAAACCTGTAAGTCACACCAGTAACCTACTTGGACTTAACTATCAACTGTCTAGAGGATGTATTACTGCTTCATTGACGAGAGGAAAGGGGAAACATAATGGAAACACTTATCAGCTAAAAGCCAGTGAGACAGAGGATTCATCAGCTAGCTCCCAAATGGACACTTTGCAGGGCTGTGCTGTTTGCTGCTGCCAACTGTAAGTGGCCAGCCAACAGCAAGAGAAGCTGGTTATGTGCCTGTAAAACTGCACAGACAATCCCAGATCTGACTTCTCTTAGTGTCTGAGTGCTTAATCTTCCAAACATTCAACTTGTAGATGCATTTGTGTGTAAAGCACATTACAAAAACTAAACCACAATTAATGCCACAACTCCCAGCTACGTACCATACAGGCTTTTCTGAGAAAACTGTCACATGTTCATAAATCTTTTAACATGCAAATTGCCAGTCTGTACAGCATCAGTTGCATAATCTGCAAATTCATTTTGCCCAAGCAAACCTTGTTGTGAGAGTAATAGGGCAGAATGTCACATCTGATTTCTGTCTTCAGTTAAGGAGTAGTTGAGATCCAAAAAAGCAAAATAAGAAGTAAGATTTGTATAACCAATGTCATTTTTACAAAATTGTGGCAGGAAGGGGAAATACAACTCTTTCATAACTTTGTTAAGTGGATTTTCACATTTTTTAAATAATTTTCAGCTGCCAGAGACTGGCAGTGTTCTTCGATTTTGAAGGAGCATTAGTCTTCTCTAAATACAGCAGCTTGGATTTTATCTTTGTCTGCAGACACCTGAACTATGCCACAGTATCTTGTTAAAAGAGGAAGCATGTTTTAACCAGGCTGGAGCCAGACAATGAGGCACAGTGGTTGTGTGATATGGCCACAGTGAGAGTACGATAAGGAGACAGAATCAAAGCACATGGTCGTTAACAGTGTATTGCTCAAGGTGTCATAGTGTACATAACAGTACTCCAATATCTCTTAAATGTGATCTTTCAGCATGTCAAATTAAAATTAAGTGCTCTGGAAAACAGAACAGATTATGTATGTTTCATTTTACCTCCCAGTGTAAAACATTGTCTATGGTGACAAAACAAAATATTAATGGTTTGGCAAAAGATAATAAGCAACAGAAAAGTTTTGTTAAGGAGCTCTCTGTTCCCTGATGCACTGAAAATATTTGCAGTTGCTACTATATCAGTGTTTAGCAGCGTAATACGTCCCTTTTCTTTTTTCTCTCCTCGTGTACTACCACACAGGAAAATGTGCAGTATAAGACTAAACAGCTTTAACATCATTTTTGATATCCAAAGTTCTTGAAGGATGAGACATGATAGCTCTCCAACAACCAATCCAACTTCATGAATGACTGCCATCACTTGAAGAAAAAGTGTTGCTACTAGAGCTGGGTGGGAATCAGGTTTTACTATTTTCTAGAAATTTCATCTATTTTGTGTTTAAGCAGAAAATAACTAAAGCCAGAACAAAAACACGCTAAAGCTGAAAAAGGAAACCCTTCCTATTCAAGATCAAATCTAGGACAAAGTTACATTTCAGGTCAATCAAATTAATTGTTTTAGTAAAATTAAGACACTTTATCGATTGACCTTTTAATTTGTACTTTTTAATGGAAAATCTCAAAGTTATGTTTCAAAATTATAAACCACACAAGAGTAAAAATTTGAATTTTGCTTTCTAATTAATGAAGTAGTGCATCTCCAAAATATGTCTCAGTCAAAGCTTTAACAGCTCTAGAAAAGTTCAGACCCACTCTAAACCACCTTTTGCTGAATTTCAAAACAACATTAATTCAGAGTTTATTTCCAAACTAATATTTCACATCAAACACAACTGCATATATGAAGTGCTTTTTTCAGCAAGACCATTGTGGATTGATGCTGATATTTGGTTTGAACAGAGCTTGACTAAAAAGTTATCACACCATTAAAGCAAGAAGACAGATCTCTGAGTAGCAAAAGACATCAACAAGCTAGCAAAGCTGAATATTATTTTCATCTCTTTCCATCCATTGGGGAATTTTATAGAAAGATATCTTGTTGCAATACGATTGCTTATACAAAAATTTTTGAGAGAGTTACATTACATCCATCAGTAGAGAATTTAAAATAAGCATATTCTAAAACTAAACCACTAGATCGGGATTAGATAGGAAATGCTTTTGTACCTTCTAATACTGTGAAAAAGCATCAACTTCATATGCATTGGGGAAAAAAAAAAAAAAAAGAGCTTTGGAGGATTAAAAGTTACAGTGCTACACTACACAAACTCTTTAACAACAGAAATACATTTTCCATTCTATTTACCATCCACTGCTCTCCAGAAAGCTGAAAAATAAACTTGTTTTTTTCCTTATTTGCTTCATCTGACAAAGCACGCCTCTTCTGGACCTGAGGAGTCTTTCCATAAGTGTCCAAGATCTTCTCATTGGTGTCTACAAAGCCATTTTTGAGGTATTTTGATTGAGGAATGCCTTTCTTCCGGCACTCTAGTATGAAATTCCATTCCTGCTTTATCCTGAAATAGTGCCAAAAAAGGTTTATGTGAATCAGCTGAAACAGAATGCCAAGCAAGTCTTAAAGCTTGATCTTAGTTTGCACAAACACCTAACGTATTGACTATTTTCAAACGAGGGGAGGAAAAAAAAAAAAAAGGCGTTCCTAGAGTTACGCTTAGATTTTCTAGACTTACACAGAGATTTCAGATAAATAGGGTTTCATTTAGTGACTATAAAACAGTGATACCCAAAGAATAGCAGTGGAGATCAAGTGCACTGTAATAGAAAACAGTATGTATGATGTCATTTATTTTAACAGAGTAGAAAATTTTCACATAGTAAGTTATATGTATAAACAAAAACAAGGACCTGGTGATATAGAATCATAGAATCATAGAATGGTTATAGTTGGAAGGGATCTTAAAGATCATCAACTTCCAACCCTCCTGCCATGGGCAGGGACACCTCTCCCTCAAGAAGGTTGCTCAAAGCCCCATCCAACCTGGCCTTGAACACTTCCAGGGATGGGGCATCAACAACTTCCCTGGGCAACCTGTTCCAGTGCCTCACCACCCTCACAGCAAAGAACTTCTTCCTAAGATCTAATCTAAATCTCACCTCTTCCCATTTAAAACCATTTACTCTCGTCCTGTCACTAGACTTCCTGACAAAGAGTCCCTCTCCAGCTCTCCTTTAGGCTCCCTTCAGATACTGAAAGGCTGCTATCAGGTCTCCCTGGAGCCTTCTCTTTTCCAGGCTGAACAGCCCCAGCTTTCTCAGCCTGTCCTCATAGCAGAGGTTCTCCATCCCTCTAATCATCTTGGTGGCCCTCCGCTGGACCTGTTCCAACAGTTCAATGTCCTTTCTATGTTGAGGACTCC
>VXBW01004362.1:129349-140135 GCA_013400375.1 Thinocorus orbignyianus
AAAAAAAAAAAAAGTTACATTTCAAACCTGTATGCCTGTAACACAAAAACACATCTGTCAGTAAAGCAGACTGTAAATAGTATAGAGGAAAGGTTAATTCTGGCAAGTTATTTACCAACACGTTGTTTTTTAGTAAGCTTTCATGAAAACACACCATAGATGTGAAACAAGATTAGTAGGAAGATGGAATTTTCAAGTATTTCCACTTCGGTTAGTGCTGAACTTGTACCCAGGTAATCATCCCCAAAACATTACTTCACCATTGTAGTATATCTGCAGCAAAGAGATTTAACAACATACAATAAATTTCTTTTTTCTTATCAATATTTCCTTTTGAGGATATTGGAGTTCCTTGCTTTGCACTTTAGATTCTCTAGTAAAATCATAGAATCATAGAATAGTTTGGGTTGGAAGGGACATTTCAAGATCATTTAGTACAACCTCCCCTGCAATAAGCAGGGTTATCCTCACTATATAATTGCTTCAAGTGGTGCAAAGCTTTGTATTTTATGTAACAGCAGTGGTGTGATAATACAGTTAATGAAAAACAGAAAAACATACTTGTGAAGTACAGAAAATAGGTAAAAAGTGGGATAGGATTTTTATTTAAGAGCTTAGAGTTAACTAAGAGACATGGCTTCCACACATAGTTTCTACTTGACATGTTTGGTCTACTAGTAATGTGCTAAGCAAAAAAGGAAGATAAGAATAGAGAGCAATACAGAGCATGAAGGTTTCAGTGTTTGTCCCAGTAAAGGCAACCCATAGCACTGGCTGCTGCCTGGGTTGGCCGGTGGTTGGCATCAGCCACCATCCCCCTGCCTGTGCTGATAAAGGTCAGAATGAGCTTCCCAATACTATGTGATGGTTGAGGAAATGAGCTAAGCATCTGGCTTCCATATCCCCCATCCTGTGTCTGTCATCCCCAGGGGAGGTGAATAAAATTAACCTGATGCAAAGAATTACTGTAGAATACATCCAATGATGTGACCAGCTTGGAAGAATTTTGCATTAGTGAGTATTTCAGAGCAATTCTAGAAAATGAGGAGTAGCTAAGTTCCTTTGGATGGGTCTTCCTTCTACAGTTACAAGCTGCTCAATTTCTGATTACCAAGTCTTGAGAAAAAATATCCTTCCTAGGTAAAGAAAGGAAGTTTCATTAGATGGCACTGTTTCATCTAAATCAGGATGGAAGAAATAGCCAGGGCACTATGTGATGACACCAATTTAGTACTCCTGGGTGACGTCTAAATCTGAATCTCCAGCCACACATTAAATAATCCTATGGAATTTTTATAAGAGCAGTACAGTTAAACCGGGGCTCAGGCCAGACTGATATTTCTGGTGGATGAGTAACATTAGCTTCAAACTCAAATTGGATTGATTTAATTTCATTCCCTCTGCCAGAGTCCTCCATCGGTTTTAAAGAACTGTGGCTGAACAACAGCTTGTATTTTTCAACCCATTTATGTACATTACTTTAGATGCAAGGTCTGTATGCACAAGTGTCTAAGAACAAAAGCAAATAGCATAGGTGCTTATTAGTGCTGCAAATCTACTCCAAATTTATTTCTTATAATTTGAATTTGGGGACAAAGACTCCCGGTTTGAGTTTTCGTCTTGCTTAGAAAATTTTCTGAATTGGGTAATCAGTGGAAAAATAGTGATAAACATCACAAATTAAATCTCAGTCCACGTACAAGTAGAGTTATAACACTGAAGCTTGGCAGAGAGATAGAGACCAATCTATTTTATTTAAAAAAAACATACAACCTATTAGAGAAAAAAGTCTCTGTCTACCTGTTAAAGTGAAAGTTTTCTTTTTACTTTTAACATTCAAAAAGTGCATAGCTCAGAAAAACAATACATGAAGCTAGCCAGCCCTTGAGAGGAAATTTCTTAAGAGAGACACCAGAAGAGGCAGCTGAACAAACTATTATCTTTGCTGTGCGTTCGGTTGGTGGACAGGGGATGCTGTGCTCTTTTACAGCAATGATTTAGATAGCTAATCTGCGCCAATAGCTCTGGCATTTCCTCATGAATGCTTAATTTTTCAGCCTTCAATTTTTACCTTTCACACAGAAGATAAACATGCTGCAGCC
Source organism: Thinocorus orbignyianus (assembly GCA_013400375.1). NCBI lineage: Eukaryota > Metazoa > Chordata > Aves > Ciconiiformes > Thinocoridae > Thinocorus > Thinocorus orbignyianus. The sequence goes on from VXBW01004362.1 coordinate 131,452, forward strand.
CTTCAAAAAAAAAAGTATCTAACTGTAAACGCTTGCTCTCATTCCGTTTCAAAAAAAAAATTGCAAGTACAAAGTAAAAAATAATGAGGAAAATTATCATGCCACATCAAATTAGTCTGACAGCATTCAGAATTTCAGTGTACAATATAAGATTGTTCAGCGCTATGAAAATCTAAAACATAAAATATAAAAGAGTGCTATAGACAAACTTCTTTCCATAATACAGACTTTCATAAAGATCTGGATAACCACAGAACAGTGCACGTCTTTTGTAACAGTTCATGTTTCATATCCTAGAGGAGATTTAGAATGGGCTTGTCTGATGGGATTAAGGACATGAAGTAAAATGAAATTAGTCCTGCAAAACAGTGTACTGTCTCTTCTTTTTTTTTTTTATATTCGGTTGCTGGTTTTTTACATGCCCCACAGAAGCAGGGATTCCTTAAACTACTGTACTTCCACAGTCTCACAAAACCAAAAGGGAAACAAGACTGAATTAACTGCACCCAAAATGATCTGATACCAGTATCTCAGAAATCCAGGCATGAGCCTCTCACAATATTCTCAGTAGAATCTTCTCCAGAATCAGCTTTCACTGGCCACCTGCTTAAACATCTGTTCTAGACCTGTAAATTCCCAAAATCTTTACAAGACTTCACCATTAACACAAACACAGTTCAGGCTCTGCATTTATTTGTGAGGTTTTCCTCTTAAAAAACCTTCAGTCAAAAAAGAACTATCTTATGTGTGAACACTTACCGATGCTGAATGAATCACCTTGCCCCAAGGCAAGCAAAGTTCCCTAGATATTCATTGGGAACTTTTCCTCAAATAATACATGCTATATTTCCCTACATATTATCAGGTCATTTTACATACCAGCACAGCTGATAAGGAACCGCACAATCTCAAGGGCATTAGTGAATTGTAACCACTTAAAAAAAAAAAAAAAAAAAAAAAAAAAAAAACAAACGTGGTTTTTGTGGTTTTTGTTTAAAAAACAAACAAAAAGCTAAGTAACCTCAGCAGGCAAGATTTCGAGCTCATCTGTTATATGAGTATATTTGCAGAGAAGCTCTATTAATTTCAGCCCTACTTGCGAATTCACTCGGGTTGCTGGCTAAAGTGCATGTCTAGAATCTTAATCTTAAATGCTAGAATGCAGTCCTTAATTGGCAAAACTGCCTTCTTTGAATGTATTTTTGTAATTATCATTTTGGGTCACAGTCCTTTCCAAAATGGTTTCTTACTGTGATTTCACAGTAAGTACTGTCACTGATTTCAGTGGATCTGCCTGACAGCGGTAAAATTTTAAACTCTAAGTAGAATACCAGAATTTCATCACACATAGAACTCCCTAAAATACTGAAAAATAGTTTTATTTCTGTTAAACATTTAATTATAATTACAATTTTATCTGTGTTTTCAAGCTAACAGCAAGCAGAATTTTGTCTTATTTTTGGTCCAGCCTTTGCAAGCACTGAAAAGCATCTAAGAAATAATTTGAGATATGACCTTCAGGATCTAAAGGCTAGTGGTCACTGCACACCTCACAAGACAAAGGGGATTTTTCTTTTAACTTAATTATGCATTTTATAACCAATATTTTTATTACTCTGGCCATTATTCTGTCAGCTTTACCCATTCTATGAGGCTTGCATTGTAAGAATGAACATTAACTTTTGTCATTCTTTTCAGTAGGTGAAATACTGGTCACCCACATTCAGGAAACAAAGCTCCTTTTTTCTAGGAGCTCTAAAACAAGTAGGAGTAACTGGAAAGCCACCTGATTGCATGAAGGCATGCACCAAGATGAAGTACCATACACAAATTGCAAGCCAAAGGAAGAAAACAAAAATACTTTGAGAGTGCTGAAAGTGCACTGGGAACCTTCTACTCCTTTGCATCAGATCCCAAATTCTCCAGCTCCAGTTGATGCAGGAAATAAAAGAATAACTTTGGATCTCATTAGTGGAAAAGGGCAAAACAGGCCGTCAAGCTCCAGTCTTTCAGTTGGATGAGTGATTACAGACAAATAACCACAGGCTGAAACAGCAAAGTGAATGTACTGTTTTTATGAAAAATACAAGTCATAGTAAGAAAATGAGGCTTAACATATGCATCTGATAAAAAACGTGTGAGCTGAAATCAGCTGCTTTAGAGCACATAATGTTTCCCTCTTCTATACAGAAGTTTTCCATGCCTGGCACTTCTGGTTTGCTTTTGTGCTAATGAACTCACAACTTCTTCTGCATCACAGAAAATCAAAACCCAAGCAAAATATGGCAGGAGGATGCTAACATTTAGGTCCACATTGAGGCTGACCTTTTATCAATACTGAAGATGACTGCATGTGCCATTAGAAGACATGATTTAGTGATGGATTTTTATCAGAGTTAGGCTGATGGTTGAACTAGATGATTTACAGGTCCCTTCTAAACTAGACAATTCCATGATTCTATAATATTTTTTTCTTATGAAGGAGGCTGCCATGGCATCCCAAGAGCCAGTAGCTGACGTAGGCAGCAACAGGGTCATCTGCTTTATCTGCATTAGAATTGCACAAATTCACTTCCTAATGTAGCAACTGGGACAGAAAAAAAAGTTTGATGGAGTTTCACACCAACACATTTCACTTTTCTTTCCCACCATAAGGCAACACTCACAAAAGCAACCTTTTTCTAACCCTCAGCTCATACCAAAAAAAAAAAAAAACCAACCTCATCTTGCTTATCCTTGCTAGAAAATATAATCTGAAGGACAATATTCATTTTTCTTTTCCTTTTTCTTTTTTTCTTTGTTTTTATTTTTGTGTTTGTTTTGTTAGGATTATGGTTTTTAATGTGGGCTTTGGGTAGAAATGGGAGAAATAGAACTGTGACTGTAGATGTTTTGAAGAGACAGGTCTTGTAGTAAGGGCAGTCAGACTTTCTATTACTTTGACCTCCTCTTAGCTCAGCTGCTCTGTTGTCAGTGTAGTTGTACCAGTAGTGAGAATCTGAATGGGTATCTCCTAAGGGCAAAGCACCACATGAAGGTTTAAGGTTTAAGGAAATTATAGTCTTAAACAAGGGCACTGTTTAACCTGATACGTTTTATTTTAAAGCAGAAAGTTATTTTTATTACTTTATTCTCTTCTCAGAAAGGAAAAATGGCAACTTATATCTTTCCAACTTTGCCAGTATAGTATAATATTGCACTGCTTCCAATGGGAATGAACATAAAGAAACCAAAATATTGCTTAAAGAAACCATAAACTAGTTATAATAAAAACAACAACACGTGATTAGTGTATGTAAGTATTTTAATCAAGGCTCTCCTTAATATATGAACAAGAAAAAAGAATCCTAAGATAATTCTTTCATTCTATCCTCTCTCTCATTCAGAAGCAATTCCATTTAATTCTTTTTGTTGCTCCTGTCAAGCCAACAAAAAGACTTCAAGTATTTCTTAGCACTGAATTTTATGAGCATATTTTCATGAATTTAACAATAAAGATACATACTTTTATATAGCATATAAAGTGTAGAAAGTTATAAAATATGTTATTTTTCTCTTCAGATTAAATCTACTTAGTAAACAATACACTACTAGTAAATCACAATCTACATAAGAAAGAGCAGAGTCTAATGAAATACAAGTACAGTTTGTGCTGCATTTCTTGGACAATCATCTGAGAAAAAGAGGTGAGAAATCATTGAAATCAAACCCAAAAAAACTAAAACTTGAATCATCTGGCAATGCTTAGTATATGGCAATGTTAGTGGATAATAATAATGGATTCAGATAAAATTAATAGCAAAAAACTTGGCTTACTTCTCCAATGAGCTTTTTTCTAATCTTTCTTTCTCTTTCCTCTGTCGTTCTTTGTTCTTCTTAACTCGAGTTTCCCACAGTCCTCTTATGAGAGAAAAGTCAAATATTATCACCTGATGCCCCATACTGTCAACATTAAGCTTCTCCTGCAAGAACAAGCCACCATGAACACTTCAGGAAAAAAATAATTAGAAAAATAAGGAACTAAATTATTATGTTTCATTAAAATTATAGGGGGAAAAAATCTGAAGTCAGAAGAAATGTTACACATAGTATGCTTTCCATCTTACCTAATTTGCCTAGGGTTTTGTGCTGGTAGTAGTCAATGCAGCGCATAATAGACTTTGTAAAATCTATGGCAACAGCTAAATGTTGAAATACTTTTGTTCCTTGCAAGTAGGAATATATAGACAGAGTTACAAAGAAATACTCATTTGATTAAATAACACTGATGAAAAGGACTTGAAAATGTTTGTATTTTTACAATTTCTGTAATATTAAAACAAACTCATAAAGAGTCTTTTCATTGCAAATCGTGCAAAAGCCTTTCATTTTGGGTTGTCATGTATTGGTCTTCACGCACCCAAGTTATCCAGTTCCAGTGGAACATGGGAATTTCCAGTGTTTGAATAAGTAGGCACTTATCTACAAAAGGCGTTGAAAGGCTAGCCCAGTAACATCCAACGAAAACTGATGTAAAGCAGACATAAGATGGAGGGTTTGTGAACACATGATCCCCACTTATTAGTATATATAGAACTACCTGTCAGCAACTGAAGTCTTGGTACCAACATATTAGGTAATGTGCAGTTAAGAACTGAGCTGAACTGGAGCCTATCTTGCTGTGCTTTCCATGTTCAGTGAAAACCACAGAACCTTTTTGCGGAAACCTTGCCCCTACTTAAGTCTGTGACAAAGCTCTCATTCTCTTTAGCAGGCATTATTCTTGAGTGTGACTTTTCATTCGAGGCAAAGGCCACACTGTGTTATCTTTAATAACCACTAGAGATGAAGACTCGGATTTACGTCTTGTGAAGCACAGTGTGACTGGCACCATGGTGTTCTTTACTAAATTGTAGCAATGATTCAGCACCAACAAAGGAAACAAATAACTTACTAAATCACTAACACAAGTACAGGTACAAGTATTGATAATATAGGTAAAACCGTACTCTCTTGCTTGGAGTCACTTTTACAGGTACAATCATCACAATACACTGTTTTCCATGAAGTGCAGCTAAAGTGTCTACAGAGGACTCTGTCATGCTTACTTCTTTGTAAAATGGGTTTGCTGAACCACCGCAAACGAGTTCAAAGTCTTTTAAAAATAATTTCTTCTACCAAGATAAGAGCAGAGAAACGGAAAATCAGTTATTTAAAATTTGCTTGAGGTCTCATTAGATCCCATTTCATTACATTTATTATATCATTCATAAGCTTAAAAAGAAAATAAAGAAAGGAAAGAAGAAAACCTTACTGAGCTGTCTACTAATCATTTAAAAAATGATCTGCCCTTTCCTTTACTGGGTGTTTTCAAGCTTATATTTATTACTTTTTCCTCAGACCTTATTGTGAACATTTTTTCCAAGCCCTAGATCCTTCAGCTGGGGCTATTTATTATCTGTCCTTCTGTTACAATACTGAGGAGGAAAGGGAAATTATTCTCCACTCTGCATTTTTCCACTTGTAACTTTGTAACTGTCACTTTTCTCTTTCGCCCCCTTTAACTTATCTCTGCAATATGTAACACATAAAGGAATAATTTATTCTGAATCAGCAAAACACTGTCATGTCCTCTGGAAAATGCACAGTGTGGACTAAAAAGGACTATGCATGGGTATACCGAGGGGAAAGGTTCCTACCTGTCCACCTTTCCATCCAGAGACCAATATTTTTCCATGACACAGTTTTCTGTATCCTAGGATGTTTATATAAACTGCTATCTTTGCTGTTCATAAAGCTGCTCCCATTGCTGGTTTATCTTTATGAGCCCTAACAGTCAGACAAAAATAGCTCCCAACCTATCTGGAACCAATTGCTGACAACAGCGAAGTCAGAACCCCATTAATAGCAGTGTAATGAGAATGGTGACCTTATTCTCATTGGAAAGGTTTATCTATAATCAGCTGTACCCTTCTAAAACTTACTCACTAATAATTTACAGGAAGCTCTTTACCACATAAAATAAAACTTTGTCCTCTGTGGCCCAAATCAAGAAACCCAGTTACAAGGACTTCCCTCTCACAGTAGCTGCAGACAAGCAGTCACTCTGCAGAATCTAATTCATTTTAATAGACCAATTCATAGCAGTGTTTTGGTAGAAGGGCTATTGCAGGAGCCAAATTGCTGAGGGACAGTGAAATGGCAGCTGGACATCTGACCTCTGCTGGAACTAGATGGCCTTAATCAACACAAAGTCTGGATAAACTGTGAAAGTACTCTATTTTCTTGACTTGTTCCCCACCTTCCTGTCTCACAAGCTAAGTCATTTGTTCTTTATTGAGAGACTGATTTATTAAACACTCAGGTTGGAAAATTTTGTACAGCTGTTATCCACATATTAGATTAGGTTGCAATACATCAGCATTTTTCTTCAACAGTAAACCCAAAGCAGAGGAGGAATGTGGGTGGGAAGTGAGAAGTGTCCATTGTAACTCCTCAGGACTAATCTCTTCATAAGGAGAAAAGCCACAAATCCTGATCAGAACACAGAGTGGCTAAGGCTTTAGAAATACTCATCAGGACAAACGTGAAACTTTGTTCCTATCTTCAACTATGACAAGGTCCCCCAACAACTTTCACAGGGCTGTTGCTTCACCCCATATCTTAGTCCAAAAAACAGGCACGAAGTATCAAGACTGATGGCAGAATGTATATTTCCCTAAGTTCAGACACCACCATTTTGCTGATGGTGGTATGTCACCCAGGAAAGAGAGCCTGGCAAGCTGGCAGAAAGTAGACTCGTCTGGTCCTAAGAGTAGGTTCTTCATCGTATTTACTCATTCATGACCAGAATTTGCAACAGAAGAAGCAACTATCCATAACAATTTCCATTTCTGGAAATACATAGCGTTGTAGCTGTTCAAGTTCACATACAGTAGTTGCTATCTTCCAATCATCAGGTTTGACCTGCACAAGAAAACCCAAAGCTATCATCCCACTATAGATCGGAAGTTACATTTGGGTAGTGAAATTCCTCATCATAGACTCTTTCTAACTCTTCCCTTCAACTGATATTCCACACCTGTGTCCCCTTTCACACTGAGGCTCTTCACAGATAATCACCACTAGCACTTTACCCATTGTCAAATATCAGAGAACCAGTGAGGTTGGAAAGGGACAGCCCCTGAAAGTCACCTAATGCAGCTGACTTGCTCAAAGTAATCACGTGGCTGTTCATCCAAATCTACACATACAGCAGTCCCCTTCCTTTTCCAATTTCCCTGTCCTTTCACAATAAAGCATTGCCTCTTTTCAAACCCCATACTTACACATGCTCATTAAGGACAAGCTTTGGTGATATCTGTGAGGATTACCCAACCCACTAGTATAGCAGTAAGTGAAACCCAAGAAACTATAGTCAAGTTATTTCTTACCCAAGAAACAGTCAAACTTGCTTTCATTAAGGACAAGTCCTGACCAAAAAAGCAACCATAGCCTGCACCTGCAATGCCCTACTTTATAACTACACTGAGTTTGCAGTTTAATGCCACCTTCCTTGGGTGACATCTACATGTAAATTATGCTGTAGATCATCAGCGTACCTTTTAATACTTGTAAGATTTTTCCTACATAAGCAGCTACACGTTTTAAAAAGAAAGCAACACTGTTCCTTTACAATCTTGCAAAAGCTTTGTTTATCTAACTTTATATATAGATAAGCCTGTTAAAATCAAATAGAGTCCTTGTTTGTATAAAGATATTGACACTTTTAAACATTTGGAGGATCAGGTGGCAAAAAAGTAAAATCTTAGTAATGATACCCATCATATGTTTTCATTTAAACAAAACAACATTAATGTCCAATATCATTGCTAGTAAAAACATCTGCTTGAATATCTGCATGGATTGTTTTTAAATTATTTATTTTATTGTATTTCATAAATTCTCGTAAAGGTACACAGACAGTTCTCTAGCATCTATTTCAGATCTTATTCTTTAAATAGTAAGAGTACCCAGGAGCTTAAGTCCAGTAGCTGTTCTGTAAGGTATTGAAAAATTATAGAATGGAAAAGAAGATATTTGCTGAAAATGTCTATAATCTTTATTATTTTCTATTTATTTTTATTCATGCTGTTGCTACACAGATATGCGAACTTCTGACCATGTCTACCCAACACTAAAATCGGTGAGATTCAGTATGCTAACGATTAATGCCCTTTCTCCCTTCAGCTACTGATATAGAATCATAGAATTATAGAATGGTTAGAGTTGGAAGGGATATTAAAGATAAAGGGTGCCAACGCCCCTGCCATGGGCAGAGACACCTCCCACTACACCAGGTTGCTCAAAGCCCCATCCAGCCTGGCCTTGAACATTTCCAGGGATGGGGCATCAACAACTTCCCTGGGCAACCTGTTCCAGTGCCTCACCACCCTCACAAGAAAGAATTTCTTCCTAATATCTAATCTAAATCTCCCCTCTTCCCATTTAAAACCATTACTCCTTTTCCTGTCACTACACTTCCTGACAGAGTCCCTCTCCAGCTCTCCTGTAGGCTCCCTTCAGGTACTGGAAGGCTGCTAGAAGTTCTCCCTGGAGCCTTCTCTTCTCCAGGCTGAACAGTCCCAGCTCCCTCAGCCTGTCTTCACAGGAGAGGTGTTCCAGCCCTCTAATTATCTTGGTGGCCCTCCACTGGACCCATTCCA
>VXBW01004362.1:140224-152525 GCA_013400375.1 Thinocorus orbignyianus
TCCCTTCCCTTCCCTTCCCTTCCCTTCTCTTTTATTTTTTTTCCCTTGGGCTTAGTGAAAAGGAGGAAGATGGTGACTTGAAAAACATCTGGACATATAGCAAATGTGGGATATGGAGGAGCTCTCAGGCAACTGGGTTTTAAAATGGGACTGCTTTTTGGAAGCTCCTATTGTTTAATGCTGAAGGAGGCTCATCTCAGTTACCTGTGATTGCATCAGAAGATACCATGGTCTGCCTGATCTCTGAGAAGCAAACTGTTTAAGGACACATAAAGTAAAAGTAACACTGAATTCCAGATAGAAGACCTTCTGCAGAGAATTGCGCTTCAAATCAGCAGCTTCACTGAATGAATAGTTTGCAATCTTTCTTTACTCATATCAACATCTGAGATATATCAATATATGGATGCACTGAGAAGCATACTACAAAAAATTAAAGACAGGGCACAGTCTTCTTTGGAAAAAAAGGTGGTGGAGCACAGGGGAAAATCCTTAGATACGATGACTGTGTGGCTTTCCATGATTAATTCTACATCTCCTCCCTGTTTACCGACATTATCTCTGTCGTGTTTGGAGCAGGTTGAATACAGCCAAGCATAAACCAAAATTATACTGGATTTATTACACTATAGTCTAGCCTCCTCCGAACACAGCTGGCATCAGTGCTAATGCTGGTCAACTTGCCTTAGCACAGTGCATTCTGTAGAACAAGACCTGTGTCTTCTCTTGAGGCTGGAAGGTGGCCAACATAGTTTTGATACTACAGATACAGCCAATATTAGACTCCGTTACAGTTCTCCTGAGTTTGTATGGGGCCTAGCTGCCTTCAATAACAGCACTGTGTATACTTCCTTTGCTGTTTTACTTGAGTTACCAATTTATTAATGTTTTGGTTTCTTCAATTTCTTTCTGTCTTATTCACTTCGGTCCTTTTTCTTTCAGATAATCACTGTGGGAGATATGCTGCTATCTTATGAATACTACTGGCAGGATTCCATAGGGGAAAATGTGGATGAATGTATTTCCTACCAATCCTGCAAATAATTTCATAGGAAAAAGCTTGCGCACACTGCAGTTCAGAATGATCAAATCATTTATCTCACAAGTCTTTAAATAATTCAAAGGAAAAAGGAAAAACGACAATTGGATAGCAACAGAACATATTTTTTTGTGCTATCAGGGAAAGACTAAATTACAGAAACCTGCTGTGACTGAAAGAGCAATATAAATGGTGACAATGTCCATAATATACAACTGTACTGCGCTAACTGTGCACAGCTTGTAAGTGGGGTGGTCCCATTTCCCTGTGCCACCTGGGGAGTGGGAGAGGATTGCAGAGCAGGAAGCTGCTCTTTCTTACCTCGTCTTGCTGCCAGTAACAATCTCTTATTGTTCTACACCAGTAGGGAATTATTCTCCCTGCTAGTTTGGCTGGCTTATCTGCTGAATGTGCAGATTTGACAGAGAGAGTTTCAAGTTGGGCATCTAAATTAGATTGTACTTCAGATCACATATGCTTGCATGTGACGGCTGGATCCTGGGGAGCACGTGGGCAGGGCACTGCTATGGATCACAATGGGTGTCCCTCTGAAGGCATGGGTCTGCAGAGATTCAGCAAATGCAGCTGCACTACAGAATAAATAGAAGAGGATAAGGACAAGCTGCTCCAGGGCGGGAGAAGCAGTCTGACACCTGGATGTGAGCCCAGATATTTTGGGAGTTTGAAATGTTCCCCCCTGCTCTCTCAAGAGCACAGTCTCAGCCAGCCAGCACCTAGTTAAATAAACACAGACAGGCATTGACACTTTCAAGCTATTAATTAGTCCAGCTTTCACTGAAGTTAATTTCAGAAATTAGTGTATTTGCATATCACAGAGCTTAATTCTGAATGCTCTGATGAATTGAGTTCTTTTTGTGTTTTCTGCTTTAGTAACTTCATAAAAGAGACATTTAAGTACAAAATCTAACATTAGCCTCTTTCACACACGAATGAGTAACTTCTGCATTGACTACATACCACAGCTAAGAGAGCAAGTATGTCTTTTCTTAACTTGTTCCTTACACTTCAGGTAGAAACAACTATGAAAGTCAAAAAATTAAAAAGATACATAAATATGGGTATGCAAAGGCTGAGCTTTGTTACTACACATTTTTATGTATGTATTTCTCTTTGTCCATTGCTGCAGCATAATGTTTTACTGACAGTTTTCATTAATCACTTCCTATTCTAGATGTAAATTAACCAGTCTCACAAACAAGATTCCTCTTTATCACTTCACATCTTGATTCTTAGACAATTTCTCACAGAGTTATTCATTAATTAGGTCTTTAATTATGGATTAATTAGCAGCTAAATTACAATATTTCTTATACTTCCTCAACTCTTGTAGCACTAATATGTTTGCCATCAAGCATGATAGATGTTACATATGCAAGGGGATTTATTACAGATGTATTCTCCCAGCACTTCAGTGAGCTGACTAATTATTTAAAGTAATTCTTCCACTGACAATGAAGCTAAAGAAACACTGGACATAAATCGATTCTATTTTTAGCAACTGGGCGTTACTAAAGAGAGGCCAAATTCTCTTAAGATCAAGAGAAGGCTGATGCATTTTACAGGGGCATCTATTTTAGGGTTGTTTCTTGTCAAAGAAAAAACAATAAGCTCAAAAGTGTATGACAAGTTTTTAAAAATGGTTGAATCTACAAACGTAGCTGTAGTCTGTAGATGAAAATCATTGTCTTAGTAGACAACAGTCTTGGGAAAGGTCGAGTGTGTGCTAAGAATTGATTAGAGAGACACGACTTCATCACTCATACAAAGACCCATTGCTAATAAAATTGTACCCACTGCCACTGAAAAAAACTTGTGGGCTCTCACGTACAATTAGATGTTCATAAATAAGCATAAAATTACAGTCTCACATTTTTCAGACCTGTTTTTTGTCACCTGATTGTTTTTGTTTGTTTTTGGGTTTTTTTGTTTGGGTTTGGGATTTTCTGGTTTGGTTTTGGTTCTTGTTTTTCGTTTTCTTGGGGTTTTTTTTCGCACAACGTTTAATTGACTTACTGTTGTTTGTCTTAAGGTTAATGGATCTGGACTGTCCCCAGGAAGTGAGGCCACTGCTGTTATCTTTCATGTACAAGGTCCAGCCTCTAAAGTTATCTATGGGGATGACAGCATTATAAATGTTTTTTTAGGTTCCCTGTTCTAATTAAGACAACCCAAGGACTCTAAAAATTTTGATTATTTTCTTTTGCTCCCAGGGGCCCATTTTCCATGTACTGATCAAATAATACAATTCTATCATTTATGTCTTCCTCTACCACAAGAGAGCTAAAACCTGTCTCTGAACTATGACAACAAGGCTCTTAGTCTTACTTATTTTCCATGTTAGATACAAGATCATTTTACTCGTAAGTAAAATGCTCATTGCCACTTCCTAAGCAGTAAAATTCTGTCATTTAAGAAGATACAGCAGACTATTTAGATAAGCAAGAGAATACACTGCTTTGAACTGCATCAACAGCCAAGTTATTTTAGATTAAATGTCACAAACCCCACCACACAGTTATGAGGTGGCAGCTACATTTTATCAGATCTCTTCCTTCACCACAACTATGTCTTTAGCCTTTCCCATAAAACCTTCCCACGTCTGTGGATAGGAAACAGAGGTAGAATGGACAGCTGGATATCGTCTTTGGAATAATTCTCTACCTTCACCTTCTGTCTGAGAAGAGCAAAGTAGATGAAACTCTGGTAGGATCTACGTCTTTGGCTAATCAGCATTATCATCCATCACTGATCCTTGAAATGGTGGTCCATTAACTACTATTGAGAGGATGAAAGCTGGTCAGTACCTTTTAGCCTACAGAAAGTAATATGTCAGCGACAGTACATAAATACTTATGGTAGCAACAACAAAAACAATACTGACAATATTTGACTTTAAATGGTAGGCTTTGTCCACAAAAGATTTAACAGGCTAGATTTCCTATACCAGTTAGATTAGCTGTAAGTCATCTTCAGAAACTTGAGTTCTATAACTCTTTTTACATTCCATTCTAAATTTTGACAAACAAAGATAAATGACCAACCTCTCCAACTATTTTTTTTATTGAAAATCATTCTCACACCAGCCTATGTCCTTGAGGTGTAATAGCATCAGTTTATTTTAACTGAGTCATGGAGTAAGGCTTGAAAGCTTTCCTAAATTATAAAGTTTGGATTTGTCACAGGTGTAAATCTACTTGGAGGAACTACACATGGGGTGAATGTTACTATTGCTAAAGGTATCCAGCAAGCACTTTATTTTGGACTAACTCTCAATGTTTCAGCATTCAAAAATCCACAGAATAGTAGCAGCAATGAAAAGCTTGTAACAACTTCTCACTTTCCCTGCCATTTCCCACCTTGACCCCACACATCTGAAGAAACACAATAATCAACAAAACTTCCACTTACCTACTACTAAAGAACACGAGTGTCCAGGGATCCTGCGTGTGCTCTGTGGTTATTCAGTTTGAGACACGGAGGTTGTTTATAGCAGCAGCATAGCTCATGGCCAGCAGACCTGTTTGAACCTTGCAGCATGACTAGCCTTCCAGATGTACTAATATGCTATATTTGTAAAGTGATAATATGATCCGTGGTCTTACAGCAGAGACACAGGCAGGATAAAGTATCTACACTGCACGATACAACACAGGACAAGAAACAACAGTGCTAGGGCAGCATCTCTTTTGCACCAAACAAAATGTGACAGAGCTAATGTTACTCGTGTTTATGTATCTTCCTTGGAAAAGGCAGAGAATAAAAAAAAAAAATTAGCCTGCATTCTTCTGGCACTGACTATCTCTTTCTCCCCACATCTGTGCAAGTGCAAGAGAGAAACAGATACACATGCAGACACACACTCATGGAGCAGTTGCCACTAGGGATTGACTTACAGCAAACTCTACTTTTAGTTGCTGATGGGGCTTCATTTTTTCAATATTCACGATTTGGAGTTGGTGGCAGTAACCCTGCTTACTGTTAGTGTTGTCCCATGGCCTGACAGGGTGGGGCTGTGAGGAGCTGGAGGCCATCCCCACTGCTGCACTGGCATAGCTGGGGCAGGGGCTGGTGGCCCCAGGGGACTGACATGGAATTCTGGGCTGTGGGAAGATGGGGAACTCCCTGGGGTCAGGGCTAAGGGGTGCAGGAGTAGGAGATTCAGACGAGAACAGGGAGGTCTGTCAGGGCCCTGACAATTCAGCATGAATTGTTGAAGTTTTCTGACTGCACCTTTGATGAAATAATCCCATTCATTCCTAATTAGAAGATCTTTCTTCATCAAAAAATAACTGGGGAGGAAAAAAAGCACATTTAGCACAAGGGCTTAAAAAAATAAAGTTTTTCACCAGATTCATTTCAAAAAACTACTTTTGGTTTAATTTCCCCTTTAATTCAGCTTTTCAATTAAAATATTATTTTTTTTATCAAAAAAGAATTGGCATTTTTCAGCCCTCACTGTTTACTATTCATCACTGCCAGTAGTAATAAGCATTAATTACAGCTGCTGGGCTTGGCTGAAACTTCAGATGTTAGTTTTACACTGCTGTGTTTTCAGTGCCCCTGCTGAAATTACATCACATTGGTATCAATTGAAGGGGAAAATCAGGGAAAACCATGAACTGTAGATTTAAACACTCAATTTTGTCTTCAAGCCTGAAAAAGATTTTATATTTTTCGATGCAGCACCCTCTGAGGTACGGTGACATGCCACCAAAAAAACCCTGCTGTCCTATGAAGAAGAAGACAGAAATGAAGACAGACTGAGGAAGGGTGTGAAAGATTTAGATGAGATATAAAAAGTGACTGCAGAGATGGAGAGAGAGAGAGAGAGAATATATAATATTGTTTAATGCTAAATCTCAGTGTACTTTACGTAAACAGATTAAGGAAAGTTGTAAGTTAATACATAAAGGTGTCTCCAAAATCTGCTTCATTCAAAGAGTATCTAGAACCTAAGGTTGCATAAATTCAGTCAAACTGTAGTCCATTCTTGGAGACTATGGGGAAGCTGCCACACTAGCAAGTAGTAGGGATAGCTTGTATATAATGGATAACCCCACAAACAAAAGACCAGTAGACAGCACAAACCAGTGAACAGACAGAAGACTTGTTTGCATTCAACCAAACCAAGTGGCAGGCTTGCACCAATTTAAGGAATACTTGTTTGACAGAGGCAGTGTTAGCCTGCTGGAGCATAAATGGCCTCACCAGAGACTCAGACATGGCACTGCAAGCCTGGCACAGTGCTCCTCTGGGAAGTGCTCCTCATCCAGCTGAACCAGTAGAACAACTAGGGTCTACATACTCATGTTACACTTCAGTCTACTGAATCATCTCTCTGGATGAGATGCGCTGCCTGGGAAGCAGTACTGAAGCAGCCATTTCATAAAGAGACAGTTCCATTTTGGCTACCGGAGCTCATCAGCTTCACCAAACCAGAGCTATTGCCAAATGGAGATGGAGCCTGCAATGAAATCCCTGGCATCCTAGTCTTGGGAACAACATGCAAAAACGTCCAAGCTGTCACAGTGTGAAGCCAGCTGCTCCGTGAGACAGCAGCTATATGCTTCCAGTGATGAGCTCGCCCTGAAAGTAATACAGCCTTGGTCATGAATCACTGTACTCATCTAACCCTGCACTTCCTCAGATAAATCCACAACTCAGATAATCCTGTTGGGGTAACTGAGAGCTGACTATTCAAAAACAAAACATGGGATGTTTCTTTTTTTCACTTCTGGTCTAGCTGCAGTGCAGTTCCTGTACTTAAACAATCTCTCTTGGTGTGCCGCTTTATAAAAAACTCACAAAGTAAAGGCAACAAAAATAGTTGACAACACAATCTACTATATAAATTATAAATTATTGCTGTAGGTAATCAATTGCAATAGATATGCTTTATTTTTCTGGTATCTCTTCCTAGTTTGTTCTACTATGGATAATTATAGGCAATCAAATTAAGGTCAGTAGAAGACTTTGGACATTCAGGTGAGTGTCTGGGTAACACAAGGTCCAGCCAAAACCTATCATTGGGTAGAAGTGGGAAGAGCATTTAGTGTAGTCAAGGCACCTTTATACTAACACTTCAGACAAAAAAGACCTACAACAGAAGTGTTTCTAGCATATCTGTCATCACAACCACTACTAGAAGGAAACACATGACAACTAACAGCTTCTTAGGAACATAATTCTCATAAACACACAACAACGCAAAATCTGTGAGAAGACTTACACAGGTTGAAGAGGGGATAGAATTTGCTCTACTAATTTATCATGTCCTGATTAGAACTGTTGAACAAAACAAAATATTTTTCACTTGTTGCTTTGTTTTCATGCTATCCATGTAGCCTTCCATCTAGAGCCATCAGAGTTGCAGGATAACTGTAATAATGCTGCAGAATCCATGTCACAATACAAATAATTTCAGTAGGGCAAGATTCTTATGTCTGTGACCTTCCTGTCTTGAGGGATCAACCCTTTCTGATACAATCTCAGTATGCACCAAGAAAAAGATCCAATTTATAACTCCTGACAGATCTACGGTTCAGAGATGGTTGTTCTGCACTGTGCCTGTTTTATTAGTATGATGGGCAAAGTCTCAGGCAATGTTTGTAATTCCGGGCTGTGAGTCACACCATCTTGCTGTCCTACCTGTGCTATTAAGTTGTTTGTGCAGACTTAACTCTGCTGCCACAGAAGTGCTCCAGCAGGTTTGGTTTATGGCTTAGCTCATGATTTTTTGTTGAGACTGCATAGCTCTGCTCAAAATAAACATGTCCTCTGCTGTTGCTTGGGGACTTCATCAGGGACCCTGTTGGCATAATAAGTGAAATCCTCAAGAGTTGAAGCTCCCAAGTGACTTGGGAATAAGAAATTCTCAAAGAACCACAAGATAACTATAGAGATGTCCCCAGTATTTCATAAATGTCTTTAAAGTAATTTCAGCTCATTGTGGCTGTTTCTCCAGAGGCAAATAATCTTCCAGTAAATGTGCAAGGACACTAAAATCATGGCAGAAAAAAATTTTAAGAGTTCCTGAAGAAGTTTACAGGCAAATGTTGCAGGAGTTTCTTCCTCACAGTGCCTGTGTGGAAGAAATATAGCACATAAAATCAAGAGTTGTGTAAGATACCACAGATTTTGCCATCATCTATGAGTAAACAAGTCTGAGACTGGTTGAGTTCTTCCCAGGAAGTTGTTAACAAGGTTACAAGGTATCTCAGGATCAAACCACGTCAACACTAATATTAGCACTAGAATTAGCATTTGATGATCAGCCCTCCATGTAAAATATGCACAAAGATGTAAATGGAAGCACAGCTTTACTCAACCTCAGTCTTCTTTTAGAGCTATTTAGACTTGTACCTGATTTGAAATGAGTCACCTCATTTAAGAAGCACTTTCTCAGGAAAATAATGGGCATGTTATCTATTGATCTCTTTCTTATTACATTCAACTGTGCAACAAATTAAAGGCATAGGAGCCCACTAATGTGAATGAACACAAATGAGATGCATGTTACTTTTGCTCAACCAGCAATTGCTGAGAACAGGAGGTCTTTTGGTAGGAGCCAGGCTCAGTAAACAGCCTCATTGGATAAGTCATTAAAGGAAGCAAACCATAACTATCTGTCTACCTTGACCAAGCCAGTGAAGCAGCACAAGCTCTTTCCAGGGGCAGATATCTTCATCAAGGCACTATCAAAGAGACACGAACACATTGTTTTTCAGGGTCTACTAAACCTGGAAAAAGAAGGGCAAATATAGGAAAGCTCAGATCCCTCTGTAGTCACATTTGTCCACCTATAGCACAGAAGCAAACAGATCACTGGGCTATCAAATGCAATACCCTGCCATGGCAGCCTATTCAGGTAACACGTCTGAGAGATGAGGTAACTTGCTAGTCCTTTGAAAACCATGTCACACCGTAGATCCCCACAGACTTATGGTTCGCGTCCTGTTGCACTCTGCTGTAGTAAATGAAAGAAAATCAAAGAAATTTTCCAGCCACAAGACAGCACACACACCATTGTCACCTCCTCTTCTGCAGACCAGCTGCTTTACAAAACCACAGCAGGAGATATTTTTAAGAATGAAACAAATGGTGCCATCTACTGTCCAAATGATAGGGACACCTAGCTTATTGTATCTATGGCATTGCACCTCAAGGTCTTTCTGCCTATAGAGAGATGAATAGAAATACCTGCTCCTTTGTTTCCATGTATTTCGTAGAGTCTCAGAGATAAATCTGCTTTGGCAGCCTGTTTTACAGAACACATGCAAGAATATGTTACTAGAACAGGTAATGCTCTGGCATGACTGCTTTGCCCGGTAGTCCCACTGTAGTCCCCTATACAATATGCAGTATGCAGTGGTCTGTGTTTCTATTACTAGGCTAGAGGCAGTAATTTTCCTGCATGTATGAGTACTAGGTACAGTTAGAAAAGAGAGGGGGGGGGGAGAGAAGCCGTCCTTGTCTTCTAATCCAGAAACAGGATTCTATTTTTAATTCCTGACCTGTTGCTAGTAAGCCAAAGAGTTCTCTAATAAGCAATCATTGATATTTAATCTTTTTTTTGTAACCAGCATGCCTTGTAAGCATCCCTTAAATACTTCCTGCTTGGAGTTGTCACGAGAAGACACAATAGCAAGCAAGAAAATAGATCTGGCCTTTGTAGAACCCCAAATCCAAGGACAATGAGCTTGAATTTGATTAAATAAAGGAAAAGAGACATCAAAGAATTAAAAGTACAGACAAAAGATCATTGAAGCTTCCCCATGAGAACTCATGACTTTGTCATATGTGTCAAATTAGCAAGTGAGGAAAAACTGTGACATCAGAATTCAAATTTGCCATGGAGTGTCAAGTCTCCTTAGAGTCTTTAGACGGTAAAGGGTGTAATCTGATCTCATATTGCCACTCTGACACATGGTTAATCAAAGAAAGCTGAACCAAAGGTTCACAGTGAGCTTTGGGATTCTGACTCATAACCAAAAATTGCCCACCAGGATAGCATGTGCTCTTATGTCACTCATTGCCTGCTTCCCACAAACTGTGCTGATGTAAGAACAGACCACGAAGCGGCTCTGAAGCACATTTGCAGACAACATTTTGAGGTTGACTGATACCAGCTTCAATTTACCCAAAAGCACCAGGTAGTTTTAATGTTTTGATGACTCAGGAGTCACCTCTTGGACTACACATGAATCAGAAGAAAGAGCTAATTACAATAAAGTTGTAACTCAAGTGGCTCAAATAGAAAATTCACTTTGAGAGTTTCTGAAATTTGTTTATCGCTTAAGTGCAGCCAGCCACCTCTTCTGCCCCAACCTGCACAATATTTTTGAGCACTTGCCAAATTCTTATCATTACTTTATAAGGTAAGATATAGTCATGAGGAAAAGGAGTTTTAATCCAGACCTACAAAATATGAGTAGAGGGAATGGAAATTTGGACATGATCTTTAACACAAGCAACTTTCAGATAAGGACAGCAAAAAAATTACTGAGTGACTTCTCAACTCAGTGTCATGAAACTGATTATAGACTAATTTTAGATCACATTAGTATGACCTAATAAATATGACAACAACTATTTGGGTGAATTTCATATGCTTGCAGCGCAAATGAGAGGGCCAACTGAAAAGGATAATTTCTAGTTTTGAAGTGACACATAAGAAGGTAGTTCAAACTAGAGCAATAAAGTTCAATCTAAGATACTAATGAAAAGTTTGAGGTCACTGTAGCTATTGCGCTCAGTTAAGCTAAATTTGTAGTGTTTCTCTCCATGCTTTATTTCCTGCTCTGTACTGCAGATGGAGCTGAAAAGAAATTACACTGAATGAAATTTGAGCCTCAAAAGACACCATTTTAACACTGCAGTTGCAAAGACTTCACAAAGAGCCCTGAAAGGAAGAGAAATAACTTAATTGAGTTAGTCTGATGGGTTGTTAATGGTTTCAGTTCATATAGAGTACTGGGTTTTAACTTAAAAGGAGAGAAATACGAACACCAAGAATAAGTTTGGAGTCCTGGAGGTGGATAAAAAGGAGTTTTAATTTTATGAACATTCTTATCACACATTAATATTGATAAGGTAATTCACCCAGAAATAGTCAGGCATCTCCTCTACACATAAGTCATGGTGCTAGTTAACGGAAGGTGGACACCACTGAATAAAATACTTAGCAGGAATGGAATACAGTCTCTGGCAAAAGGACTGCAAGGACAGAGTTGCCAAGTTTGTTGAACCCGGAGTCAATAAATCTTCACATGGCCAAAAGCTACAAGATATATATCCCCATGCCATGGAAAGCAGAGAGCGTGGGCACATTGTGTACCCCAGAGGGAGTTCCAAGGACTCCCCTCACCTGCAGAAGACCCAGGACAGGGTTTGGCAGATGCTTCAGTTTGAAAATAACTACCTAGCAGCGCTTTCTGGGTCTCTGTGCTCAACCAGATATATTAATTATTTCTGTGCCTGCAAAGACCCACCACCAGTTGGGTGCCATAGTCACAAGATTGAAGACACACTTGAAGATCTTGCCAGCCATGCCAACTCTGTACTAGTAGCTCACTACTGACAGCTTTATCCGTTATCTGTACAGATTTAAGCAGTTGAGCTTTGTATTGTCAACAACAGCAAATATTAAAGATCCTACAACCATTAAATATATATTACCTTTTAGCCAGTCAAATAAACATTACAGGAGGGTCAGTGGCAATTACAGAAGGTGGAGACAAATCGGTTTATCACAGCAGATGATGAATTGCAAGAAAGGATGGGTAATTCATACAAGATTAAACAATAACTTTAAAATAATTAACCTAGTAGTATGTAATTATTTTTAAAAGCAGTTTAAATGGTGTTTAATTTGTTTAAATGGACTGCCCCATTAAGTCCCAAAATTCATCATTTTGATTTGAAAGGGAAATTTTAATAAGCCCAACATTTAGCACAACTTTAATAACTGTATTACAGATTTATAGATGAATGTCTGAGATGGAAAAAATCCTAATACAATGAGCTTATAAGTAAGGCTGGTAATAATTTATCAGGATGTTTAAAATCAGAAAGATTTGTAATAATTTTAATGGAAATATTTTGCTATGCTTTTCTCTATTTCCAACAACAGATAAATATACATTTATACTAGGGCTGTAAGACATTATGATCTGTAGCAACAAAATTACAGGTTTCTAACACGGATATTAACAAAAAAAAAACAAAAACAGACAAACAAAA
>VXBW01004362.1:152534-169405 GCA_013400375.1 Thinocorus orbignyianus
AACATAGGATGTACTTATATACTACAATGGAAGTAACAAAATACCCCAAAAAGAAGGGGCATTATTCAAGTAGCATTGTATAGATAAAAACTGTGGTGAAAACATCTTTTAAGGTCTTTTCACCTCCAGGATGTTTTGAATTTGGTCACCTACTACTGCAGGTACCAGTCAGACAGTGCTTTCTTCCAGCTGATCAAATTCCACCTGTGCTATTGAGAAAGAAGCTCCCACATCTCATCTGTTTTGGAGGTGAGGAGCCATCTCCTAGTGTCCTACCTGTAATTACTCAAAGCCAGCTTGCACTGGGACTGATTGCTGGGTTGTGCAGAGGTTGTTGACCCACAACAGCACAGGAGGTGAATACAGATATTTTTATCAGATTCCTTGACTGTGCGATAATTGCGAAACAGCACAGGATGCCAGGACTAAAAGAACTAGTAAAAAAAAACACACTGTGTGGAAAACAGAGCAATTAAAACTTATGTTTTTCTGTACATGGGAAGAAAAAGAATTTAAACAGAACTTTACTCTGTATCCACAAGCACTGTGTTTCAAAAAGAAAGGGAGACAATAGGTTGTTTTCTTACAGTCATTGATTCTCAGGTAGTTTGTGTTTTAAATAGCTTTTCATTTGGTCTGATAAGGCTACTGGAAGACTTTCAGAGATTTGAGATCTGCATTACAAGCAAGTAACGAAGGAGCATGGAAAATGTTTTTAAGAGGTGAAAAGACACTTTGTGACTGATTCAAGTATGGAGAGCCTGTTTTTTCACTAGTGGAGGGCTACATGAGACCTTGATAGGAAGAAGAGGAAGAAGAAGAAGAAGAAGAAGAAGAAGAAGAAGAAGAAGAAGAAGAGGAAGAAGAAGAAGAAGAAGAAGCTGAGGTAAAACCTGCCAGAAGAAAAAGAAAACCTTCTAGATCTGCTTCAGTCATCTTATCTTTTTCTCTGCTCTGGGCATGTGCCTCCTCCTCTCTCTTCTGCTGGCACTGGTACTTGCATTGTTCCAGAATCAGCAAGTTTGAGCAACTACAGTATCTGTGGTGAAAAATCCATCTCTCTGCAGTGCTTGTTTCTGTCCAATTAACTCCATATCTGGCAAACCTCAGTCTAAGGTGAGCCTCAGCAGAAGGAAAGCAGCCCACTCAAGCACAGCTCTAAGTAAGCAGGACCATGGCAAAGTCAATTTAGCTCAGGTCTTGGGGAATTGCAGTCTCAGCACAGACTAGGACAAATAATAATAACTGTTTGGACTGCTGACAAGAGAGCTAGTGACCTTACTGCTACTGAGCAGATTTTGAAAGAGACTTAAGTGTCTTCAGAAAAGCCCCAGGAATGTCAAAGACCTTTCTGACCTCTATCAAGAGGCTGACCTGATATTTGAAATTTTATATTTTTTGTATTGACTGTTAAGTATAAATATTGGTAGATTTGGCTAAAGTGTGGATGATGGCACCTTGATAAAAACCAGTTCCAGCAAAAACCAGTGAGAACTACCCGTTCTGCTGTGCTTGTCCTCCGCAGTGATTATCAGCTAAATGCCAGGTGGTTGAAAGCATCAGACCTTTGCTTTGCTTTAAGTAATCTCTGACCAGTCTGTTCACGCATCTTTTAGTCTGTTTGTGCCTGGTCCATACTGACAGTTGTTTGCTGGTATAAGACTTTGGGATCTAAATTACCTATATCCAATTCCCCTATATCTTCAAAAATCTGTTCCGGAAGAGCGCAATGTATGCCATTGCAGTTTCTGTCTGCAGACCTAAGGACTGAGTGATATATACAGGTGTCAACAGGCCTTACTTCTCTCTGATGGCATGTAGTCCAAGTCTGAATGTAGGGTTTAAAGCATGATTTCATGAGGTAGAGTGAACTGACCTGAAGCTCAATTTCATTAAAAAGGAGAGGTCTTCATGTTTCCTTTTTAAGTCCTAATTCCTTCCCTGCTCCCAGGTGGACAGTCTCATCTTTTACCTTGTGCCATCTCTGGCAATTATCAGTTCCTCCCTGTGAGCTTCTTATAAACTCAGAAGAAAATTCTCCCTGCAAAATATTTTGGTAGCTTTCTGAGAGACAAATTAGTTTAGTATAGGGTTTCTGGATCTAACACATGCCAGCATAACCAGGCTGCTGGGCTGGGAGTGAGAATTAAAACAACAGAGAGGTGGAGGGAGATTTTCCCTATCAGTGGCAGCAAGTTTTTATATTCAGTTAGGTAAGGTGTGAAACCATTTATTTTTTTTAAAGAAGGGGCTGGGTGGGAGGTGAAAAAGTATGTCATAGTTCTATCAGTTTTGCCTTAAGTCAGAAATGCTTGGTACGTTCTTGGAACAGGTGGCATTCACTTTCTTCTCTGAAGTCGTGTTACTTTACTATCTCACTCACCATCATTTAACACTCCACATCCAAATCATCCCCTAGAATTTAAATGTATGTACAGTTTCACAAGGGAGAAGCGTGCAGCACATTTACTGACACAAATTATTTTGCCTGGTTTTATATCCTGGCAATTGCAAACACAACTTTGGCTACGAGAAAACACAGATTTGCAGGATCTCTACGTTTTTATTTGTGTTTGACAAATTCATGGCATTCTGTCTAAACTGTTTCCTGAAGAAAATAATAAACATGCAGAGAAAAGCATAGTTAATGTTAATTATGTAACATAGTTACATAGCTAGGAACTTAATTTACCTAGTTTCATTGACACCAGCACATAGCCATTATTTAAGGACTTCACAGATATGAGCCATTGAAGAACATACTGTTGTCTGCTGGCCAGTCCAGCATACTCACTGCACTTTCTTAATAACTGTGGACTATCATCATATTGCAGATGAGAGAAGCTGTGATGTTTCTGAGCCAGTTTTTAGGATCCATTTGATATATATATATTTAGCCAAACCTAACCCCAAGGTGAATTTCAGTGGGATTGCTGAGGTGATAGTGAGCCATGCTTCCCGCCCCTTCCTTTTCCAAATCCCCTTCCCATCTTCCCTGCTTTTGAACAAGAAACAGCTAATCTGATATCAGATGAGCCAAGTCAAGTCACAGGCCAAGGAAAGAAAAGAGCACTTTTTCTTGTCATTCAATGTATTTTCTGTCTGAAGGGATGGGAGAAAGTGATTAGCCAGTGACTAGAAGCAGTTCACTCGACATGATCAGCTCTCATATTCCCTATTAAATGGCATGGCATGACTTTCCCTGTCTAATGCAGAAAGAACTGCATTACATGAATAGCCAGGAATAGAAAAGGAAGAAGAAAATCTCTGCCTTCACTCGCACACCAAGGACCTTCGGTATTTTCAGAGCAGCATGAATGATTTTGTAACCAACACGTTGGCTTCATGGTTGAAGCGCAGCCTCTTTCAGTTCTGGCACAACAGTAAAAAGGTGCAAACTGCATGCAATCCAAAACTGACTTAGCTGTTTTAAATCACGGTCCACCTTGGGAAAACTGGGTGCACTCAAATGTAAACCTGTCTGAAAGCTTATAACTTGCAGGCCTGTTATATGTATACCTATACATACACACAAACATACATACATATAATTTTTTTATTTTTTTTCTAAAAGATACTAATCCCTTTTTAATCAAACTTGGAAAGGTACACAGCTGGAAAACTTGGGACATTTGTGTGGAGGAGCTGATAACTGCTATCACCGCCTCCTCATTGACTCTTCATTGGCAGCTTCACACTTCCTGCAGTTTTGCAAGCATCAATTTAAAATGGCCTGTAACACTGCCAGCTCAATTTAACACCAAGAAGCCAAAGCTAGCAAAAGTAAGGAAAAAAACTATACAAGTACCACAAGGGAGTCTATGACTTAATAATATTTCTCAGTACATTGTGGAAGAGACATTGCTGCTCCCTTCCTGTAGATTTCTTTTTTTGCTTTATATGGAAATCAGGAAAATGCATAAGCACCCAAGGAATGCTGGTATTCCAGAATAAAATTTTAACAATCACTTACTTATATTTGGTATTTAAAGTTCTATTTCTCCAAGTTACCTAGCAAGTCACTTTGAAATTTTTCTCACATAGATTTGTACATGAGAAAAAGAGATGCTTGCTTTTCCAAAGACCACAGTACAGTTATTCTTTTGTGTGCCCAGGAAACTGCACAAATTCTGTGAGGTCTGTCCCACATAGCTGCAGATGACAGTGTACTCAAAACATCAACAGTGGTTACCCTAGGGGCCACCACTAATTTCAACAGTAGAGGAACTGGCTGATCATTAGCCCCCAGGTCAAATGACATTAATATTTCCTTAATGGAGGTATGGCTTCTAGCCCTTTATTCTCTATTCCCTTGATCTTGTGTTGTGCCCTTGTGAGTGGCAAAATGAGTGCATAAATCCACAGTGTCATACCATTTGTCCCAAAGTGCTGGGTCTTTTGATATGTCAATTTATGTATCACTTACGATACTTACTCAGCTCCCTTGGCTTCTGTTAGATTTAAAGAGCCTCGGCCACCAGCATAACTCAACCATATTTAGACATTCTAGACTTAAAGTAATCAGGATTTCTTTTAAAGATGAGAAATTCTTCAACTCACTGCTGCAGTGTTTCAGTTTTTAATTACATGTTTCCTTGAATAGGTGTTACAGATGGGGTTTTTTCATTCACAAAAATCTTTTTTCACTACCTGCTGGCTTTCCAACATGTTCCTGGGGCAATTCTGGCTGCATAAGTATAACTGAATCTTTATCCAACTTATATCAGTGAAATTGTGTCTGCTTCTAACACCTGCTGCCCAATGTGTGCAGTATTGGAGCAATCCATGACAGAAATAGGCACAGGCAGCCTATATCTGCTGTGGTATATATTCACTCAGGTGAGCGTAGTGGAGATGTCCATACCTCGTGTGGGGGGTAGACAGGTGATAATTGCCTTTCAATTGCTTATTGACTGACTTGCTAGGCAGGAAAGTAGAACTAGCAGCTTTTAAGTCCTACAGGACACAACTTGGAAAGCTGCTTCAGGTTCTTAAGAGTGATTTGTTCATGAAACAAATGATGGTAAGCAATGGCTAGAGGGACTTGAGAACACAATATGTGGTTACTTCTTGCTTGGTTTTGAAAGGCAACAGAAGGATAATGAGTAAGAGCTTCCCTGCTAAGTTAGAAAGGTCAAGATCCTCTTTGCAGCTCTGTCAGTGTTCTTGACAGATGTTTTTTACTAACTGAAAGGAAAAGATTTATCTATTTTTCTGGAGGGCTGAATTTAGTTAGCATGAAGTTTTGCTAACTAATTTTTTTTTTAATATTTTAAAATTTTAAAAATCAAAATTAAAATATACCTGCCACGAGAGGTTCCTCCACCTTTCCCACCTATGCTGCAACTTAGACTCATCCTTCATGTTTCTGCTGAGCCCTGTTTTGTATCTTAGATCTGTTTTGATTCTGCTTCTGTTCTCTGAGTCAGTGAATCTGGGACCAGTAACTGGTAAGAGCCTTTGCAGCGTCAGTATGCTAGGGAATATTTTAAAATATATCCCCCTTTTTTTTTTTCTCTTTTGTTGTAGCGTATTTTCACTTCTTAAAATTTAGAGCACAACAAAAGACGGAGTTGGAGAGAGACAGTTACTTTAGGACACTACTATACTTGAGATATTTTGGGTTCTTCATAGAGTCAATTAATGGAACAAAAGTATTTTCAAAGGTATATCCTCAGCTACCTGTCCTTGGCCTCACAGACAGTAAGCTCCTCTGCTATCCTCTAATTAAGATATATGCACAGGAGCAATCTTTCTGCTATAGAAGCTGTGGCAACATGGCTAAATAATTCACGCTAACTACCTCAGTGACTTTTGCTTCTCTCTATTCTTTTGCTAATTGTCTGAGAAGATTTAATTCATTTTCAACTAGTTATTACACAACTACAGTCTCCATCTGTATTAATTTAATTTCCAAAGTTTTGTTTGACCACGGTACTTGCTCTGCATGTTTCTAGTCCCTAATTCAGATTATTTGCTTTTATTTAAAATCATTCTAACATAAATGGTCAGTATTTACGGGATTACTCTTACAGGAAAGTGTTTCTGCTGCTATTAAGTTTTCTTACTTTAGGAAACTTACAATAAGTGAGAACTATCAGTTATGACAATTCAAATGTGAATGTGTAACCTTGCCATGTACTCACTAGCCTCTACTTGAAGCTGTTAAAAGTCTTTTACAGTGCAAGCCAAGGAGAGTTACTGTTTCAAATAATCTATTTTCCCATCACTTGAAGCAAATTTTTTTTTTAAAAGGAGAAGTCATGTAGGAAATGAATTATACATGCTGTGTTTTGAAAATAACCTTTTCTGTATTAGGAGAGACTTGGTCTTGATAAGAAAAGGCCAGTAATGGGTGAGGGAACCAACTTAGCCTTTTCATGATCATATTTTAAAACTGCAGCAATATCTTAAATTTCTCCTCTCAAAATATTTTTTTTAGGTGTACTCTTACTTGAAATAAGACTCATGCGTTTTCTCTGTATCCTTGCCAAAGTGCTGGCAATAAATGAATACAGCTCCCTGACTACTGCAGACTGGGATGATTTTTTACTAAAAATGGTTTTACAGAGCCATTTCCTCCTTTCACCCTAACTTCAGTCTGTGTTAGGCAATAATATGAGGAAAATATAGTACTGAAGGACAATCCTGTATCCCAGCTTCTGCTGAAAGAATATCAAGCAATTACAGAGCCACAAAAAACAGAGAAGGCAAGACATCAAGAGGTCATCTTATCATCCTGCCCTGTGGTCCAGGACAGGATGAAGAATACTTGTAAAACAGACATTTCCAATATTTCTTTGTTTTAAAATACACTTCTTTTTTTTCTTTTTTTTCTTTTTTTCTTNCATTGTATTTCAATACAGTTGAAGGAACATCACTATAACTCTCAGACGATGGCAGATGCAAAGACACGTGTATGTGAGGGTAGGATTTCTGCCTAAGACTGCTTTTAACAAAATTTCACAGACAAGTTGTTACATTTGTTAAACTTTGCTGGAGAAATGAAGAACTTCCATTTTGAGTAGTTTTTTGTGAACGTCTAAACACTTCCATGGCTGATACCATGACTGATGAACAAAAATCTAAATTTTTCAGAGCAGCCTATATTCTATTGGTTTGCTACTAGTCTCATTTTGAAAGCACTGTATTTTTCTGCACTTAACACAGACTGCAGAACTGTTATCCATGGTGGAAAAGAACTAATTCCTCTCTATACAAGTGTGTTTGTAGGACTCTGCATAGCATAGCACATATTTCAAGATGACTGTGGTAAGTAAATTAGCTTCAGAGCCTGAGACAGCAGATATATAGCATGCATTTTCTCACTAAGCAGGATCCTAAAATAGGTTGCAGAAGGTGGCTGACAGCAACATTACAAATAGGACATCAAACACGTCAAAAAGCATCTCAGAGAAACCTGATATCACAAAGTAACTCCCTAGTTGAGGGCAAAAATGCTAAATAAAATTGTGTTAATAAAACAACACAAAAGGAAAAATCTAGGTTTACAAAAAGATTATTTTAGTAAGTCACCTAGAAGTCAAATAATCTGACTTCTGCCTACTAGGTAAAGAACAAACTGCTGCTCTAGCTTTTCTAGCTTCCACTATTTTCTCTTTCCTGAATGCAACTGTTCAGTTATTCACAGTTCCTTTCAAATTTCCTGTGCTCCTGAATGCCCGCCAGAAATGCATTCCAGTGGCTCAAAAAGGTTTTTTGAATAGAAGGAGAAAATGTGCATGTTCAGTGTTGAAAGAATTCCTCCTTCAGATTTGCAGTTTCAGAGGAAAGTAAGGATGAAGAGGAAATTCTCAAAATACCTTCCCAGATTGTTACCAGCAGAAAACATCTGTGTTTTTTTCACACTGCTTGTAACTTACCTTATAGTATAGAAGCAGGCCAGAACACTTCCACCTGTCTTTGGGTTTACAAGTGAGATCTCAGGGTTGGGTTTTGTTCTTTTAACAGAAAGATTTTGTAGCACCTAACTAGCAATATCAGCTTCTCCCAACTGTTTTAGCAGTCCTGAGAAACCAGAGGAGATAAGGAGATATTTCTTCTAAACCTGTGGCTTTCTGTAACTACAGAGATCTGTTTCTGCCACCATGAAAGATGTAACACAAAAATCAAGTTGACTGTCAGAACTCAAGACACTATCCAGGGATCTTTATGCTCTTGTGAGGGGAGGAAAAAATGGCAGTGATTTGCAAATAGAGATTTTGACACAAGGTGTCATTTTCTACTAATGTATAGAGAAGATATTGGTTCCCTTAAATATCTGTAGGTTTTTCATGGACATCTAGGCAAGGCTGTTAGTTGTGTCTCTAATTCCCCAAGTTATCTTCCTTGTGACGAATGGAATTTCTTATGCTATGTTTTTTTCTCCCAAGTACTGCAAAGTAGAAAAGAATACATATTTTTAGAAAAGACTCTATGGGTATAATATATCTCATTTCAGTGACTGATATGAAAGTTAAAATGACAAATTAAATGATGCAGTACCCACTTAAATAGTTCAAATAACTAGTTATCATCTAGGCTACTAAGTGACTTTTCTTATGACTCTTCATCCCATAACTGAGGTGATGATTCCCCACACCTTGAAAGTTTTCCTTTCTCTGTCTCATCAAGAAGTTTAATTTGAAAACAACAACCTTACTTTAGACTTTTCTGTGTATATATGTCTCCTTCTATAGTCATAAGAATTCCTGCCATGCATAGGCAAATGCAATAGAAGAATTACAAACCTTATTGTCTTATAACCTCCTATCTTATATATCTCAATTTCTGCACTTCAATCATGCCAAAACAAACATAGTATTTTCCAGGGTCTACCTCAAATGTTTTACTTTTCACCAGAAGCTTACATTTTCAATTACAAAAAGGCTTACCATCCTCAGAGTCTTACTTTTCCTCCATTAGTCCTTGGTTTTTCAAACTTTACATTTTTCTACAGTTGATGCCTACTTTGTACTTGAAGAGTATCTTCTATAAAAAAGCATTTTTACAGAGTCATACTTGCTGAACTTTGTACTGACCTGCATACTTTTAAACATAGCTCATTTTGATCTCAGTGTGACCACTTCCTCATTTGCACAGTCCAGTGAATCAGCCTCTTCCATGTGCAGTGTACACAGGCAGTTTCTTCTAAGAATGGCTGTAATGGGAAATAGCTTGTGCTCACAACAGCTAATAGGCTGAGGTTTTCCATTAAAAACAAATTCCCTCCTGTTGCTGTGCTGTAGGATAGTCAATGTTCGTCTCAATCAAAACAATGGCAAAATATAGCTAAAAAGAGGTGCTATGGAAGCCCTCTGATCCCCAGATTCCAATAAGGTTCTAAACCGCTGATTGAAGGAATGCTCTGCAAATTAGCAACTACAGATTTCACATATATAGTTTATAATAACTTTTCCTTGTCCTACAAGCAACAAGAAAATTTCATGAAGAAAGGTCCAATATAAAGAAAAGGAGAAACAGATCCTACCATTGGGAAGATGACAACTTACATTAGGCAAACCCACCAAATTAAGTCTAAGTTAATATTTGTCATCATTTTAAAGCCATAAAACTGAGATGAGACAAAGAAGCTCTGGAACAAAATCCACTTCCGGAGAAATCAGCACTAGATTTTCTGAAGCCCAGAACAGTGCCTCTGCCCTAGAGTAGTGGCTGCCAAATTAGGATCCCAATAGAAATTTAATTGCTGAAGCACGCTTACGCTTAATGCCATCAGTGAAAATTTGGAGGTCAGCTTCCAGGTCTTTGCAATCCAGAAAAACTAACTTTATTGCAAACAAAGTGCTCCCAAGAGCTACATTTAGTCCTTGGGGAGGTGCCACTGGGGAAAAATGCAGAACATCTTCTAATCATTTCATATTATTTAGGCATTAATCTCATTCAGAATCTAACTAGTACATGACTGCACTCACATGATTACCTCATATCAGCTGGCCAAGCTCACTTGTGGGAAAATATGACCCTTATTTCCAGTACTTTCATCAAAAAAGTACCAAAATTTTAACCTGCTTTTGAGCTTCTCGACTTCTCTTTCCTCCTTTATAGTTTCTAATCTCATCACTACTGCAGATGCTATCTAAATAGGTCAACAGACTGAAAATCCTTCTAGGCAATCAGTCTTCTGCCAAGTGAAACTTTAAATTAAAGATGGGGCCTGAATCAAAACATTAGGTCTAAGCACCTTTACCTAGTGGGATAGGCCGGATACAGGGTCATGCTTTGGGGCCCTTTTTTGAGCTGTTCATTACCTCACCTCTCACACAACCAGCAATGGGTATTTCTCACTTGGTGTTCAAGTTTTCCTAACAGAAAAACAAGAATCGAAACAGAAGCATATTAAACAGAAACGACCACTGCTAATTAATTAATGTCAAACCTAATCTTTTCAGCAAGTGATCTGAAAAGTTCAACAGGCTGTCTATGCATCACATGGATAATGAGGTCCAGATACACTTTGGTCATTAGTCATGGTCTCCCATCAGTTCAGGAGGAAAAGGAAGACATGTGAATGACTTTGGGTGACCCCACAAATCACATCAAAGAACACCGTAGGCCAAAAAATGTGAAATAAAAAGTTGCTTTTCGTCCCCTGTTGTTCCCAGATGGACTTTTTACACAGTGAACACCCCTGAAAAGGCAGCAGACATACTGAAAGAAAGGCATTCAAATACCACTGTAGGTTCAGACTCAGCTTCCAAACGTTGAATGATAGCAAGTGGAAGAGGAAAACAGCAGCATTACTGTCCAGGTTGTGCTGCACTGAATACTTAGGGATGTGAAAGCCTCTTCTGAAATGACCCAATTATCAACAGTATCCCTGATTTAAACCAAAACAAAAGAGTTTCCAGTGACAGGATGACGGTAAGTCCTCCTTCAGCAATTCCTTCTAGGAAACATAACAGTCGCAGAAGGTTCTGGCGATGATGCGTCTTATAAGAGTCTTCATTAGGCTGTGATAAACTAGAAAACAACTCAGAGAAACCCCAACTAATAATTCATATAAAATGTAATCTTCATGAGTCCCAAATCTGAACAGGACACAAGTGGCTTAAAAGCAACATCTGGGCCAAAGCCAATCTTTTCGCTTTGTGCTTCTCCAAAAGTGTAACAGAGACAGATAGTATCAACAGATGCCTAGAAGCAGTGAGAAAAAACACTAACACTCTGCCACTATAAACACGAATAAGTGACTGCAGTAACATCCAACAGTAGCACAATGCTTATCTTAAAGGGATTATGGTCGTACAAGTCTAGTGGAAGAAACTCTTTCAGACACCTCTTATTCTAACCTATGCATTTTGCTGCCTGTACAAAACTACCTTCAGCAGTATCTATCTACATTTCCACTACAGCTCTGACCACACCATGGATTCTGTATTGCTTTAACTCTCTACAGACATAACTAAAAATACAAGTATGGATTTTGCTGACCTTCAAGGGGAAAAAGTATTTTGCTGGTGTGGTTATACCATCAGTAGATTTTTCCCTTTCCCACATTTCTGTGAAAACTCTTTGGGCCAGCAGAACTTTTACATGCAGAGAAAGAGAGGAGGAAATACAGAAAGAGAGGGAAACAACTTTACAGTGCTTGGAATGGTTTTGCTGCATTCACAGGGTTTTGGGGGGAGTTTTTTTGCTAGCAAAAGTCAGGAACAGATCTTTAACACTGAATCTATGCCTGCCCTTTTGCTGTTTTTCTCATTTCAGAATGGATCTATATCCTCTTGACAAAGCCAAAGGTAAAATGTGTTCCTCAAGGAGTGATCAGGAGAAATTCTGATCCTCTTTATTGTCTTGTGAGTATATGCTCTAGTTTGGAGGGGAAATGCCTGCTGTGCACAGCAGGAGCTGGTGCCAGGTTGCAAGCTCACAGGATAGTTAGTGACAAGGTCTTTTTTTCCCCATACATTTAAACTTAACCCCCTCCCTGCAAAACCTTGGCAACTAACTTCATCATTTTCAAGTTTTCACTGTAAGTGAATGACACACTGCTATAATAATTTTTTGTCTGAGCGGGGCTATTTTTCTTTCTTTCTAAAGGGCAGTTACAATTTTTTTTGTTAAGGAGTGGTGATTTTTCCAAAATCATCTTACAGACAATATTATCCTCCTTAGAAGTTGATTGCCTCTTTGAAGAGACTGAGTGATCATCTTGAACTGCTGGTACTGGTGTAAAAACTTAGGATATATTGTTTGCTTGACCTATTCAAGACTGAAAATCTTGTATTTTGGGGGTTTCACAGCAATGTGCTTATTTTGCAAGTAAAGAGAAAGCTTTCCCTCCCATGCACTCATTCCTTCAGAATGAGAAAAAGGGAATATGCTGGGTTTTTGTAAGTTTTATTACTCTAAATACGTTATGGATCAGTTTAGGTGTTCCAAAAAGGTAGTCCTTCTTATGAGACTCCAGTTTTGAAAGAGGTGCCATATTAACTACACAGTTAATGAGTTACCTAGTCTGGCAGACTTGGTAGGCTAAAGCAATACCAATGACTTAAAGCAGATCAAGTTACAGCAGTAAAAATAAGTGTTTATAATTATTCTTGAGGAATCATGTAGTATGAAGTATCTTTACTGAAGTACAAGTGCACATTTACATAAGGATTTATATCAGGATATCACACCCCTCACCAAAGTGATTGTAACACTTAAAAGTTTAGGCCAGTTAAATTGATATATCTCATGTATTTCTTCTCTATAGGAAGATTTCCTCAAGGACTGCAGGCTTCTCCTGGGAATTAATATATAACAGAATTAGGATTCACTAGGCATTATCCCATGCAGTATCATCTTAAGTGTGGAGAATGCTACACCCCTCTCATTGAGGCTAATGTAAGGAACATTGTTCTTTTCCCTAAGATCTTTCACACACTTCAGGTTTGGGGGGAAGGTAGAGGAAGTTATTTTGTGCCTCAACTGCAAAACTTGCACATACTTAAACAGCAAGTCAAATTGACATATGTTTTATTGTATTTTACTAACCCAAGACCGAGTGCCAGATTTCAATACAGACAGAACATACCATAGAATCATAGAAAGGTTTGGGTTGAAAAGNTGCTAGAGCAGGGAAGAGAGTGGGAATCATTTTCCTCAATCTGTCGGACAATTTTTTTGATGCAGCCTGGGATGTGGTTGGCTTTCTGGGCTGTGAGTGCACATTGCCAGCTCATGTTGAGCTTCTCATTCGCCAGCACCCCCAAATCCTTCTCCTGAGGGCTTCTCTCCATCCATTCTCTTCCCAACCATTATTGGTGCCTGGGATTGCCATGTCCCAGGTACAGGACCCTGCACTTGGCCATGTTGAACTTCATTAAGGTTTGCACAGGCTCACCTCTCAAACCTGTCAAGATCCCTCTGGATGGCATCCCTTCACTCCAGCATGTTGGCCACACTACACCACACCACATCACACCACACCACATCACACTGTGTGTCATCAGCAAACTTAACTGAGGGTGCACTCAATCCCACATCTGTGTCACCAACAAAGATGTTAAACAGTGCCAGGCTCAATACCGACCCATGAGGAACACCACTTGTCGCTTCTCAGCACTAGGGCATCAAGCTATTGACTGCAACTCTTAGAGTACAGCCATCCACCCAACTCCTTCTCTTCCAAGTACTTCATTTGTCACACCCATGTCTCTCCAGTGTAGAGACAAAAATGTTGTGTGGGACCAAGTCAAATGTTTTGCACAAGTGCAGGCAGGTGATGTCAGTTGCTCTTTCTTTATCTACCAGTGTTCTAGCACCATCACAGAAAGCCACCAAATCTGTCATACACTATTTGCCTTTAGTGAAACCATATTGGCTGTCACCAATCATTTTCTTAATTCCATGTGCCTTAGCATAATTTCCAGGAGGATCCGGACCATGGAGGATCTTGCTGGACTCTGAGATGAGACTGACTGCCATGAATATGATGGATATTGGCTTGGAAACTTCATCCACCAGTTCCTTCAGGAACTGCAGATGAATCATCAGGCCCTGTGCACTTGTAGTCCTTTAGGTTCCTTAGATGGTCTCAAACCTGATCTTCTCCTACAGTGGGTGGTTTCTCACTCTCCCAGTCCCTGTTTTTGCCTTCTGTGACTTGGGCAGCGTGGTCACTTTTCCCTGGCTGCTTTCCAGGCGGGCAGCCTATCATGTGTACTGTTGCTTACCATTATGTCCTCATCCCCACCACAAGAGTAGGATTTTGTGTTTCCCCTTGCTGAACTTCTTGGGGTTCCTACCTTGGCAGGGTAAGACCCTGGGATGATGCAGAGAGCAGCACCAAGTCATGACTCCATCCAGGAGGAGGGATTTGGATGCCACCATATCAAGGCTGCACCAGGTAGTGTAGGCTGGCAGGAGAGCAGAGCCCCAGGTGGTGGGGGCAGAGGGCACACAGAGGATGAGGCCAGGCCTGGGATGATGAGCAATGGGCTATGGGTTGGCCTTGTACAGCCCCTGGCTGGAAACATCTGCCCCGAGACCAGCTGTAGAGATGTAGGCCTGTTGCACTGTCACATAGCAACATCGATAAGCTATTGAATAAATGTCAGCATGTGGTTTTGGACAGAGACCCCCAGCATCTAGACCAGCAGCTCTTCATCCATCCTGTCCATCTCATGGGTGGTCAGGATGGATGAAAAGTGCATGTCAAGTCTGAACCTCCTCTAATGCAGCTTTGAACCATCACATGCTTCCTATCACTGGATTCCAGGGAGAAAAGACCAGTATCTCCCTTGCCACTTTCCCTTCTCAGGAAGCTGTAGCGAGTAACAGGATTGTGCCTCAGCTTCCTTTTCTCCAAATTAGACAAATCCAGAGTACTTAGCCACTCCTGACAGGACATTCCTTCCAGCCCTTCTGATAGCTTTGTTGCCCACCTCTGGATGCATTCAAGGACCTCCCCATCTTTCTTAAATTGTGAGACCCAGAACTGCACACAGTGCTCAAGGTGAAATGTAAAGGGTAAATACAGGAGTATACTCACTTCTTTTGGCTGGCTGGTTAGGCTGGGTTTGGTGCACCCCAGGATGCAGTTTTCCCTCTTGGCTTCCAGAGCACACTGTTGACTCATACTGAGCCTGATGTCAACCTACACCCCCAGATCCCTTTCTGCAGGGCTGCTCTCCAGCCACTTCTCTCCTTGTTTATACTGATGCCTGGCATTGCTCCATCCCAGGCACAAAATTTAGCATTTGCTCTTGTTATATTTCATGCCATTTATAATTGCTCAATGCTGTAATCCTTCTAGATCCTTCTGCGAGGCCTGTTGACCCTCAAAAGAATCAACACCACCCCACCCACTCCCAGTTTAGTATTGTCAGCTAATGTTGTGTTCAACTCCTGCACACAAATCATTGATAAAATATTGAACTGAACTGACCCTAGAATTAGCCTGAGGAATGTACCTAGTGTAATGACTGGTCACCAGTTAGATGTAGCCCAATTCACAGCAGCCCCTGGAGCCCTGCTTTTCAGACAGCTCTTCACCCAAAGCACCATGCACCCATTCATCTCACAAGTAGGACAACTTTTCCAGAAAGGCACAGTGAGGGACAGTATCAAAAGCCTTACTAAAATTGAGAAAAACTACATCCACTGCCTTCCCTTCATCAACTAGGTGAGCGACATTATCATTGAAAGATCCTAAATTAGTTAAACAGGACTTTCCTTTTGTGAAACCATGATGACTGTACCTGATTGCATTGTTCTTTAAATGCCTTTCAAGGACTGTGGCATCTGCACAGTGACATGCCTTAATTTAAAAAAAAAAAATCTGTAGTTAAAAACTAACATTTTTAATCTTAAAATGTCTTTTCTTCCTTTGTTTCTGCTGAATTTTGCCATTATGACATATATCCTGCTATAATGCCTTCAGTCCTTCTCCCTGATAGGTAATGAACTGAAAAGGGCAAAAAGTCAAATGCTGAATTCCACTCTTACTAACAACCCTTCTTATAGCATCTACAAATGTAAGATCATCGTGGTTTAACTCCAGTTGTCAACTAGAAACACACAGCCACTTGTTCATCCCCCCAAGAAAGGTCGGGAGAAGTGGGAAGAGAACCTTTGCAGCTTAAGATAAAGGCAGTTTAATAAAAACTACAACAGAAAAGAAAAAATAGCAATAATGATAACAATAAGAATGACACTCACGTTGCCCAGTGAATTGGCAGTGATTGCAGATTTCCACCCCCTAGCTAGCCCCCATTTCTATACTCAGCACATTTACAGTACAGAATATTTCATTGGCCATTCCATTCTTGTCTATGTGTGTCTATGGGAAGCTGAAAAATGTCCTTGAATAGTGTAAACACTACTTGGCAAAAACTAAAAAGAAAAAAAAAAAAAAAAGGTTTTATTGACATTCTTTTCATAGCAACCACTAGAGAGA
The DNA here is from genome assembly GCA_013400375.1 of Thinocorus orbignyianus. Classification (NCBI taxonomy): domain Eukaryota; kingdom Metazoa; phylum Chordata; class Aves; order Ciconiiformes; family Thinocoridae; genus Thinocorus; species Thinocorus orbignyianus. Next base: position 168,946 of record VXBW01004362.1, read on the forward strand.
AAATTAACTCTTTCCCAGCTGAAAGCAGGACAAATCTAGTCATAGATAATAAACTGGTTGTCTAGTTTATCCTTCCAAATTACTTTTTCAGAGAACTGACCTACTACACCAGCATAAAAATCCAGACACTCGCCATTTATTTCAGCACTCAGGCTAGATATCCACAAAAAGGAAAGCAGAATTTGAGTCTTTAAATATAAAGAATTTACACTGATTACAGTACTAAGTCTTTTGGAACATTGAACTCTCACAAGAACAGATTTTACAAATATTTCTAGTTCTTTCTTCTATGTTGTTTGTTCATACTTCTAGAACATCCCAAGAGTTTACTTCCATGAAAAGTTTGATAACTATCTTCAAAAAGCAGGTAATAAATATGATCCTCCAAAACCTGAAGTCTATCAAAATGAATAAATGTGAAATTTAGAATTTCAGTTTTCTGAGACAGTAAAAGGACAAT
>VXBW01004362.1:169427-179543 GCA_013400375.1 Thinocorus orbignyianus
TAGCTGTAAGAAGATTTTGACTAGGTAAGCATACATATGTAAAACAATACCAAAAGTAAAATTTTTCATGCCGCCAGTAGAACATTTTTAAAGTATATTTACTAACATTAACTGTTATTTTTTAAAATTAAATAATTGGTTTTGACCTAAAGGAGAAAGATTTCTGCAAAGGCTTTTTGTTGATTTTATTGCACCAAAGAGCAAAACAGCTCCTTCAACACATGTCTTCAAATGCATTGAGCTAGATTTCAGAAGGTGCTTGGGTAAAAAAACAGTTGGTCTGCATCTTTCCCACTACTTGGGACCAGATAACTTCTACAGAAGTCAACCAAGGGAGCTGAGACCACAGGACATGTTAACAAATGCTAGTCTCTCTAGTTGAAGTCAGACTTCTCTCTAGGAAGATTACTCTACAATGAAATTATGGATGAATCATGCTGGCCATTATGCTGAATATGAACAATTACACAGATGCGAAGAAGAGCTACAATCCATAGTGTAAGTTACCTCTTGTTGACTTCCTTGTGTATTCATAGGCAAGCACTACCTAGATCAATGCCAAAATTGTATTCTCACCCTCTCTCTACCATATCTGTGTGTATAGCTAACACAAGTGCACAAGAGCCAGTGATCCTTATGCATTGTTAGCACAGATTTTGTTATTTCCTCAGTCAAGTGACAGAAAGCCATTCAACTCTCTGTTACTGCATTAAGGAAATCTTAAACTTTTCACTAGACAAGGCAGCAGCTCAGAATCTAGCAGGAGCTACCTCGATAACGCCAACAGATGAGCTGCTAGGGGAACTTGCAGTCAGAAGAAACATTCAGGCAGAATCTTTGCCTGTGAAGGGACAAACTGGTGTCAGAGGCCCTGGGTATTCTGTTCAATACTTCATAACCACCCCAGCTGGAGCAGTAGCATTGACAGGATTACAGGAGGTATGGAAATACTTGATATTGACACACTAAAATCCATTATCCTTTACCTGCATGCGATACATGGAACTTCTATCATGTATAGCTTCCACCCACCACACAGATTTTTCAATTTGTCCCAGGCATTTTTACACTCATGGCGCTTACATTTTAGGCAATAATTTACCACATCAAGATGTAGAAGCCCAAAAAGCAGTGTAACAAGTAACTATGTGGTAGTTGTTTCACAGTAATTGCACATATACTTGTTGTGATTAGGCAGTGAATATGAAGTTCGTTGCCATCTGGAAAAAAAAAAAAAAAAAAAAAGAGTAATTTTCAATTCCATAAGGTAACAGTTTACATGTAAGCCTGTCAGTACCTCACAGTAAATACTAGGGTATCCAAGGTAGTGTGCATTTTGCATCTATTTAATTTGAGCTCATTTAGGAAACCCCACCTGGGGTACTGTGTCCAGTTATGGAGTACTCAACGTAGAAAGGACATCGAACTGTTGGAACAGGTCCAGNGTTATAATTAATTAAACCTGAAATTTCAGATGTCCCCACTTTCAAGGAAATCATGGCTTAGAGTAAAACACTTTACAAGGCAACGTCTGTATAGACCTGCATGAGTGGAGAATCTGAGATCCTGGTGAAAGCAGGTCTTTAAACTGAGTGCTCCTGTGTGGCATGAAGATTATTACAATAAAAGGACATTTCTACAGTAAGATTTGGCAAGACAGATCAGTTTCAAGGACTAAGAAATGCATTTACAAAGTGTATCACCTCTCCTGCTTTCCTCTTCTCTTTGTATTCATGCTGGGCTCCCTCTCAACCCAGACTGCCACCTATAAGAAATAGCCTCAAAGCTGAAGGAGCAAGGAGAAAAGCCTGCTCCAAACTACACCCCACTTTGTCCTGGAGACTGTGCTCACTTGTCCAAAACATAGTTGCCTAGAAAACAACAGGCTAGTTTCAAAGAAGTCTCAAGGCTTTGCAATTTGCTTGTACTGCACTTCTTTATTTCACTGGTGGGAAAAAATAAAATCCCTGAGCACCTCCAAATAATCTATAGACTGTGGATGTAAAGTTGTATGAGCGGACTCGAACACAGGCTTTTCAAATTTCTAAAAAGATTTTTAAATTTCCTTCTCTCCCCTGTCCTCAGCATATTTGTCATCTCTTGTTTTGTCCAAACAACACTTTCAAAAGGAAAACAAAATTAAATTTAAAATTCTAACTTCAAAGAAGATTTTTTCCTCCCCCTGTTTTCCAAATATCAAAATACAAATATGAGACGAACCTGGATTTCAAAATTTTAGAAGTTTTACTGTCAATAATGGCAAAGCTCAGTGAGTGTATGTGGATGAACACACACCAAAGTGCACAACTGACAGATTGTTCATGATGAGAGTGAAGAATCCTGATGATGGCAAAATAAATAAACTAATTAACAAGGGTTAGTTTTAAAACTCTCCTTGTAAAGAATACGACAGTAACAGAGTTTGCACTCCAATCCGGTGGTCCTGCAGAGAGGGAAAAAGATGAGATTTCATTTCATCACCAGTAGGCTTTTCTTTAAGTCTTTTTTCTAAACTTCCAGCCAAACATCATCCCTCATTTTCCCTGACAGCTTCTGTTGTTTTTCATTATTATTTCATCCTATATTTCATCATGTGGTTTCATAAAAAAGTTTGTTTTCACAATTTTTTATGTCCTGGTACAGGGAGTAAAAACTTGAGCTGCTCTGACTCTTGCCACACATTAGAGCTGTGGCCTGGAACAGTCCCAGTATTCACAGCTGAGGCATCAATTTTGGCTTTGCCCAAAAACACTGCCTAATACTCTCAAAGGACAGATGCAGCCCTAGCACAAAGAGGTCACAACCGCAGCCATCTTCTTCATGTACAATAATCACATGATAGAACTACATGTTCTTTAACATGTGTTGCACTACAGTTTGTATCCCTCCACTTCCACACATCTGCACATGGGAATCATAAGAAAGAACTGTAAGCAACACCGAATAAGGGGACAAAAAAAACGAGCCTTCCTGGAAACCTGTCCCTGGACAGGTTCCCTACTTCTGCTGGGTTCATTGTGAACACAACACACTGCTTGCATCAAAGCCCCTCAGTTCCAACATGAATATGAGCAGGTTGCCATGGTATTGCTAGCTATTAACAGGATAATACCTTTTGTCTGCATTAGATAGTTATATCAGAACAAAACGAGAGAAAAAAAAATTAAAACCTGCTCAAATACTGACAGTTTAGTTGCAGCTAGCTTCTGTGGGAAGAACTGGCTTTCACTAACACAACAAAAGAGCTCTGCGTTTCTGTCAAACTAATGTCTGTCATCACTGCATACATGCGTACAGTACATATATGTCCACTACTTTTTTTACAGCAGTAAATGAAGTAGGCGAAAACTGAGATAAGTGACCATTTTTCCTCATGTCGAACATACAGAAGAAACAATCTGACAAGATGGTTAACAAAAACAATCTACCCATAACCCACTTAATTACATACAAGGCATGCTAAAACAGACTGAATCCATGTACTGTGTTACGTATACACTGGATGCCAGGCATGCTCTAACATCAGAAACAGAGAAAGTCAGAAATGGCCTAGATGTGGCCAAGAACTCACATCATATCTAAGCTCATAGTCTGAGTGACTATATCCTATCTCCATTCCACCCCTGCTTTCCACAGTCATTCAGCAAAGGAGTTAAGTTGAATGTAATATTTGAAACACAAAATCAAACTCATTATGGAAATAACTACAGTCATTGCAGTGCCCTTTGCTGGCTTTTTTCCTACATTCATACTCCAAAGTGGGCACAGAACTTGTTTTTGGCTTTATGTGGCCTCCACAGTTCTCATATTTTAGGCCACAGCAGATTTTTTGCTTCCCAGTATGAATGTGAGAGTAGAGAGTTAGAAAATGCTTGCGACAAAATGAAAAGCAAAGGCTGCATTGAAGACAGTGAAGAGAACAGGAGTGATCTATACTTTTGCTGCAGAAACATTGAGAAGCTTCTTTCCTTATCCATTTGGAAAAGGAAAAAAATTAATTGATGCCACCTGATAACTGTTATTTTCTACCAGTTTCTTTGCCAGCATTTACACAATAACAAGCAGACATGGGTCAATAAATGGATCAATAATAAGAATTAAACCTAAGGATATTAAAATTGCCATAATTACACTTCAGACAGAGGTGTGCAGAAAATTGATTCCCTGTCTGCAAATGTTGAGATGTAAAACATATTCCTGCTCTATATTAGGACAAAGCCAAGGGTTTTATTTTTTTCTTTTTTCTGTTCCTTTCCTTTCCTTTCCTTTCCTTTCCTTTCCTTTCCTTTCCTTTCCTTTCCTTTCCTTTCCTTTTAAAAAAGGAAAGAAAATCTGCAAGACACAAAAGACAAAGGAAGGCAGAAACAGTTGAATAGAGATTGATTTTGAAATAGCTAATAGACTTTTGGCTATGACAGTAAAATTACATTTTTGCAAAAACCCAAGTCCATTCCTTAGGTTAAATCAGAAAAAGTAGGAATTCAAACCTAGGCCTCGCAAATCTCAGCTGAGAGCAACAACTGTCAAGTTATTTCCCTTTCTGGAAGGTGAGTCCCTGTTCTGAACAATGCTCTGTCGAAACAATACATTTCCACAGCATCTCATTTGGACATCAGGCATTTTCCAATTTGTCAACATTTCCAACCAACCATAGTTACAGGACTGCATCCTCATTGTCATACTCGCAGAATGGTTGCCTGAGGCTATCTCTATGCAAGCCCAGGAATTCAACCTGACATAAAGATAAAGGATTTTAATTTTTTTTTATTTGCATCCAAAGAAGAGTCCTCTTTTTTGCTAAATTGACACTTGGGAATGGATGTAATTTATGACACTAAAAACTTAATACAGAATAAACTATACTAACAGTAGAACTCTGCTTTTGGAATAATATAACCAACCCTTTGCTTGAATTTCTGACAACAGATCATTTTTTAATTTGGTTGTGATTTTTGTCCCCTGCTTCCTACTAGAGGTTCAATTTCCTTTTCAGGAGCAATAACAACTTACAATATTCCCATTTCCTCTTGTTCTTCCTGCATCTCCACAGCAGGGTATATCTTCTTTTCAGGCATGCTACTCAAGTGTTTGAGAGGCTATGCTGTAAAACAGATGGGAGAAAGTGATCAGACTGAAAAATAAGCTCCACTTCAAAATCTTTTATGCATCTACCTCCCATTTTTCTCATACACATTCACAGACAGGTCTCTATAGGACAGAAAGTTAAGCCGGAGTAGGCGGCAGTAGCTCCCAGTTTCACTGATGTCTTGGATGGAGTTGTTTCATGCTAAGTCTGACAGCTCCTTTACAAGCAATGTGAAGTTCACGTTCAAACCCCATTGCCCCAAAACAGCATCACGTCAGCAAGTCTAACTTCTCAGACCTGCATTCAAGTGCAGTGGAATAGTGTAGTAAAAACAAGCCTGCAGCATTAATGCCACCCACACTAGCTTTGCCCTGTGTGGTCTGACCATCATTCGCCTAAAACAGATAAATGAGCTATATCTAGTGTAATTAACAGTACTGCATACAGCCTACATGTTTGTCAAGGCTCCCTTTTGTGGGGTATACATTATTTTCTATTTTCTTTCTATACATCACTAGAGCCATCCCTGTGATTTGTTGGAGGGGGAGGAGGAGGAAGGGGTTAAGTGTAATTTCTTCACAATACAAGTCTTATTATCTAATAGTGCAACCCAGTTCTAAGAGTTTCTAGACATAGTCTTTCTGAGACGGCAATCTACGCACGTGGATTCTTTTCACAGCCGGAGAAGAAGGGAGGTATGCAAAGTCTGTAAAGCAGCAGAACGATAATTTTTCAGTATGCCTGGTATTCTGTCTTGTTAATGTAAACATATATATAAAAGTCTCCCGTTAGCAGGAAACTGACAGAGTTGATGTAAGGGAACAGATGTGGCATGGCTCATTGAAAGGGTTGCTTCATAAAAAACGAAATACTGTTTTGGCCCTTTGATCTGCAGAGGCCTATAGATGCTTCCTTGAAGCTCCTAATGCTGAAAAACTGTCAGCTACTAGTGAAGAATTAGGCTTATACATCAGAGATTAACTCTGTACACTGAGAACTGCTGCTTGTCCTGGCTGGGCTGTGTTCCTCTGCACAGCCTAAGGGATAGCAAGCACAGGATGCACCAACATCTGCATTCCCACGCACAAGCCTATGAAAGGCAGAAACAGGGAACATCCAGGGCAGGTTAACCACATGAAAGGTACACACCACTACATTAAAATGTTAGCACTGGGGCTAACAGTTTCAGAGACAGAGAATAGAGACACTCAATGCTAGAGAAAGAAAAACCACCAGACTGAAGATCAGGCTTATCACATAGCACAAGTAGTCAGCAGAGCAATGCTTTGAAAAGTAGCTATTCATTTCCCCTTTTCTCTTTCGTTAACTTAAAACAATAAGCTAGGAGTTACTCTAACTACCTAAGGCTCCATAAGCTTTATGGAGTAGACATTTTCTTACTTGTCATTATTTGGTTGCACCTGTCCAGGTGAGTCTTAGGTAATGATGAGGCCCTGGCTGACAACCACCAGATTGAGCAGTGGTAATGCCCTTCAGAAATGCAAAATGCAAACTGTATCAATCAGTGAGAGGTTAGCCCTGGTAGAACCTGATGAATCTTCAGCCTCTGAGATAAATTCCTGTCCATCTACTAGCTCATTCAGTGCAGTAAGAGGTAAAAAAAGCAAAATGATGCCCAAGACAGTTCTCTTCCCCCTTTGCACAAGTGGAGGAAAGCAAAATCACTTTGATACCTAGTGTGTGCAGGAAGACAAAAAGTAGCCTCTGGTCCCCACAGAGGCCTAAAGAACGGATATGGCCTATCCTCATGGGGCAAATGCAGCTCTGCAGAACTCCAGCCAGTGCCTACAGAGTTAACATAGCAGTGTTGCTTCACCTCAAAAGATACGTGTGCACTTACACACGGTATTTCTAGGGAAAACACAAGCTAACTGTAGACAGTTTTCTCAGAGTAAGGTCACAGCGAAGAAACAAGGCCAAGCACACATAGACAGGCTTTGAATCAGATCACTATCCTGGTGATAAAATGTGTCCCAGAAAGCGTTGTTAGACTAAACATCCATCAATGTAGCCCTCCATCCAATTTGCAAATTAACTTGTTAGATGTTTTGCAGTAGTTTATAGATGGCAATCATAATTTTGATAAAAGCCCATTAATACATGTGCATGCAAGTACAGATTTATCACTGTGGGATCGGTGGGCACAGGTACCTCAGTGGCATTAGCCCCAGCTGCATAAGCACTATCCCCAGCTAATACAACACTTCCATACACCAGAGGGTGTAGTAAGATGACACAAGTCCTTCACCTAGATCAAGGATTGTGTTCCTCTCCCACAAACTTATCAGGTTTTATGCCTGTGCACAGAATCTCCTCTGTTGAATAGATTTAACCTATTACAAATAAACATGTAGCTAGGAAGACTAGCTAGACTGTGGAAGAAATTTTATACCACTAGAGGAACATCAACACAAATTACTAAAAGAGGAAAGCATTTTTCTTGTCAATTTTTATGTGGCAATGAGAGGTAGTTTTCCAAATGATTAACAGTCACAAGTCCCTAAAAATCTACATCCCGTAAACCCAGGAAGATTTACCAGAGAAAAAGGTAGATTTTCATTTAAAAAGGAAGGTTATAAGTGTTCCTGGAGCAACCATTAAGCACCAGTTGAAATTAATTAAGCTAGGCTGGTTTTCACTGCACATGTTAGATACATACTTATCTCAAACTGTAAAGGTGTCCCAAATTCACAGATATTTTCTCTGCTGTCATTGCCTGGGATGAATTTTACTGCTTACTAGAATTCCCCAACTATTTCTTTTTCATCTTTAGCCAAACAAAGCTGTGTTAACAAAATGTGCGCAAACCATGTTCTCATTTAAGGCCTTTATGTCCTTTGGAGACTCAGGACATGGTGGTAATCTATTAAACTGGTTCAATCTTTTTTCACCCCTAAAGGTGGCTACACGCAAACACTGCTGAAAAATCATTGTATTTATAGCTGTTCAGTTTTCTTCTTCATCTACTCAGGTGTGCCATATTCCGAGGAGCTGAGCACACAGGTGAAGGTTTCATTCAAACACAGTTATATCACTTCAACATATTTGTGAGGCTGCCCTCTATGTTTGATGTGATCTGTAAAAGGCCCAAATTTAAATTAAATAATTGGAAACTTGAATATTCCCTGATGTGAATGATGATCTGAATGACTTGGGCAGCACCACCAAGGAGAAAGAAGTCTGTGGAAGGAAAAGTAAGGCAAGAAGCTCATAAAAATCAGCTTTTCTGGCAAGAAAAAAAAAAAGTTACATTTGCACAAATATATATATGTATACAGCAGTGTGAAACTGCAGCTGGTATCCTGTCTTGTGTCCTTCATAGTCCTTAGTATCAAGGAAAAATTTCTGTTTCAGAAAAATCTACTAATTTACCATTCCTGGCTTCCAGAAATTCTTCCTCAGAACATTTGATATTGGAGTGGAGCCATCACATCATTAAGATAACTGTACACAATATGCCCGTGATAGGTGACTTAGACTACTTCTACCCAGTTGTCTTCAGGGAATTATACTAAAGACATTCATGCCATAACCACTGATTTCTGTGGCAGAATGACTGAACTGTCATGCAAGTGTTACGCCATTCCTAACCTGCAGAGTAACCAGAAAACTGGGTTTTCACAATGCATCTCTCCAGTCTTAACAAACAAATGCCATCAAGCAGAGTTTGTCATAATTAGTTTTGCACAACTGTCTATTCTCACCATACAGCCATGCTTAAAAAAAAAGAGAGAGTTTTACTATTTGCAGGCTATGGAACTAGACTAGACACTCTTCCTTAAATCTGTAATGACTCTTCCCAAACCAAAAGGGAAAAGTGATGCCAGAAGGCCAAGCTTTAAGTCAAGCATATGCTGAGATATTCTCTGTCCCTATGAGCATGAATCTATCTGTACAGATCCCACTGTGGCATTTACTTTCCCCCACCTCAATTCTACTGTCAGCTCAGAGCCCTTCAGCACACTGGAGTCAACCATTGCTGAAAGAGATATGGTTCCTTTCCTTCTGCAGGCCTATGTGCAATCTCACTGCTTAAAATAAACCTCAAATTCTAACGTCACTCATGGGGTTTCTAGTTTGTTCTTTTTTGTAGGATTTTTGTGTTTTCAGAATCAGTTCACAGACTGTCCCTAACACGCACATGCTAGAAACTTTTAAAAGAGCCTTTTGATGCGACAATCCATTCTGAGGGCCTGGACAAAGATATTAACGTTTGGCCTTAGCTAACAAATGCAGCTTTCCCCAGGCATCATGACATACATGCCAGCTCTGGTATACAGATGTGGTCTAGAAACTCCAACCTCTGCAGTAATTCACACAGTTCCCTGGTTAGTATGGAGCAGAAATGATGCTAGTGTAATGGCAGAAGTTCAAATTCAACAAACTCCTCACAGAAAAGAAACCTGGAGCACAAGCCATCTGCAAACAGTGGCACATGATGCACAATTTGAACTGTTGGATCAGGGCCAAGCTGAAGCCCGGGGCTGGCACAGGCGACAGGAACCCTCAAATGGAGCAGTAGACTGAAGACAAAAGGAAGCCTTGGACCGCTGACAGCATTATAAATTATGATATAGTGCTTTGTTTTTATTTCATTTGATACTATCATTTAACTGCTATAATCATAAATAAAAATAAACACTGTATCTCTCAGACAAAAGTCTGTCATGCCTTGTGATGAATAGCTCTCCAAGAAGTGACAGACCTGTTCCTTACACATATCTCCAGTATCCACTTTTGCAAAGTGACATATATATATATATGTATGTATTATCTGCTTTCTACTTCGTATTTGAAACAGTTAATTTAAGGACAGGGAAAAAAATGAAGGATTAAGCAAGATGCTAGAATTTATGATGATCTAATACCTCGTAACGCCTGAAAAGATATCTTGTCCATCTCCTTTCTTCAATGCCTGGCTCCCAGGCACACATTTGCTCACAGCCCCCATGTGGCAGCTCCAGTGGCACTGAACTTCTCTTGCAGAGAAGTTTCAATTCATGCCAGAA
>VXBW01004362.1:179596-189960 GCA_013400375.1 Thinocorus orbignyianus
CAGGTTTATTCCAGCCTAACAAATGGATTCAGCTTCATAAGAGGTCCAAGGCCACTAGAGTCAGGTGCAAATTTCAGCATATGCTTCATTTGTGAATTAGCCTTCTAACATTGACTCAGGTTTAATGTGTAGCTTCATCTTAAGGAAACACCAGCATCCTTGGCTAGCTTGAAGGTCAAAAGCAAGGAGTTCATTAAGTTCACCAACTCATTCAGTTCACCAAGGCCAAGTGTAATGTCCTGCACCTGGTTTGGGACAATCCCAAACACAAATACAGACTGGGAGGAGAATGGACTGAAAGCAGCTTTCATGAGGACTTGAGAGTGTTGGTGGATGAGATGCTGAACATAAGCTGGCAATGTGCATTCACAGCCCAAAAAGCCAATCACATCCTAGGCTGCATCAAAAGAGGTTGAGGAGGTGATTCTACCCTTGTCCACCCTAGTGAAACCCCACTTGGAGTACTGTATCCAGCTCTGGAGACCCTAGCATAAGAAGAACATGGACCTGTTGGCGTGAGTCCAGACTTAATGGCTTTAAACTGAAAGAGGGTAGATTCAGATTAGATGTTAGGAAGAAATTCTTTACTGTCGAGACACTGGAACAGGTTGTCCAGAGAGGCTGTGGATGCCCCATCCCTGAAAGTGTTCAAGATCAGGTTGGATATGGCTTTGAGCAACCTGATCTAGTGGAAGTTATCCCTGCCCATGGCAAGGGGGTTGGAACTAGACAATCTTTAAGATCTCTTTCAACTGAAATCATTCTATAACTCCGAAGATCTAATGCTGGGGTTTCCATTCATGGCCATCTAAGATATCCATCCCCATCCCTGAATAAAGCTGTGAGGTCACCACTTCATCTGGGACTCCTTCAAGACTGCTATGAAATCCCTAGTTTGTATCATGCTACATAAATCCAGAAGACCTTCTGGGGTCATATCCCACTGCTGCACTCTTAAAAACAGTCTAAGCCACACTGCAAGACTTCAAAATTAACACAGCAGGAGAAACACCTGACAGCTACTCAACTTTTGAATTGCTTTTGTCTCTACTGCTAGTGTGAATCATCTGACTGAGTGAAAATTTCTCTCTGGCTTCAGCTGACAGCACCAAACAAGACTGCCGACCCAGGTCAAAATATGCCATTAAACTCAAGAAATTGCACTTTGTATATGGAAAGGATAGATTTTCAGATAGATGTCTATGGCAATTTTGCAAGAGAGATAGAGTTTGCATGCATGAATACTGCACTAATACAGTGTCCCCAAATGGCCCCTTAGTAAGACAGCACAAGACTTGGCAAGCTTTATGGAGCCAAAAAGAGCTCATTTTTAAACCTGAAATGTTGATGCAGCTACCTGAATGGCAAAGACACAGACCTGATAGCATGAGGAAGAAAAGTGTGTTCAGCCAAAAATCTGGTAAAGTTCAGCATTACTAACCACAAGAATACTTTCTGGCTCTGTGCAGAGCCTGAGGTGGTTAAAAGCATCATCTTTCAAACTTCAAAATAAATGATTGTGCAAGGCTTTCTTTTCCTCAGTTCATAGAATAGAGTCATAGAATGGTTAGAGTTGGAAGGGACCTCAAAGATCATCAAGTTCCAACCCTCCTGCCATGGGCACGGACACGTCTCCCTAGAGCAGGTTGCTCAAAGCCCCATCCAGCCTGGCCTTAAACACTTCCAGGGATGGGGCATCAACAACTTCCCTGGGCAACCTGTTCCAGTGCCTNTCACCTCCCGTGACCTGCTGCTCACGCTTCTTTTGATGCATTATTATTCCTTTTTATTCAATAAAATACTAAAACTTCTTTCTTGAATAAGAAGAAGCAAAGAAGTCTCAGTCTTGCAGTCTCTTGGTGTCTGTGTTGGTTCATTTGCCAAAGAACCTTTCCCTCAGAGGAAGGTAAGTGGGATCTTCTAACCAGTTCTACTGTTTACTGACAGAATTATAGTTTTTTCTGTACATAAAAGATATAAACTACATTCATTTTCATTACAAAACCCTTTTATTATCATACTGATTTTTTTCATGTCTAATGACTAACAATTACTCAGCAGAAGGAAAACCTACAGGATGTTCTGTTATGACACTGGTCTTATTCCATAAACTTATGTCAGTCTGTGACAGAGCACTACATCTTTGTACAACATCTGCATAAGATTTCCTCTCCAGGTGACTGCTGTGGCTCTTTCCTTTCATTAGATAGTATCACTCCCATCTAGTTTGTACTATATGCTGTCAGAGAAGTGTCGGATGACCACTCTACTTCTCTGAAGTAGTCAGTGCCAATAGGATGAAAGCATAGAAGGTGGTATCATTATCATGTGGATATATTGGCTGTGGTTTATTTCCTGGAGACGAGAACACCAATTTAAATTTATGAACTGAAATGTATTTATAAATTCCACAGTCAATTTAATCTGGTATTAATCAGCTCTGCTACAGAAAGGTGCTGCCCATCACACATCCACAGCTGCTTATGCCTGCCACCTACTTCTGCTGGTGCTAGTGCTCATTTGACAAACCACATCAGGGAACTGATCCACTGAAAACTAACCAGGTTTTTTTGCCAGATGAATTTTCACTCAAATAAACTCCCTTCTCCTGCTCACTCATGGCTGCACAAATAGGAATGGCAATGTGAAGGGAGAAGTATGAAAAACAGCCCATGGTTTAAGACAGAGGGAGACTTATCATTTTAGCAGCAGCAACAGCCATTTAGTTAAACTTGTGCCAGTCACTGTATGGGTTATCTTATTCTCCAGCTTCTTTCTTCCTCAAGTCAATTAGTGGCAGATTCCAACTAAACCAATATAAGACATTCTTAACCTTGAGTGAAAAAGGCTGCTTGGGTCATTTATACTGCTCATTTGAATCAGTGCAAGCACTTGTGCCCATGCATGGTCTCCACTTCATACTTACACCAAGAAGAAGAGGAAACAACATCAACATCTACACCATACTATAGGAAATTTCTGCCAATAATAAGAGCTGGTCTGATCAGACCTTGCCAAGAAAGTTCTATGACACCATGAAAATCATTCAGTCTGACTGTGTTGAAGTTTTACATAGCCTTTAGAAAGCAAAAATACCTGGCTAGCTGTCAAAAGTCCTAGCAGCATCTTTAGTTACAAACAAACAATAAAACAAATAAATACAAATGCCTAAATAAATAAATAAAAATAAAAATCTCAGGCCAATTAATACTAGGTCTTTCCATCCAATATCATTACCAATTAACGAGTTAAGAACACTCTGAGAGCTCCCAACCTACAGTGCCTGGGGTCTGCCCTCTCCTCAGAGAACTCTAAGCCACTGAGGCTGACAGCTTTGCTACACAGAAGTCTCCATTCCCAAGATATCAATAAACGTCATGGGGGAGTTCTTGCTTTTAACTGTTTTCCGTAACATTCTGCATAACTAATTTAGTATTACCAAATCTGGTCAGAGATCTGGTCCTAACCCTAAAGCATGCTAGTCAGCAGACACTTTGGCTGCACTGGCCATCACTGAAATTTGCATAACCCGGCTTTTCAGGCTCCCAGGAAGCCAGGGACACCTACACTACCCTCATCCTTATTTCCGTTTTTTCCATTGCTACCTCCACTTCTTAGGCATTTGTTGATCCTGAAGCTCTCAGAAATATTTGGTATATACAAAGGAATACAGTTGGTATGAAACATTAATATACAAAAAAACATCCCTTATTATCCACACTTCATCTTTCAGTCTACTGGTCCACTTGCATATTGGAAAACAGTGTCAGAAGCTGCAGGCTACAGGCATGCAAGAGGCGTTATGTGGACTAATATAAACTAAGACAATGTTTTTCTACTACTCTAATCCATACAGGCTACATGACCTGCTGCCAGAACTAAGCACTGAAGGCCCCTGACTAATGGTTAACCATCTCCTGTGTACAGTGCCTTATTGAAATGCTCCGGACTAGCTCTTCGGTTGGCTGCACTCTTATCTTACTTTAACCTGATAAAGGGGATGCATCTACCCTTACTGCATCTCCTTGCAAATCCCTGGGAAGAAGCAACCACTTTCTGGCAGATTCTGTCAACAATAAACAGCAGCACTTTTCTGCAATGTCACACCAATTTAGCCTCTGTAGGTCAGTCAGGCAACAGCAGCATTTGAGCAATTTATGTGGTCCCCATTCTTATGTGTGCCTGGCTGCTGAGGTTGCAGGGAGAAGGAAGGAAGGTATCACAGTGAGAAATGTTTACCAACTGATTTACAGTTCCTCAGGTCGTTAGCTGTTGCAGTTACAGGGATAACTTCTGATCTTAAACAAATGGCACAGGGTGTGAAACTTGATCAGTATTTCTTTATCAGCATTCCCATTTTGAAAATTACCTCCAGAATGGGGATGAGAATCTGATACCCCAAAAAGCTCTCCAGGAGAACTGTAATGACACTATATTTAGTAAAAAAAACAGTAAGTGTGGTGTGCCTGTAGTTACTTATCTCGGTTTATTTTTTCTGCCTTCGATCTATGGGTAGGCAAAAACCAACAAACTAGATGTTAAATTTATGGCATTTCAGCATCTGAATATTGTAACTTAAAGTGATACTACCAGTTAGACCGAATTGAAAATGAGTATTTTGTTCCTAATATAGTAACAAAATAGAGCAAACAAATGTAATTACAGCTGTTCTTTTTGAACTCAAAATACTAACTCCACTACACAGCTAGAGAACTCAAATGAAAGTAAAAGTTGTGTAGATTGTAAGTATTTTCCACAACTAAATAATTTTGTATGTTGATAAAACAAACACGCATGTTTTGTGAATACATGCAAAAATGACATCTCCTTCATTTTGTGTGAAACGTCTTACAGTCCTATTTCAGCATGTTGTCACAACAGTATTTGAACAGATGTGGTAGGTTTTAAGCAAGTACCTAAATCTTAACACATGGTTAGTTTAGAAGTTCTTGTAAATCACAGCAGGTTGAGGCAGACAGTATAATGGTGAGATGTCTCTCAAACTTGCTGATATTTGAGACAGGAAAACCAAAATCCCTTCATGAATTAAGATGGTGTGATTTTTATCATAACATTCTTTCTATTAAATATCTTACCTACAAGTGTTAACATACAAGTTCTTCTAGCAATGATTTAGCTGAATTACACACAAATGTACACCACGGACTCTCAATTTCAGAAGACATGGTACTTCAGTAAAAGCCCGGAACAAGAATAGGTTCATCCAAATCAGTTTAAATTAGTAAAAAATATAAAATACACCATGAAACAAGTTACCATGAAGCTAAAGGACCTTAGAAGCTTAGATCAGTTGGAGCCAACAGTTGTACCAGCATGGGGAATGCACAGAGATTGATGTAGCCCAGCAGAGCACCCCCTGGAAGCATTCTCTGCAGAAACAGTTGTTTCACATCTCCAGCTGTGCACTTCTGTCCTCTTGTTGGAGCTCAGTGTCCCCACAGGAGACATGAAAGAGCACGTCCTAAGAACACTTTCCATCTGCTTCAGTGCAAAGTGGGTTTGCTTAACTCAGACAGCCCTCTTTGTAAATTAAGCCATCTTTTGTACCAAATTGGATGAGGAGTGTCCAACTATTGGTTTAGGCAGGTCAACAGTGTCAGCCACAGGGAGTTACAAACAACAAGAGACGGCAAAGTCTTTGGCCAGTACAGCCATTTCTTCAGCAAAGATCTGACCCATATGTCTGATTGACGTCATTACAAGTCTAGCCCAGGTGCAACTTGTACTAGCTTGATTTGCACTGGCATAATGAAAGCACCTCCCTTCCACATTTCCACATGACCCTCCCTCTCTCAAATCCCCCTCTCCCTCTCGTTCCCTCCCCTCCTCCCTCCCCCAGAAACAAAGCTGTATCACTGCAGTTTCCTGTTAGAATTTTTGTAAAGGTCATGTCCACTTCTGGGTACAGGTCGAACCATTGGAGAAAACACTCCCCAGAGCTGCTTTGTTACCACTGCCCAGCTGCAGATCGTTTTGCTGATACTGCTGAGCCAAAGTTGTGTGAACGGTCCTCGCTCATTTTGCTACACACAGAAAATTAAACCTAGCCCATCTGCTGATATTGCACGTACTCAGACTAGGAATACTCACTATGGGTCTAATTTTATTAACAGTAAAAAAGTTTCAAAAGGTATTTCAAGAGTTTATGAACAGCTCTAGTGAGAGAACAAACCTTATACTGCTTTCTGCAGTACTGTTGATAGAAATCTGATGGAGACTCTTAAGGATTATCTGTGCTGCAAAGCGGTAAAATTTCATAAAGTAGATCTTCTTGTAAGAAACCCTGGTTGAGAGAAGGCATGTAGGTAAAGGCTTTTTAATCTTCACTATATACCTGCAGCAGTTTTTTACAGACCTATTGCAGTTCTTCAAAACAGTTCTTTCCTTCCCCATACAGCACGAAGTGGCAAAAGGAGAGGGGATTTATGTTAAAAAACGAACCGGGGTCGAGATTTTCCTGGCTTGGACTTTTTTTTCTAGTCGTGTGCCCTTAGGTCTCACCCCAGCAGTATGTGCCCCGACTTTGCTCCACCCTTCAGCAGTACATGTAAATCAGGGGCAGGCCAGGGAGTTCCAGCTTAGAAAGGGGTCCCGCCAGTCAGGAGCTCGGTAAAGGATCAGCAGCGGTCCAGTTGGAAACTATGTCTTGTCGACGTTGTTGTAAGGTGGGCAGAAAGACAAAAGTTTCTTCCATCTTCTTTACTCTTGTTGTTGCCCTGCCTGGTGTGAGGACTGCTGCGGGCAGTAGGCTTCAGTGACGGGTTTTGGACCTCTTCCTTCTGCTCAAGCACTCTTGGAGGACCTCACATCATTTTAGGCTGCAGGAAAAATGTACTGGGGAAATCACCTTAGGTAAGGCTTCCTAAACTGCCAGGGATCATCTCTAGCCGAGGATGCTTTTCCTTTTAGTGGTGGGGGGTGGTTTTGGGTTGGGTTTTTGGGGTGGTTTTTTTTTTTTGGTTTTTTTTTTTTTTTTTTTTTGTTTTTTTTTTTNTGATAATCAGGCCAGGAAGATGAAAGGAACAAATGTACCTGGAACTCTGGGTGAAGGCTAACGTTTTCTTCTTGCCTTTGCTGTTTTTGTAACTGCTGGCAACAACCTATTTCTGGTAAAGAAATGCACAGGTAGAGACGTGTTTTGGACTGATTGTCAACCAGAAAATGTATTTTAGTATTCTGAAACTTTCTGAAAGCAAGACTAATCTGTTTTTCTCTGTTCTCTGCCCGCCCCACTCCACCCTCTCCCTCTTCACACACACACACACAGTTTTAAAGATAAATTTGAGAAATTTTTTTGGTGTTGATGCTGGCTTAAAATATTTATAGTTTATATTATCAGTGGTTGATAAAGCTTTGAAAAAAGTTTTCCCTTCCCCTCCCAATCTCCTTCTTCGTTTTGATGTTTGTGTCTTATTAGCACAAATTTATGTCAGATCGGTTTTGTTGTTGTTGGTTGTTGGGGGTTTTTTTGTTTGGGTTTTTTTTTTTGTTTTTTTGTTTTTTGTTTTTTTTTTTTTTTTGTAGAATCCTTTTCACTGTGACTCTGATCTGGCAGGCTGTTCATTTAGGAAAAGGTAAGGAAAACTTCGTGTTCTACTCACCCACCCCCAGCCCCGCCTTGTGTTTCTCAGGTACATTTACACTGTGTATTGATTTATTACAAGCTACCGTTCTTCTCCATGTTTGCGCTTCTTGTCAAGGCCGCGGAAAAGAAGAGCTTGAAGAAAATGTGAAAAGTCTCAATGTCACAGAACAAAAGCAGCAGCCTAAGAACGACGAGACTATTTTAAATACTCTCAGTGACATGTATCACATTTATGAAAACAGAAAGCAGCAGAATTCCAGAGCATTGGTACCTTTCACTGGGATTACAGAGAGTAGGTAACATTATTTAAACAATGCCATTAAAAATATTTCTAAAATATTACTTCACAGTAATACTTTGACTGCTGTCGTGGAAGATTCCAACCGTTTGGTTTTCTGTGGCTGTTCATTTAAACTATTCGCGTGGCCACTTAAGAAATGGTGATAAAAATTTAAGGTAGTGCCTGCCAAAAGTGGTAATGGAAAACAGGAAGGGTGCTAGAAATTAAGAACGGGTTGGTCCCTTGGCAAACTATTTGTAAAATTCTGTTCTTTTTTTAAAATTACTCATATTTCATGACAAAAAAGGTATTTAGTTAAAAAATAAAAGTTTGAGCTGTCTGAAAGTAGCAGTACTAACAAGGGGGCGGGAAACAAAGGAAAAGAAACACAAACAAAAAACCCAAAAACAAGGATAGACTTACGTTTTTTCTCACCTGTATAAAGTTTTAGATTGGTATTCAGTCACAGGACTCTGAGAAAGGCTTGAGGAGGGAGAGTTCCCTTCCCCTCTCAAAAGTAAGCAACTCTTCCGGTAACCAAGCCTATTTTATTCAAAATTAAGCACCGCTTCTCAGTAAAAGTATCCCATCTCTTAGTGTGACTGAAACCTGCCTCTGTCAAAGTGAAATATTTCGTTTGAATAGGTGAGGCTGCTATGGGACTTGCCAGGCATTGCTTCTTGACCGTCCTTTAATCCCAAGTAGTTTGCTTCTAATCCTTAACTAAACAAACTGGGTTTAACTGAACAAACACTCCTAACAGGCAGATAATTTTATTGTCTCTAAAGACAATAAAACTAGATATCCTTAAGATCCTTCGGCAACTGGAGAGACCTGAGAGAACAAGTGAGGAAAAGGGGAGGTTCAAAGCCCCTGGGATGCTTGGTAACCTCTGTAATACTGTCTTGCAGGTAAAAAACTGAACAGACACTGCTGCCAGAATGGAGGGACCTGTATCCTAGGGGCTTTCTGTGCCTGCCTAAAGCATTTCACTGGCAGATACTGTGAACACGATGAACGACAAAGGTAAAAACCAGAACAAAAACAGAGACGGTGAGTGAGCTTCTCTGGATAGTTATTTTCTGTGGTGGGATCAGGGGCGTACCAAATGTCTCCCTTGTCCTTGACAGCAACTGCGGCAGCATTGCCCACGGTGCCTGGGTGCTGAAGGGATGCTGGCTGTGCAGGTGCGGCTATGGTGCTCTGAACTGTCTGTCAGAAATAATGCACGATAACTGTGGTAAGAAATGGCATTAAATCAACCTTTTTTGTCTTGCGAGTAACAGAATTGCCTTCTGCAGAGGTGAGGTATTCAGAGGATGTTCTGTGTGCTCTGTTTAGACTTCTGCAGTGGCCTGCTTTGCTTCCAAGAATGCATTAGAGAGACAGTAAATAATACTGCTGTTACCTATATATCACATCACATAAAGGACTTTGAGATCTTTATAATCCTTTGCTGTAGGTAACTTTCCCCTATTTTGATTAAAAACTATTGGGATAAAATGTTTCTCATGTCCTGGTGAAGTGGCAAGTCATAAACAATTTGTACAAGTAAACTACATCCAGTCATAGAAAAATCTCTCAAATGAGGAAAGAGAAAAAAGATAGTGTAAGTTGGTGTGCCAGAAGTAGAAACCGGTATTACAGTAAAGGAACAAGTACTGAAAACTTGCATGTTTTTGCATAAGCTACATAACACATAAATGACAGAAAACAGATCTGAACCTTATTTTAAGATGTGTATCTTTATCTTAAAATATTCTTGTAGAGAGTTTTAAGACTGAGTACACTCCACAAAAAATACATAGCCATAGTCCTGATGAGTGCAAAGTAGTAGTACCCAGTCTGCGCGAAAGCACTTTATTACTTCAAATTCAGCCTGTGAAAATCCTTGTAAAAATGTTTGACTGTCTTTGAAAAAAGTGTATCAGCAAGCATAAATCTTGGAGGATTGATTTACAGGTAATTATTTTCCATAGAAAACTGGATACTGAGGTCCAGATTTATTTCAGTACTCTGAGATGACTAAGAGGAGTTTAATATTGTTTTATCTCCAGTGGTAAAGTTAGTGCAATGTATTTTTACCCTTCTCCATCCATGATGTCTCAATTCCACTCTGTGCTGTAATATACTTTCCTTCAGTTATGCCAACATTGCTAGTTAGCAGGGTAAGAAAATAACAGACCTAGCTTCAGGATACAGTTGCACCCCAAGGACCTACGGCCCTTTTCTGATTCTTGTCTCAGTAGCAATGCATTGAAGCTGTGACTCCTGAGTTATACCACCAACTTGGAAGTAAATAAAAATTTCGAAACTAAAGCCACCTAGATCCCCAGGATATGCCCTACTGTGTGAAAAGCCCATGAGTCCAAAGAAGAGAAATGCAAAAGAAAGGTGACATTCCTATCTTTGCAACCACAAGATAAAAAAAGAAGGAATAACAAAAACAAAAAACCAAACCCAGGGGAAAAAAAAAAA
>VXBW01004362.1:189978-200513 GCA_013400375.1 Thinocorus orbignyianus
AAAAAGAAACACCACCCAAACACAAAATATCACTATACCACCAAAATCACTTTTTTCTTGAAGTCCTCTGTATTGACTAATTACGTGTGGCACTCAACTTGCTTGTTTAGCTCTACTGAAGAGTTAAATGTTCAAGTTCCCTTGGGCATTCACTTCTGAATCAGTTCTGTTGTTTCCCTATGCATGAACAAAAAAACTTAATGCCTCACCAAGCTCCATAAAAGCAGTCTACTGCTTACTACTCTAGAGCTCAGTTTAACAAAGGCAATAAAGGTGGCAGTGGAGAATCATCTGCTCCTCTTCTTAACAGAGACTCAGTTGTTTGTTTTCACATGCATGAGGGTATGCCTTTCTGCCTGTACGAATAAATGAAGGATTTTCTTGTTAAAGGAAGGGTTAAAAAGCTACATGCAGACTCGAGTGTGTGCCTCTTGAAGATCTTGCTCTTGCTTTGCTTGGTATTTACTTTTGGTTATTCTGAGATTAATGCCTGCAAGAGCTGATAAGTGCTATCAGTTGCTCCTCAAACGATCACTGATGGGGCATCTATTCACATCTCTCCCCTGAGAAAAGGCTCTTTGATTGGCTTTAACAGCTGATACCTTAAACTTAAGTACTTGTGAGATTTTGGAGGACTTTCAAAGTGTGTTGAAAATCCTTATGTTTTAAAATTTACATATTTTAGTCATTAACAATTTTATTTCCTTTATATTTTTTTAGAACTGAAATCAGAAAAAGAGGAAATTACCAGACTATATTCTAATGGACTAAGATTACAGCAAACCGTGTTTGCGCTCAGTTGCCTGCTCACTGTACTCCTGGAGCTCTGCTGCTGGCAGCTGTGAAACTGGACAAAGGCAAATACCTTAGGGTTGATGTAACTCTTGCCACGAGTTATACAACTTTTTTTCTTCTGTGAGGTACAGAACGCTTCTACCTACATGTTGGAGGCAAATTACGATGTATTAGTTAATGCTAAAATGCTTTGATTATTATAAATTCAAATTATATGAATGTGAAGTATTTATTATTATTATATTATTACTACTATCAATGTCTGATTCTAACAATTCTTTAGTTCTAGAATACTGTTCTTCCAGTGAAGGAAAAAAAACCCTCAATGTTCTATGCCTTAAGTCTTGTAAATTATAATAATTTCCTTTGTACACAGTACACTATTTTAAAAAATAAATCTGACTTCGTTTCTGAAAAGCTTTTATGTTTGGCTTTATTTAAACTAGAAAATGCTTATCTACCATGTGTCATTGTATTGTATCCTGTAACAAAACAGTAAGAAAAGAGCAGGGTAGAATGAACAACCTGAAATGAAATAAAAATTCAAAGAGAATCCTAAAACGTACCTTCAATGAATGTGGAGCTACCACCTAGAAACAATCATCATTTTGTTGGCTTAAAAGACACTTTTGAAATTCTTAAATACTTTCAAAAGTTCAGTTTATTTAATTCTTAAAATTTCTTCATTTATTTCTTTGGTGACACAAACCAAGACAATAGTCCGGTTATTAAGCAGAGAAGTATGCATCACTAACAAATGGCTTAATATTGTGGCTTCCTTTGAATCTATGACATATTCATTAACAGACTTTCAAAGGGATTCATTGTGTTAAAACATATTGATGTTAAATACTGCAAAGGATTCAGACTGCTCCTTCCACACCATAGACGTGAGTGGAAAGAGTAAGGTTTCCCACTCCTCACTTAAGATCAAAAATGGTCCTTTTCTCATTATTCCCCAGAAACTCATCTGTATCCGTATGCTGTGTTTCCACAGACTTTTAATAGAAGGTAGTAGCATAGGACAATTAAATATCAAAGAGAACAGCTGGAGGAAAATAGTCATGCCTTTCTTTATCAGATGTTGAAATTGCAGGAATGCAGTTGTGAAAACATCTTAGCTTGTCATAAAGCGTACCTGAGAATTCTGCAGGCAGCTTTTATCATTCTTCACACAAATTTTACTTTTTGAAGGAAACCAGCCGTACGTGGAAAGTACAGGTAAAATGTATCTGAAGTAATCTGGTTTTATCCCTACAGAAAACAGAGAGAGCCATAGAAGATGGCAATTAACAAGAGGAAGGAGTGGTCTAATACAGGGTTTACCACAGAAGAGCTCCTTCTATTGCAATAACATCCACAGCAGATTCAATCAGGAAAAGCTGGTCTGGAAAAACTCCTTATGTAGATCAGTTTATGTGCCTGCAAGAGCCACCCTCATGGAGCTATACATTGTTGGGTTGGTATGAATTAAAGCAATTAAAAAGCGTAGCAAAGCAATGTTTTCCTTCTGTACCAAAACATCAGTCAAAGGCACCTAATTAGAAGCAGCAAGGTACAGTTTCTACAGTTTCAAAGCACTGCATGGGAACTTAGGTTGGTGATTGTAATTAATGTCAGTGTAAATCACTACTCACTCTGAGTGCTAGGATTTGAAATTTTTTTCCTGTGTACATAGAAGAAGTGATAGAAGGTTTTTGTTTGTTTGTTTTTAAGATAACGGTTCCTTTTCTCGTGCCATTGCGTTCTGTGTGACTGGAAAATCTGAACATGGTTGCTTCCGGATTGGTTTACATCTACCATAATATGGCAAAACACATTCTCAGTGAATGATTAGTTGCTGAAGGTGTTTGGTCTTTGTGTCAGGGCTCTGGAAGTTGCCAGGAGTAAGCAGGACACAGCACAAAGTCTGTTGTCCTTGGCATACATGGAGCAGAGGCAGCCACAGGAGTCCAGTTTGAGGAGAAGAAAAAAGAAAAAGCATTCAGCAGCTGTCCTATGCATAGTCTGATTCTCAAATAAAAATCTAGAAGGACAGAAAGCACTCAGGAACAAAGGAAAGCACACAGTCACAATCTTTGCTTAGGTTAAAACTGTCTCTGCTTTTATCTGTCTCCAGCTGTTTGCAAAAAACAGATAAAAGAAAGCATTATTTTCCTCCCTTGCTACCACGGAGGCCTGGCCAACTTTCTAACACTGCAATTACAGCCACTTTGGTAAGGTTTGTTTATAGCAAACAGTGATGCTTGCTCTCCAGCTTCATGCTGACTATTTATGGGCCACTCTGTTAAACATAGCATGTCCCAGCAAAATAGATATCTGTTGCCACAAGTTCATGCATGCCCCCTCTCTATATGCAGCCACGTTTGGCCAGGGTGAAGACTCTCAAAGAGAAATATTTATCAAATGCTTCANGCTACAGCCTCCACTACCCCTCAGGGCATGCAACTGATAAGGACTCCAGACCAAAGGAGCAGCACAGCAGTGGGGGCTGTCTCTGTGGCCTTGATTCCCCAGAGCTGAAGCTTCACAGCCTGGAACAGGTCTGCTGGGGGATGCTGCCATCTGCTCCGATAATGTGCTGCCCCTATAAAGAAAGCGATTTGTTTTGCATAAAGGCCATCTAGTGCACCTAGCATTCCTCATGCAAACATGAAAACCTAACTTGCAGGCAGCAGATGCTGAGAAAGTGTCACTCATTTGGCTCCTTGAGTACCTAATGGTTATCGCTCAAGGTGACTTTATTCCTAACAAGGAGAGATGAGCTTCTGTTGTCCCTGAAAAGTGTTCATGGCGTCCATCGTTGCCAGTAGGTTTCCCTCACCTATAACTGTGAAAAATATATCTTTTTTCCAGCCAGCCAAAGCAGAATCAGAATTAATTCTCCACAACTTGTTTACACAGAGTTGTGAGTTTTAATTGACATATTTAAGATTGCTAAGGTCTACACCTGCACATTTTATTATTTGTCTTTCATTGACTCTTAACAGTGTGTGGGCAGGTTATGTGTCTGGATCATTACACACCAGTTTCATGTGTCTGAGCAACTGTATGGCAACTTTATACTTTGGCTTCCATTTATTGGAAGAGTGATATAGTACAGCAGGCTGGCTCATGTACTAAGCAGCCCTGTGAACTGCAAGTTACAGCCATATGTCTTGTTGAGGCCTATCTAGTCACCTTGTAATCATCACCTGCAATTCACCACTTGCCTTACCTTTCTACAACACAGTCATGTATGAGCATGGGAGACTTAACAACAACCGAGCAGCTGTGTTCTAGCACTCTGAAAAATTACCCAAGCATGATGTGTACTCCTTGTAGTTGCAAAGCACATTGTCAGAGCAGACATTAAAACATGAAATTCCCTCCACACAGGCTGATTGACCTTGCCCTTGGCTGACGCTGCTGTGAGGGTGACTTCTTGTTCAGGGCGCGAAGCTGCCATATGCCACTGGAATAAAATCAGATGCCTTACGCGTGTTGAGTCTGGCATTTGTCTTCAGGTACATGCTAGCACAGCAATAGCTTTCATTAGCAGCTGTCTTTGTCTGCTTCAGCCCAAACACATCTTTAACAAAAAAGTAATTTATAAATCAGCTTGTGAGGCTTCAGTTTAGATACTATTTTTATGACATCTGGATGAAAAGCTGGAAATGTACCACCAGAACAGAAGCACTGGTGAAAGTTTAAAACCGAACAGCCAGAAAGGCATTGGAATTAAAGGCCCATTTTGCTGGCTGAATCTCATGACAGCTGCCCTCGTGGACTCAGAAGATCTCTTTTTCTGCCAGCCAAGATACTTCTCTGAGCTTCATGTGTTGTCTGGGGCATATCTGGTCACCTTTTACTAGGCGCAGAAACTTGTGAGCAGAAATAGACACACAGCCTATGAGGTCCCAAGTCAAAACACTTGTTCTGGCATGATTATAGAAGACATTTTCAACCCATGCGTACACAGTTTTCTGTCATCAGATAGCACAGTAGCACTGAACATGAACTTCTTTTGTACACCTACCACATAATATCGCACATCTCTTACCAACAGCATGTCTTTTGCCATTCTCTTTGGTACAATGTTTGTATCTGCCCACGAAACAGAAAGCTTTTTGTGATTTGTTCTATTTATAAAACATTTCAAAAGGGTTAATTAAGAGGAAAGCTTATATACAGACCAATGAAATGACAGTTCTGTTTCCTGTACTGAATGAAACTGGCTACACAAAATCTAGAAAGTTTATGGGGAAAGCTGTACTTCCTGTTTTCATATTGCCAAAATTGTGTCTTCCATAAAGTATGGAAAAGAGTACCATGAAAAATTTAATTAAAGATGAATAAGTGGTACAATGCTGGAAATACAGTCTTTGCAAAAGCAGCTTTAAAAAGAACAAGCGGAGAGTTAAGATCAAAAAGTACAGGCATCAAAGATCCTTCCCATCTGACTTTGTACATGAACTCTTCTGAAGACCGTTTCTTGAACCAAAAAGTTTTACAAAAGAAGGTAGATTAACAGACTTGATAAGTCCCATACCTTACATGTCAGCCTATTCTTTCAGTCACAACATTACATTCCCTCACCTTAAACCTGCATAATGCAGCACCAGCAACAAAGCTGCTTCTTGTTCAAGGAGGGAATCCCAGCTGGAAAACAAAGCATCAGTAAACGTTGCCTTTAGCTTTGAAGGTAGATTATTCAGGCCATGTGATGATGAAAATAAATTGAGCTCTGTTTTCCTGTCTGCTATGCTTGTGTTAGTTTGCTAAATTTAGTCAATAACATTTATAGTGCATATTGATAACACAGTAGGAAATTTCCTATTGCTTTTAACATTAACTTCGAAGAAAACAAGAAAAATAGGTGTGTGCTCCCTCCTGTCTCTCCCTTCCACTGCTCTTCACAGAGGCTACACCTCAGCACTCTGTGGATGTGCGAGTAGCAACTCAGTGGAAAAAAAAAACCTGTGCAGCAGATTGTGCAGAAATTCTGTGCAGTACAACATCTCCACTACTGCAATGAAATGCAACAAAAGCCAATTCAGTGTACTCCTATGCTGTGTTCTGCTTTTATCTGAGCACATCCTCTTGGTGATACCCCTGCAGTGAGTGATGCTAACCAAAAATAACCACAAAAGTTCAACAGTAAGACATCAGTGCTAAAATATATGAAGGCCAACCTCCAGACCAAAGTCTCCTAGATAGAATAATCAAGAATAATCAGGATATGCCCATGCTGCAACTTTCTCAAGTACTCTGAGGTGATACAAGACCGCAAAGACATGGTTTTGCACTGGTATCAGGAACCACGATGCTGTCAGCCAATTCCACTCACTTATACATACAAACTTTTATTTTCCGATTTTATTGGCCTAGTTTCTAGCTAGATAATCTTTACTGACAGGGGGATGTGGCAGACGTGAAGGGGAGCCCAGTTAGACAGACCAAAACTGGTTACATACCCACTGCTTTAATGCTGGTAGCTTAGTTAGAAAGATTGTTTGACCTATTTTCAGAGGAAAAGAGCAACTTGGAATGCAGAGGAAAAAGCTAAATGTCAATGGGCAGAAAATCTGCTCAAGAATTCCCATTACAGTGTATAACATCCCATAGGGACAAGAGAAAAATATATATTTGGTAGTGGAGACACAATGAATGGAATGTTACTTGCTATTTTGTCATACTCACTTTGTAAAGTGATACTGAAATTTTTAGAAATTCCAGGAAGAAAACCACACAGGCATAATTTCAGATATGAAAATATACACTACAATGAAAATTGTTGCAAGCTCATTCCATTATGAAAGCAAGAATAATCAGCATCTTGATTCCCAACAGGATCACATGGGAAGATACTTTGTCCTTTTACTTTGTTGAACTGACAGAGCCATTTTCACTGTTTTACACAGATGTGCCCCAATACAGCCAGTGTACCTTTCACCAGGAGACAAAAATGTCAGTCATTACCAGTGTTAAAAGATTTAAATTGGTCAGTATTTGCAGAGAGGCTGGTTATTAGAATTTGATCAAGCCAATGAACTGGCACTGTTGCATGCAGTTACATGCCCAGTGAGTGAAGGCAATTCTGGAGCAGGCTTTGACACCACCATCACTGAAGGTGCTACAATTGAAGAAAGAAAGCCCTAAGACACAGAGCGAAGAAGACGACACATTATTAGCAATATGTGCACTGAGTTATTGCAAACAGCAACATTAAAAGCCACGAACATGAATTGCAAGCAACATCATTGTGCTAAGATGACTATATTATGAGTAGAGTGCCTACAAGACCTGACCAAGATTGAGATTTGCGATGCTAGGCACTGTACAAGTGCGTAGGAAGAATGAACTGCCCTCAGCAACTGACAAAACCTGGCAGATTATTTTCTGACATTTAATAAAGTATCTGTTACCACAGATTCTGGCTCCATACTCCAAGGCAAAACCCTTAGTGTGCACACATTCCTACTTCAGTCACATTTTTATCAGCCATCTTGGGTTTGCTGTTTATTTTCCATGTTCTCTGTAGTTCTCCTAGATCACACCACCAGCACAGACAACACTCACCAGGAGATGGCATCATTAGAAGTTAATAACACTGATTCTTAACCTCGCAGTCAGATACAAGTGTGAAACTGAATATAGCACTAACGAATGACTTCCTGAGCCTCACACTACTGATAAAACCTAACAAACCCACAGCCATCCACAAAAAGTATTTGAATGCAAAATGTTAGCTTTTCAAATGTAATTTTTAAGAGATGAAGCAGCTATTATCTGCTACTTTGGAATCAGTGAAGGAGAGTTTTTCCTAGGCAATTAAGACAAAGAAAACCTTAGGCTGATAAAAGGAGCATACAATTATATAAAGGTTATCACAAAACTGATGTTATGGGCAGTTGCACATTATTGTTTCAAGTTGTTTTCCTATCACCATTCCACTCATGTTAAACTTGCAGAGAGCGAATAAGCATGATCTAGCCTACTGAGAGATGTGGAGTGATTCTTGTATCACTGTGCAAAGACTTACAGAAATTGAAATAATTACCTTTAATCTTACTGTTCTATCAAAGAGATGGAGGAACCCACTTGCTGGGTTAAGTGTGTCAGAAAGACAAATTATACCAGCCCTGCGTGCGTGGATTCTGAGGTGCTGAATACTAATTTTAAAAGAGTTTTATCAGATAGCCAGATGAAAAGAAGTAACAGGGACTTGTTATTTTTCAAGAGTATATGTTTTGCCTAGCTGCTGGCAATTAAAGTTTGACAGCGTGGCAAGATATACATATAAAACAGGCTTGAAAATACTTGTTTCTAAAAAGTACTATTTCATATAAAAATTCAGATCTTGGAACATTTTATAGAGTGGAGGTAGAAAATAGACTATTATGTAGACTATCATTTGAGGACACCATAAATAAGTACATGATGATAGATTAATTAAGGCACTTCACAGAAGTCAGCCTTATAGATTGATACTAAAGAGGAAAATGTGTCATTGCATGAAATAACATTCTCAAGAGGTAAATTAGTTATCTGCTGTATTTGCTGGGGTTGGGGTTTTTTCACATTCTCATGCACTGACCTTGGTGTTCTGTATATATGATTATCTTCACTACATTAAAAATATTTTTTTTAATAATTCTAAATATATTGAAACATGTACTGTGGTATATACTGCCTAGTCTCCTTTACTGTTTCATTCTGCTCCTGAATACTGATGCTAATTGCTGCTAGGCAAAGGGATACTCCAACCTTAGAAAAAGCTATAGGCTAACGGTTCTGTCTGCGATAACATTCTCAGAAATTACTAGTAAAAAGAGACTGGTAGTTTAGTTACACTAAACTTAGAAACACTAAGGTGAGGAAAAATCACATAGTGCTCTGGGCAGTGAACTACCTTCTTTTAGTGACTTAAGGGAAAGTCTATGCTGGATGCCCATTTTCAAGTTTCATTTAAAATCTTTGCAGTAACAGCTAGGCTAACACTACACCTGTGCTGCCATTAAACAAAAGGCAATAGAAAAACACAGATCTCTTCTGCTAAGTCTTCCATGTATTGATATAATACCATCTCACTACCTATTCATTCCCTGCCAAAATCTGCCTGCAAACCCATAAATGTTCCACAAGTGCTACCCCTTCATTTCTAAACAGCACAGCCAACTTATCTTCACTTTCGAAATGTCAGAGTGTTTTCTGCCCAAAATGCTTCTAGCTGGCACATGCAGCAGACAAGCACTCATGGATCTCTGGAGGACTATCTCCCCCAGAGCCTTATTCTCTACTACAACTTCAATTTAAACTCTAAAGATCTGAGGAATAAAACCCCCAAATCTATGAATAGTAATGTTTTTCAACCATTTTTGCGGTTCCCTAGTTAAAAAATAGCTACAAATTTATACAGCAAAACCAGTTATACAGCAAGCACAAGCCCGGAAATACATTTCAGAAGGTGGGTCTGGAAAGGAGAGGCCAGTTCCCCCACAGTACATATGAAGTAACTACTGGAGCATCCCTTCTTGTTGGTTAGTGAGGTTCAAGAACACTGAGATCTATACAAAACACATGGGAGTATGTCATGGGGACATGTGTTGAGTCACAGGCTATATGGTATGTGTGAGTTGAAGAAGGAGTCATTAACATGAGTTTTAGATTTGCACATTTCATACAACCTCTATGTGTTTTGCCTTCTTCCATGCAGTCAGCTAGTGCAGCTGGTTAAAAGAATAGCTCAAGGACTCGGCCTCACAAAGCTGTTAATAGGTAACTCCAGCACCAGCTGGAGTTCTGACCATGACAGAAAAGGAAGAGCAGTCACTTTCTAGGAACATAATAGGAGCTCACTGGTGTGAGAGAAAGGTATATCCAAACAAATTCCCCAAAAAGGCTCAATGTCCTTGAATATAAATGGTCAATTCCCTGAAAGTCTTCAAAAAGTCAATTTAGAAATAGTGTCAGGACCACTGGAAGACACCTGCGAAGGATAACCATCAACAAGTTCTATTTTTGTGATGAGGAGCACATATGTCTTTCAACTGCCTACACAAGATCGTGAATATGAACCCAAATGGGGGAGTTAGAAGAGATTCAAGCTGCATTCTCAGTGCTGTCAGCCTTCTTGGCAGGATCAGAAGAGCCATTGGTGCTGATTTCATGGGGCTTACATTATGTTGAAGGAGGTTACTATTTCAGGCTTATTTCTTTTATAGGGCCATTGCTTTACATTGCTGTTACCTTAACAATGGCATGTAAGAGGGAGATTTTGCACTCTTAGCATCAATGGCCTCCTTTGCCATGTGGCTTTTCATTTTCAGAGGTGCTAGGCACCCATGACTCATTAAAGTATGTTCTAGCTGCTGACATCAGGGCCCCAAGAATATCTACATGAATTGCTGGCATTTTGAAAAAAGATCAGGTGCTCAGACTGGAGGACAACACAATTAAGGTCTTCTCAGAGACNAACTGACAAGAATAGCCTTCTCTTCAAGACAAACAATTTTTAAACACAGGTGGAAAGCAAAGTGTGTTGCCTACTGTTGCTTATATATTTCTTGTTTCAGACATAAATAGTCTTTCAGTACTTGAAGGCTCCAATTTTGTCAGTTCATTTAATGAAGTTATTAATTCTTCTGCAAATCTAGAACAAGAAGGAGATTGTCAGTATCCTCAATGTGAATATTCCATGATGGAACTATAGAATAATTTGGGTTGGAAGAGGTCTTTAAAGGTCATCTAGTCCAACC
>VXBW01004363.1:0-14222 GCA_013400375.1 Thinocorus orbignyianus
CATCCCATCCCATCCCATCTCTGCCAGGAGATGTCCCTGCTCCCAAAGCAAGCCGTGGTAGCTGGGAAGAGCCAAGGGGGTGGGAGGACTAGGGAGCTCCTGCAAACGGTGAGGACCAGCACAAGGGCAACGAGATCCAACCATCCAGGAGGTACTGGTGCTCCAGGAGTCTTGAGCCCCCTAAACCCTTCAGTGCCCATGTAGTGAGCAGAGAATGGGGATGGGGGGTATGGGTATAATGGTCCGTGGGGTTGTCCCTGTCCCCTGCTCCCATGGAGGGAGCCCCTGGCAGCGTGGGGGCTGTGTGGATCAGCCCCTCCGCCTGGGAGCACACGGGCTGGGGAAAGCCAACCCCTATCATGTTTGTTCCATTGATTTAGCGCCGCGGAGAGGGTTTAATCAGCCTTTAGCCTGCACGCTCCAGCATTAAGAACAAATCCATTAGCCACGAGATAACCACAAAGGGTTGCGCTGAGGCTGGATGAGGTCCCAGCGCCTTCAAGATGCAAATTGGCAATCAAAGATCAAAGCTGCGCAGCTCCCTAATCTCTACTAAAAGGGCTCAGCTATTAACGAGCCCTTTCCCGCTGGGCTGTGATCACCCCACTTCACTCAGGCTCCCGTTGTGCTGGCGGGTTACGCCATCACCCTGACCGGACCCCTGGACCCGATGGACCCCAGAGCTGGCCCTGGGGAGGAGGCTACAGCCAGGGTTCAGACTGTTAGCATGTTGTTTTCTTCTGTTCTGATACGCTGGGGTCAAATTCTTGTTGGCAGAGAGAGAGGAGCCCCCGGCATTGTCAGGGGGTCAGCGGCTGGAGGGGAGGAGAAGGGGAAGAGGCAGGAGCCGGGATGGAGCAGGGTGGTGGGGGAGCTGTGCAGGGCTTATGCGATGACTTTGGGGATGGGGGCAGGGGGGATCCTGGCAGGAGGCTCCCCCTCCCGNCAGGGGATCTTGGAGACAAATTCCCTTTTGAGGGTGTTCTTGCCCACCCCATGTGACCCTGGAACAGGGAATGCACAAAGCCCTGGCTCCCACTGCTGCCCTTCCAATGTCCCACACTGTGCTGGGGTCAGGCTGTGGGCTGGGGGGGCTTCCTCCTGTTCCCTGCCCACGCCATCCTGCCTGCGGTGGCTCCAAGCACGGCCACCCCAGCAGCCCTGCGAGTCCCAGCTGCCCTGCACCATGCAGGAGAGCTGCGAAGCTGCCGAGCTGTGACAGGAACCACGCTTGCCAGCACTGTCAGCAAATCTCTGGCAGCACAGATGTGTGCTCTGCTCAGCCTGGGCCAGCTCAGCGACCAGCATCCTCCCGTGTTCCACCACGATGGTGGGAGGCTGGGTGAGGCACCTTGGTACACGGGGCAGGGACCCATCAGCCCTGGAAGTGGGGACCAGAGAGTCATACCCATCTTTCCTCCATCTGAGGACCCACTCTGGTGGCAGTCACTCAGCGAGGTGCCACTCGCGGCTGTCACAGCACCCCCAGGCAGGCGGCACAGCCTTGCAAGAGGAGCAGGCAGCGAGGTGCTGGCAGCACCTCAGCCAGGGTGACAATATATCTTATCAGTGTAAACCCATCCATAGGCAACAGGATAACCCCAGTGACAGCCTGGCTAGTGCGGTGGCTTCATCTGCACCGTGTCAGTGCTGTGGATTTACAGATAAATGCCACACTGGAGGGACTGTGTCTGTGCCAGCACCTACCAGCTCCCAGGGGGTGCCTCCCCCTCCTGCCCACCCCTGCCCTGTGGCTATGGGAGGTGCCTGGGCCAGGATGGGGGTGACCCAGTGATATTGGTTGTGGTGTGGCTGGTGGGTTGAGCAGACAGAGCAGAGCTGGTCTGGCACCGGCAGGGGAGCACCTGGATAGGTGGGGATGGAAGGAAGGGGATTTGCAGGACAAGATGGCATTACCTTCCCTGCTGCCCTGGCCATGCTGTGTCCTGCAAGCATGGTCCCACAGAGCCCTGCAACCTCCACCCACCCATGGGGGCATGGGCATTGCTCAGGCTGGACCACCAGAGCACACATTGTGGGGGCAAAGACCAAGAAATGCGTGTGTGACACTGGCCGTGTGTCCCCGAGGCTGTGTGACAGCGCCATGTGTGAGCCAGCACGCTTCCACGGGTGCAGGCGGTGTGTGCACATCCCTCAGTGTGTGTGCGTGTGTGTTCCTGTCCAGCCACCCCACTCTGGCTGGGCGTGCAGGATGGATGGATGGATGGATGGGGCAGGGATGCGTGTGTGCCAGGCAAGGGGTGCCAGGCGTGGGGTGCCAGGCGTGTGCCCGCCAGCGCAGCGGGCTCGGCGGAGGCTGCCGAGCGAGGCGGGCTGGCAGCAGCCGCTGCCCCAGGCCAGCGCTCCCCGGCTCAGCTCTTACATCTCCCAGCAGCGGGGCCCGCGCAGCCGTGGGAGCAGTAATGAGATGGAGCAGCAGAAGGACGGCGAGATAAGGCTGCCTGCGCTGCCCCAGCAGATTAAACGCTGGGATTAAGCAGGCGGTGCCAGCTCTGCTGCCTTTTTATCTCGCTGCTTCTCCCCTCTTATTCTCCCGCAGTCGATAGTGAACGGTCTCCGAGCTGTCAGCAAAGGAAATTGCTTGTTAACCCTTTGGGGACAGGCGGCGCAGCAGTCCCTGCACGGCTGCTTTCAAAGGGAAGCGTTCCCCAGGGAGCTGGAGAGCTCTGGCTGTGCCGGGCAGCGGGGCAGCGGGCACTGCGGCCTCATGCGCTGCCTCCTCACAGTGCCCCGGAGTGCAAAGGTGGGGAGAGGAGGGGTCAGTGGCACCCAGGATCTGCTCAGGGTCTCATCTCTCAGCCAAAAGCCACCAGTATCTGACTGGCACAAGGCAGAGGCACTGATGTACCTGCAGGGCAGGGGGCATCCTACAGAGCTAGGGATCCTGTGGGGTGACAGCAGACAGAGAGCAGAGGCTGCCTGAGCCCCACAAAGGAGCCCTAGGGATGCTGCGTACCCCACTTTTGGGAATCCTTGATGTTCCCCGTTTCCTCCAGCCTGCAGGATGGATAGGCTCAGCACTTCATCTCTGTGTGAGGCCGTAGGGATCCTTCCCTGGTGCTGGGGCCAAGTGACACAGACCAGCTGTGCTTGCACAGCACCCCGCATGGCGCTGGGTCTCCTCCGGCTGCCCGGAACCCACTACCCAAAACCATAATTACTGCTCTCTGTCTGTGTGTGTGTTTTGTTGGGTTTGCAGCAGTGAGGCTGAGCCGCAGCCCATCCCAGCGCTTATCCATGGTACACCGTGTTGTCTGCCTGGGGGCAGCGTGCCCAGCGCGGGGGTGGCTGAGGATGGGAAGCCGGCTGGAGAGCGCTGGGGGGTGCACAGAGTGATGGCAGGATTGCTGCTCAGCACAGCCCAAACCCAGGCCAGGGAGCATATTAGCAGCTCTGCATGCTCACTGTGGCATGTTTGGGGGTGCAGTTTTAGCACCCGTTTCCCATGAGGATTCTGAGCACCTCCTGGCTCTGCCCCACAGCTTTCCCCATTCCTTCCCAGGGGAAGCAGGAGGCAAGATCATGGGGCAGAAACCTCCTGCAGCCTGAAGACCCAACACACATGCTTAGGGAGAGACCAGGCAACAACACTCAACATCTCAGAGAGGTTTGCTGGCTGCCAACAGGCTGAAGTAGGCTTCCTCAGCTCCTGCCCCCCTTCCTCTCTGCACCCCTACCCTGTACTGCAGCACGCCTCCCCCCTCCACCAGCAGTCCCTGCACTTCATCTCCTTCGATTCCCTTGGTGTTGTCTCCATCACCTGTCCAGGTGACCATCTTGGCAGATGCAAGCAAACTGTATGAAAACAGAGAGGTCTGCGGGGAGCAGGTTAGTCCTGACCAGGGCAGTGGTCCTGACCTGGGTGGGATGCTGCCCCACAGTTGCTGTGGGATGGATAGGGCAGAGCCACGCATCCTGTGTGGGTCAGGAACCTTGGTGGAGAAGCGTGTGAGCCCTGGGCAGGCGGAGCTGAGGAAGCTGCTGAGGAGCTGGAGCAGATGCCGTGCCAGGCAGCCGGGCTGCCCAGGCAAACAGAGCCTGCATCGGGAGAGGAAACCAGGAGCGATTGGCACGTGCGGGCTGGCAGGCTGGAGGCTGCGAGGGGATGGGATTGCTGTTTATAAATACATCAAGGGAGTAAACACAAGGGAGGGAAGAGAGCTATTTAAGCTGAGGGACAATGCTGGCACTAGAACAAATGGTACAAACTGGCCATGAATAAATTGAGGCTGGAAATGAGGAACTGAGTGAGATTCTGGGACGAATTCCCTCCAGGAGCAGTGGGAGGGGAAAGCACAACTTTGTGGTGGCATTTGCTCTGCTACTGGAGGCAGCTGTGTGCTGCTGTGCCTGCACAGGGGGGCCGAGAGTTTAGGACCTGGGGTCCCCAGCCCCCCACCTCCGTGTCACAGCCACCCTGGCTCCATGTGACATTGGTGGCAAAGCCCCCTCCAGCCCCTTGCTTGGCTGGTGCAGGACTCCTGAGGTGATGGCTTGCAGGGAGAGCTCTTTCCCTGGCAAACAAATTTGGGTATGCTGTCATGAATGCTGCTCCTGAAAACAGGATGATGCCAGCATCCCCCTGCTTTACTGGCATGACTGGTAGCACTGGGGGAGATGCACTGGGAAGGTGTCTTTGACTATGTGTGTGGTGCCTCTCTCTGCAATGCATTGCATCCCTGGAGCAGGGAGCCCTGGGCTGGATCCTGCCCCCTCCTGGGGGGCACCTAATGCAGCATCTTGATGATCACCTGCTCTTTGTGCCTGGTGCTGGGGCTTGGGTGACTTCTGCCGCTCTGCCTGCCTGGTGGTACAGCCCACACCACAGCTGAGCACTTGGTATTCCAGCAGCGAGCCTTCTTGGCACAAGAGGGGATCTGCCATCCCCATGCACCCACGTCTCCGCTGCTGGCTCAGGCCTGGCCAAGGGGGCTCATCTGGCACAGACTGGCCTGTGGCACAGAGAGAGGCACATCTGCGGTGGCAGGAGGGGTCCTGGCCCCTCTGGGATGTGCCTGCAGTATCCCCTGGCCCCACTGCAGCCCCACTGCTTTCCCTCCTCCTCCCTTCCCTGAGGAAGTGGGTTGGGACACAGCAGAGGATGCTCCATAGCTTGGACCTTTGCAGGACAGGGCAATCAAGGGGTCCATCCCAGCACTGGTGCCCTGCCAGAGGTGCACTCCCCTGCCAGGACTGAGGCTGCAGAGGCCAGTGCCCCATGGAAGCAGGAGCCCTGGCCCCTACGAGCAGGACTGCATCCTGCAGGAGCCATCCCCACAGCTCTCCATGGGGCAGGTGGCTGCGCCGAGGGGTTGCTGCTGTGGGGGATGGTTGTGCTGCTGCTGGAGCTGGGGTCGAGCCAAACTGGCACCGTTTCCCAGCCCCTCCTGGGAGCAGGGAAGGGAAATGGTGCGACCGTGCATGAGAGGGGACGTTTGCAGAGGCAAAAACATCCCACTGGCTCAGAAAATTGCTGCAGAATCGGGCTTGAAATGAGTTGAAATTGCTGAATCCAAGCGGATCTCATATCCCGGGCAGTTGCAATGCTGGCGTCAGCGCTGCAGCTTCCCTCCCAGGGCACCCAGGCAGGGCTGGCCCTGCTGCAGGGGGGGAGCAGGCTGCTGGGGACGCAGCAGGGGGCTGCCAGAGGTGAGGGGCTCCGGCAGAGCTGTGCTCCAGGGCTGGAATGGCCACAGCAGGGAGTAGGATCATGCCATTGCCCCAGCTCTGCCAGTGCCATCCCAGTTTGGTCCCAGTTCTTGTGCTGTGTCTCCTGTCCAGGGGTATCCCTGTGCCTCCAGCTGCCTGCCTCAGGAAGCAGAATTTCCAATTTTGAAGGCTGCTTTCCTTTATGCTGCAGCCCGAGCCAGGATAATTTTCTCTCTAGGCTGGGGTCCCTGGAGATGACCCTCAGGGTTACCCCTGGACTGGCATCCCCACCAAGCCCAAGGTAGGCAGCACTGTGGTGTCTTCCATTCCCACACCCATCCTAATTACGGCCTAGTGAGGACTGTTCTCAAGGGTGTCTCTGTGCTGGTGTGCTTCGTGGCCATGGTGTCCATGTCCTCCTACATGGTGTGCCCGTGCCCAGGGCCTGCCTGTCAACTGCATGTCCAAGCAGGAAGGTGGGAGCAGGGCTGGGCATCCCAGTGGGGACATGGGCACAGGGCTGGGTGCCCGGGGCGTGCAGGAGCAGGACCCTCCAGTGCCGCACATGCGGCAGCTCATTTGAAAATGTTTGGGTGGAAGCTTAGCATGGCCTCTTGTCTCCTCGGAGCAATCAGGATTTGTTGCTGCTTGCAATGTTTAATGTCGTCTTCCAGAGGCTAAATACCGTGGGGAGCTGTGTAAGCCGCAGAAATACCTGCGTGAGCTGGGATCAGCTGGAGGCTGGCACAATGGGCTGGCAGCGGTGGGGATGGGGGACGAGGGAGCATGTGGGCTGGTTCTTGCACCCCCAGTGGGTGAGCTGGGGTGAACTGGGGTGAGGATGCTGGGGGCCAGCACCCTGTTCTCATGGGGTGCCCCGCATCAGGAGGGCAGGGTGGCAAGCCCCAGGGGGTGGAGGGGATATGGGGGGGACCCAGAGCTGTGTAAGGTGGGGAGGAGATGCCAGGACCCCATTGATCTCCCTTGGCTGGAATCCTCCTGCCAAGGCACGAGCAGCTATTTCTGTCAAGGTCAGTGTGTCTCCACGGCAGAGAGCAAGGCAATGAGGAATCATGTCGAGAAATTACCTCCCTAATGGGGTCTCCCCTGCACGTGAGCGTGGCGCGGGGATGCCGGCATGTGGCGGCTGAGTGAGGAGACCAGCACACGGTGCGGGAATCCTGCCACTCCAGCCCCAAGGCTATGGCACCCATGGGTGCCCAACGAGCGGAGCCCATGCCCCAGGCAACATCCCCAGCTAGACACATGTGCTCCAGCCCTTCAAGGAGCTTTTCTGGGTCAGCTGCAGGGAGGAAATCATGTTCACAGTGCAGGCAGGCTCTCCTCTGCCCTTCCTCCTCCTCCTCCTCCTCAAGCACTCCCTGTTATCTAATTGGGTTTGTCATGCTGGAAAGGCAAAGCCCTTCAGGACTGTGCTGTGCTCTCTCGCCAGCGCGATTTCACAGCTGGCCTCGGCACCCCAGCAGCCGACAAGTGAGTAGCTCAGCTGGGCGCCACAAGCACCCCTGTCCTGCCTGTGTGCCCCTGCAGCTGTGACCACCCACCTGGGGCTGCAGGCAACGGGGGACCAGGCCACTGCCACCGCTGGACCTTCTCCTCCAGCCCTGCTCCACACTAGCCCCTGTCCCCAAGCTGTCTGTCCCCAAGTGCCCCAGCCTCTGCATCCCACCCCTATCCTTTGCCCTGCTCCAGGGTGATTGTGATGCTGCCCGTAGATGTCTGAACCGACATTAGATGGAAGCGTTCAGAGAAATGACATTTCCTCCAGCCTGGGAAGCTCATCCTCCGTTTAAAGAAAACTAATATAAAAGCTGCTCTGGTGTGCAAGGGGCTGATGCTATCAGGCTGGCAGCCTCCGGCTCTCAGAGCCTCAATAAATCTCAGCAAGGAGCCGAGCCACGTCCAGCAGCCCCACGCAGACA
Organism: Thinocorus orbignyianus; assembly: GCA_013400375.1. Classification (NCBI taxonomy): domain Eukaryota; kingdom Metazoa; phylum Chordata; class Aves; order Ciconiiformes; family Thinocoridae; genus Thinocorus; species Thinocorus orbignyianus. Next base: position 7,614 of record VXBW01004363.1, read on the forward strand.
TGCCGGCATGGGGGGAGCTGAGCTGTGACCCAGGGATGGTGCAGGGACACCCAGGCTGGAGGGGACAGCTCAGTGTGGGACGGGGTGACCCAGTGGCCTAGTCCCGGGGGTGCATAGAGCAGGGACCCCACGGCAGTGCTCCTGCTCGCCCCGGCATTGTGCGGTGGCAGGGACGGTGCCAGGCCCGGTGACAGCCCTGGGGCGTGGGGCCGTGTGGGTGGCCAAGGTTTTGTGTCCCCAGAGGGACGCGCTCTGTCCCGGGGGAACGCTGCAGCCCCGCAAGAGCATCTTCTCCTCCAGCAAGGCAAGCAGCGGCGCGGGCACCCCGTGGCGGGCGGGATGGGTCCGGACCATCCCCGGGACACACCGGGCTGGGCTGGGAGAGCGGGGACTGCGGGGGACGGTGCGTTGTGCCGGCGCTGCGCACTCTCTGCCGCCCAAACACGGGTCCCTGCTGCCCCCTGCCTGCGGCTGCCGGCACCGGGGTGCGGGGGTCCCGGAGCCGGGGAACCGGGGTGCCGGCGCCCGGGGTACGGGGGTGCAGGAGCCAGGGAACCGGGGTGCCGGGGCTTGCCCCTGACCAGAGCCGGCAAGGTCCAGAGCTGTCACCCCGATTGCCTTTGGGCTGGGTTTCGAGGGGCAGGGCGGGCGATGGAGTTGGGGTGGGAGGGAGTTGTCCTGGCTACCGGAGATGCTGCCTCTGCTTGCCTCCCCCTGCACCCGTCCCATTCCCAAACCCAATTCCTGACCTGCCTGGTGTCCTTCTGCGCATGTCACCGAGCTGCCAGCTTGGGTCCTGGCCGGGTCCCCAGGATGTCTACAGTCACACCTTGCTCAGGCAGCAAGGCTGGCATTGTGGGATGGTGCCGGGAGTCACTTCAGATCCCCCTTTTTTGTGTTCCCCCCTTTCACAGCTGTCTCCTCCTGTCCAACTGCCCTGGACAGCAGAGATGCTGCCCTTCATGGGGGACACCACAGCCCTGGTTTGTCTGGCCCTGGTGCCAAAGGCGGGTGCCTGGGAGTGGCGGCAGTGGGAGATGAGAGGCTGTCGGGGAGCGCGGTGCTGAGCTTTGAAGGCACCCTGACAGGCTGTCGGGGCCCTGCCAGCCGCACTGACAGCCCGGTGCAGAGACACCCCCCCGCCGCCACCGCCGTGCTCTGATCACAGCCTCACCGTCACTTCAAAGCGCCTGCTGGGCTCAGGTGGGCTCCCACGCAGCCTCCCGCCCTACAGCTCTACTCCTCCTGCCCCACGACCCCACTTCTCCTGCCCTACAGAGCCCAGATCCACTGGGGTCCCCAGCCCCAGTGTGGGGAACACCAGAGTACAGCATTGAGGACCAAGGTACACATGTAGTCTCATGCAGCGCTGGTAGGAAGTGATTGCTTCCCAGGCCTGGCACTGTCCTACTTCTATGGGGCAGGGCCTCCAGCCCCAGAGCAGCCGTGGTTAGGGACCCTGGATGTCCAGGATGGGATCCAGAGTGGCTGCAGGGCCTGGGCAGGGGACAATGGGGACAAGCCGGGGCACAGCGTTCCTAGGCACAAGATTCACACAGCCTGGTTGGGACAGGACATCACCATCCAGACATGAGTGCCCACCATGCTGGGTTCTTGGGTGCTGCCAGGTCACCCTGCCTGGGGTAATGCAACACCCCCATCTGTCCCAGCCCAGTTCCGGGAGGAATTTTCCATTCCCGAATGGAGGTTGGGGAAGGCGTGTGTTTGCAGCAGCCCCCTCCTCTCCCTCCCCTCGCCCGTCACCGGAGCAGCTCAGGAAGGCGCCTGCCAGGATCATCTCCAGGAAGGTGCGGAGCAAAAGCCTCCCGGGAGAGAGAGCTCCCAGGAAGGTTCCAGGGACCCCAGGCAGCCTCGAGGACAGCCTGCACCCCACTTTCCAGAGGAGCCACCCTGCCTACAGCCATGCCACTGCCCCTTGCCTGCTGCCGGGACGAGGAAGCTCAGGCAGCAGCTCAGGACGACGGCGCTGCCCAGCTCGCCATGGGTGTCCTGCGAGCCACCAGGATCCCCGGGCTGCACTACATGTGCACCCGGCCACAGTCCCGCCTGCGCCGCCTGCTCTGGAGCCTGGCCTTCCTGGCCTCCGCCGGGCTGCTGGCCACCAGCACGGCCGACCGCCTGCACCACCTGCTCTCGCACCCCGTGCACACCTGGGCACGCCTCACCCGGGCCCCCCAGCTCCGCTTCCCGGCCGTCACCCTCTGCAACCCCAACCGGGCACGCTTCCTGCGTCTCACCAAGCCTGACCTCTACTCGGTGGGGCAGTGGCTGGGGCTGGCCCAGGAGAACCGCTCCCTGGTGCCCGAGATGCTGGATGTGCTGGGGGAGGACCAGCGCGCCTGGCTGACGCGCCTCGCCAACTACTCGCGCTTCTTGCCGCCCCGCCGCTCCGAACGCACCATGCAGAGCTTCTTCCACCGCCTGGGCCACCAGATCGAGGACATGCTGGTGGAGTGTCGCTTTCAGGGGGAGCGCTGTAGCCCCCAGGACTTCGCCCCCGTGAGTCTCTTCCTGGCAGGGGCAGGACAGCTGGGCTGCCCAGTGGGTGCTGCGAGAGATGCTTCACCTCCCCTTCCAGCAAGGGTGGAGGGGTGGCAGCATAGTGGGGGGAGGCTTAGGTGAGCCCTTCTGTGGACCATGCAAGACTGTGCACCCCTTGGAACACCTCCGTGAGATTGGAAAGGAGGTCTCCCTGATCCTCATCCTGCTTGCAGAACACTCTGCCAGATCCCTGCCTGCTCCCTCAATCCCCCTTTCTCCATCTCCAGGTCTACACACGCTACGGTAAGTGCTACACCTTCAATGGGGACCGGAGGAACCCACGGGTGACCCGCCAAGGTGGCATGGGCAACGGGCTGGAGATCATGCTGGACATCCAGCAGGAGGAGTACCTGCCCATCTGGAGAGAGACCAGTGAGTGGGGGATGAGTGAGGGGGGCTGGGACTGAGGGGCTGCGGGTCAAGCAGGGCACCCCAGCAGGGGAAATATGGGGCAAGCGAGGCACTGGAGGGGTGCTGGGTCCAGGGTGCAGGTCCTGGGTGGGTGCTGGGATAAGACTGAGGCCTGTCCCCGTGGGCATGCGTGGCAGCCCCACTGTCTTTCTCCTGCAGACGAGACGTCATTCGAAGCTGGCATCAGGGTCCAGATCCACAGCCAGGACGAGCCTCCCTATATCCATCAGCTGGGCTTCGGTGTCTCGCCCGGCTTCCAGACCTTCGTGTCCTGCCAGGAGCAGCGGGTAAGGCAGGATGCCCCACAGACCCCGGGGAGGTGCCTGCGGGCACCCAGCCTGGGGCTGGCCCTGCAGCCGTGTCCCTCTCACCCTGGCAGCTCACCTACCTGCCGCAGCCGTGGGGGAACTGCCGGGCCAGCGTGCAGGGGGAGCAGACGCTGCCCGGCTACGACACCTACAGCATCGCTGCCTGCCGCCTGCAGTGCGAGAAGGAGGCTGTGGTGCGGAGCTGCCATTGCCGCATGGTCCACATGCCAGGTGAGGCTGCGTGTGACAGCATGTGGGCACTGCCCCAGCCCCCTAGAGCCCGCACCCTACGATCATCCCACCCCATCCCTCTGCACCCAAGCGTCCCCCCACCCCATCCCTCTGTACCCAAGAGTCTCTCCTACTCCATGTTTCTACACTCCAGAATCCCCCTTGCCCCATCCCTCTGCATCCAAGTGTCTCCCCTACCCCATCTGCCTGCACCTAAGGGTAACCCGTGCCCACCCCTCTGCATCCCATCCTCTGTACGCTGCGTCAGCCCCTGTCCTACCCTCCCTACACCCCACATCAGCCCCTTCCCTATCTGCTTTGCACCCAGGGGCCACCCCTGTCCCAGCCACACTGCACCCAAGGGCCAGTGTCCCCATTCCCTCCGCATTCCAGGGCCACCCCCCAACCCCCCCCCCCCCCGGGGGGNGGGCCACCCTCAACCCACCACCTCTAGGGGAGTGGGTTGAGGGGGGGGGGCAGGAGTGGGACAGACTCCCACCCTCCCAACCAGCTGCTTCTCCGCAGGCAACGAGTCCATCTGCTCCCCCAATGTGTACATCGAGTGTGCTGACCACACACTGGGTAGGTGCTGCGGCAGGTGGGTGGTTGGGGGCTGGGGGCTCACTGGGAGGGATGCAGCCATGCCGATGAGTGCGTGCCCCCAGACGCGGCGGTGGAGGACAGCCAGGAGCGCTGCAGCTGCCCCACACCGTGCAACCTGACACGCTATGGCAAGGAGATCTCCATGGTGCGCATCCCCAACAAAGGCTCAGCGCGCTACCTCGCCCGCAAGTACAACAAGAATGAGACCTACATTCGGTGAGCTGCCAGCCCCAGGTGTGCCAGCAGGGTGGACAGGGAGCGGGGAACCTGGGGATCCCCCCTTCCCACTCCTGGCAGCGTGCAGGAAGTGGATCCTGGCACACATAGACCTTGCAGCATCCTCTGCCCAGGGGTGGCTGCCACTAGAGCATCATATCCCCAACCCATCTGTGTCCTCCCAGCCCTCCTGCCAGCATCTCCCCACCCCATGGTCCCTTCTGACCTGGGACATGACCCTTTCTTGTCCCCACCGCACTGGCCTGAATAACTCACCAGGGCAGGGGAACACCTGGGAGCTGGGGAACTGGGGGGACCGCGTGGCAAGGTTTGAGTGTCAGTGGAAGTGGGAGGGTTGGTGACCATCACTCCTTGCTGAGTACTGCAGTGTCCCCCACAGGGAGAACTTCCTGGTACTGGACATCTTCTTCGAAGCACTCAACTACGAGGCCATTGAGCAGAAGAAAGCTTACGACCTTGCTGGACTTCTCGGTGACTCTCCCCACCTTCCCATGGGACCCTGATGTGTGGAGCTCGGTGTCCCGGCCCTGGGAGGATGTGGGGCTGATCAGGGAGGGACCACACAGGGCAGGAGCTGGCTGCAAACTGGTTGAAGGGTGGCATGCTGCTGGCCATCCCCTATCCTTCATGTCCCCTGCTCCCTTAATCCTGCTGACCCTGCCCCTGTGACCACTCTGTTCCCCTCCATCCAGCAGCCCTGGCACTGCCCGCAGCCCCACTGGCCCACCCTGGGCTCCACAGGGCTGCACAGAAGCTTCTGGTGACCATCTCTTCATCCTCCTCCCCAGGGGACATCGGGGGACAGATGGGCCTATTCATTGGTGCCAGCATCCTCACCATCCTGGAGATCCTGGACTACGTCTATGAGGTGCGCTGAGCCTTCAAGGCTGTGGCTCAGTGGTGGGAGCAGAGCTATTGCACACAGGCGAGGTGCAGAGTGGGAGCCAGGCTCCGTGGAGAGGGGGTGATGTGTGTCACCACCCCAGAGAGCTATTGCAGCCCCAAAGATAGGGCAATTGCCAGCCAGAGCCAGTGGGAAGAGGACAGGTTCCCCAGCATCCATCACTGATGTGAGGACAGGGTGGGTGGTGGGCAGAGGTGCTGTCCTCACTAGGTTCCTGGGTAGGCAGGGGAGGAGGTTGCAGGTCCATGCAGATAGGGGTGTCCACACATGGGGTGTTACCTGACTGTGGGTCTGAGGCTGACCCCCCGACCCTGTCTGCACCCAGGTGATCCGGGACAGGATGAGCCGGGTCCTGCGCCGCTCCAAGCCACCCCTGAAGAAGCCCTCAGGCAGCATTGCCACGCTGGGACTGGAGGAGCTCAAAGACCAGGTACTCCTTGGGGGAACTGCCCAGGGGGCTGTGGGGACAGGGCCTGGGCAATATCAACGTCTGTCCTGGGTGGAAGGGACATCCTCCTAAGAGTGAGGGCTCCATGTTTGGTGCCCTCAGGCCGGGTGACCAGGAGATAGATGCCCCTGAGGGGGGTCCTGTGATGGGCTGTGCTGGGCGGGGGGCTGGTGGAGGTCAGGGTGCGTAGGGTCTATGCCCACCCCACTGACTGCCATCTCCACAGAGTCCCTGTGAGACACTGGGACGGCATGTGGAAGGCGCCTACAATGCGGGCATCCTGCCCAACCACCACCACCGCCACCACTACCCTCACCAGGGTGTCTTCGAGGACTTCGCCTGCTAGGCCAGCTCGGGACTGGGGGGGGCAGCCCCCTGCCACCCCTCTCCCAACCGTCCACATGGAGAGGAACTGCGGCACGGGGTGCAGTGGCTGCAGGCCCCCGCCTCCCCCACCCCACTGCCAGCACCGGCTGCGCTATCTGCCCCGGCGATGCTGCTGGAGCTGCCAGAGAACTGGCACTGCAGCAGCCCCCCAGCCCTGTCGCCCGTTCCCTCCACTTGCCCCCGGCACGAGGGCTCGGCCCCGTCTCAAGCACACGGTGTGGAGGGGGGTGGGCACGTCAGGGGGGTTTGGGGAGCGGTAGGGTGCGGGTCAGAGGGGCTCTGGTGATGCAGAGTAGCAGGGGGTAAGCTGGGGTTCCTGCCAGCCCCTCCAAGCCCTCCCCTGCTGATCCCTCCTGGGTGGGGATCTCTGCCCTGCATGGTCCCCCCCAGGAGAGAGATGTGCCTNCTGCGGGCAGGGCAGCATTGCAGGGCACCCCTCTGAGAAGCATGGCCTCCCCCTGGCCAGCCCAGGGACACCCCACCTGCAGCCGCACCTGCATGGCACCACCCTGACCCCT
>VXBW01004364.1:0-60433 GCA_013400375.1 Thinocorus orbignyianus
AGAGGAGTTGACACGGTGCTCGGTGATACAGATTAATGTTGGATGTATTTTTTGTGGTGTGTTGGGTTTGCTAGTGTTGTGTTGTGTGGTGGTTTGTCGGGCTTTTTTTTTGTTGTTGTTGTTGTTTTTTGGTGGGTGGGTGTTTTTTTGGGGGGTTTTTTTTTTGTTCTCCCCCCCATTGGTTGGACTAGGTGATCTCAGAAGGTCCCTTCCAACCTAGGTGATTCTGTGATTCTGAAATACTAGAATTCATTTTTCTGCCAACAAGTTACTGAAGTAATCAATGCACAGAACATCGGATTTTTTTTTAATGTTTCCTCTTGAATAACGCTGAATGATTGTTCCATCACTGCCTTTGATTTTTGGTAGTAAAGTAAACCTTCTGCTCTTCAGTTTCTTGCAGCATGACCATCACAGGCTTAAGTGGCTCTAACCAACCCCAGGTACATGAAGCTGCTCCATACGTTTGGAATCTTGTTTGTGTTACTTGGCGTCCCGGTTTGAGGTACAACGAACCAATTTTCTGTTTTACAATTTTACCTTTTTAACTGGGCCTCTTCTAACTAACTAACCTCTGAAATTAACAGCACGTCATCTGTCTTTTCTGACTGGCCAGAACCACGACACTTGGTTATGATGTCACTGTGTCTCCATAATGCAGATATTTTAACTTCCTCTGAACAGAAGACAGAATTTTTGTACTCCAAAGGCTTAGGGAAAAGGCCCTATGTTATCAGCAACATTAAAAAAACCCCAACCTATTATTTTGAACTGGAAACATATTCTCATACTGAAACAAAGAAGAGTTAATATTTACATGGCAGGAGGGAGTGAAAGATGAGTGATAAGAATGTACTAATGTACAAAAGACATTGCATCAGCAGATGCGAAACACTAATTGCATGCTGTTTGATACTATCAAGTAGCATTTTATCCATGTAGAAAGAAAATGCATACTTCTTAGCAATCACATTTCTCATAATTCAATAGACAGCATTTCCAGAGAAAGGTACTCTTTGTTAAAAGAACTAGGAATTTTGGAATAAACAGTAGCTTCTTTTTTTCAGAGACATAAAACACTAAGCCCCATAATGCTGTCCTCTTACTGAACCGAAGTACGCAGAAAAAAGTTACAGAAGAGAAATGTTACATGTGCTGTGTGCAACTACCTGAACAAATACATTGCTCGTATTACAAGTCAGGGTTTTTAAAAATATTCTTACTGTTAATGAAATACCTCTCCTATTCCTTTATCATGAAGGAAGTGGGTCAGTTGAGGTACTGAGCATGTGTGGGCACACAGTGGTGCACCAACAAGCTTTTGTACACTCAGATCCTCTGAGGCCCCTACTGATTTATCACAGATGTCTTAAGAATGATGATCAGAAATGTTACTTCTACTTTTCAACACGCAAATGGACAAGGGTGAATACTGATGATGGGTGAAAAAACCCACCCTGAACTTTAGAAAACCACAGCAAACTAGCTAGTCAGAGGGAAACCTCAGGATGAACTTTTTAAATAGGAGCAAGAAATCTCCCCAACTTTTATGACAGGAAAGATATTTTTAAAAGCCAGTTGTGGTCTTCTAGTGGCTACAAAAGCATGGCAACTAGAGCAAGGGTGGTATTTCCAAACCAAGAAGCCTGCTGCATAGTCATATTAAAGCTAACATGACAATTAAGCGGTGGTGGTGCTATGACTACAACTAGCGGTAGAAACCAAAACTGAAGTAACATTCCAGGCACAATTGATGACCCCTGGCATGTCTAAAAAACCAGCAAGACATGCTCTAGAGCACTTTGATGAAATGCTGAGAACAAATTCAGGCCGCATTAAAGAAACAGACTGCTCCGCTGTGAACATCCTGTATGGCATATACTGCTTTTATTTCAGGGCATAAAATTAGTGATTCTGCTAATTTTGCTGTCTGAACGCAGAAGTGGGCACAGATTACAAGTCTGTCTAGGCATCATTTAAGGCTCTAAATTTCTGACTCATAACACCACGGTACTGCATGTTTAAATACTGATGTTTATAAATGGTATGAACGTAATGCCTTTAACTTCCTCTAAAATTCAACTAATAATTTTCAGATTGAAAATGAGACAAGATGGTCAGCAGGTAGAAAGATGACCTGAAACAAGATCTAAAGCAATGCCTGGAGTGTGGTGTTGGCACTTTCTAAGAAAGGTGTCAGAAGTCAGAACTGCAGAAGCACATTGTAAAAGAATTAAGGGAGAAGAAGTAAACAACAGAAATAGTTTACACAACAAAATGGGTTATCTCAGGTTTTATAAGTGAGGATCAGGAACACGCTGTGTTGTGTCAGAAGCCTCATTAGTAGATGGAAAAAGATGATCTGATCAGTCTACTGCACTGTTACCATGTCATGCAAAGGCATCGAGATACAAACATGTTATGCCTTAGGAAACCCTTAAGTGTGAAGGGGAAGAGAGAGGAAGCAGGGAAGGACCACAGTCTTAAAAGGGAGGAAGTTTCATACAGGGAAAAGTAAGGATAAGACATCTGGCCTACTGAGCTCAGTAAGATGGCAGCGCTAGTAAATACTGGCCTGTGAGTGTCATTCTGCTTTTCCAGGAGGGGCATGATCTGCGATGGCAGTTAGCTGTGGCTCTCTCCAGAGGCCACTTTAAATGTACACTGCCTTTCCCAGCACGCAATGAGGCTGGAAGCAAGAAATTATCTAATAATATACCTTTCCCAAGACCAACTATCCCTTCTATCAGGGGTTTGCTTACATGGGTTAGTACTTTCTGCATCTGTCTCCTAATTCGTTCCTAATTAGGTCTGATAATGAGAACTCTGAGTCAACCAATAAGCCATGCTGACTGGCCATCTAGCCCAAAACTGCAGGCTGAGAGTAGAACACCAGAGAAAATAAAAGACAACCCCTTAATCTTACAGTGCATCAAACTGAGATGTGGAAAGACTCAGCATTGAGCACAGCCACATTTCAATACTACATATAGCTTGAACTTGGCAGGTGGCTTATGCAAAACTAAAGCACAGAAGCATGGCAAATTTGAAGAAAATATAAAACAGACTTGAAAGAGGTTGTTCCTCTGAAGCACCAGCTTTATTTAACGAGGTTAGCTCACAGTTTCTTCCTTCACATTATATAGCATCTGACACGACTTCAAGAAATGCTATTATAACTGAATACTAGAAATAAGAGAAAGGAAGAATAGCTTGAAACTGAGGAAAGCAACCATCATGAAGGAAGAGATTGGCAGTGTATCTTTCCATATGGGCTTTGATTAAAATCCCTTTTTTTTTTTTTTGAAGAATATTGTAGAAGATGCACAGCCAGCTTGCTTTCTAACACGACTGGTACCACCTATATTGACTGTCTTGAAACGTCCCCCCTAAAACAGTTCTGGGCCTCTGTACGGCTAGAAAATGAAGACAATCTTCAAGCACAAGCTTGTCTTTCAGCTATTTCCCATTAAGACGTCCATTTCTGGTAACAGCACAGGGCTTTTCTCTTGTGACTGTAAAAACCTTTGAGTGCTCTTGACAAGTATGATCCAGCCTCTCTGGTTCTCTTGTCCTGTGACCCAGCTGGCTATTCCTCCTGTAAATTCTTTTAATAGCAGTCAAATCAAAGCCAGTTCCTTAATACTGAAGCAGATTCCTGCAGCCGTGTCCTTCCTGTTAACCTGGTAAAGGTAGAAGCGCTTAATGCAACCTGAAGGTAAAGTCGATGCTGGCTTTGCACCCAGCATTATCTCCTCTGATTCACAGTGAACTAATCTTCAAAACAGTTAAGCACTCTTTTGCTATTTGCACTGCTAGTGTTCAGCTAGACTGGGTTTACACAATAACAAACCCAGCCAGTTTAGAAAAAGGCTATGCCTTCCTTTGTAGTGAACTGAAACACTTAATGGCCTGTTTGTCCTATCCACACTGACACTCTCCAGTATCCATTTGCTTTGCAACACAGTTCTAATAGAACTTCCTTAAGTTAGAGGTGTAAGACTGTGGAATTCTCAGGGTTGCACTGTGATCACTTTTTTCATCTGTTACCAAGCAGTTGCTAAGGCTGGAAATGAGGCTATTGGAACTGTAAGAGCCTAGAAAAGCCTCAAGGTACCTCAGTGTCCGTTAAAGATTGTGGGTTTTGCCTTACTACAAGGTAATATGTAAGCTGTGTATGGGACTCAGTTAATTCAAAGAAGCAATAGCAAAAAATGTGTAACAATCTGGCATCCATAACATTAAACATTACACAAATGTGAAGTGGATTTTGCAAGCCTTTCAGAATTCAGAAGCCTTTCAGTATATACACTTATGTATACATATAAAAATAAAAGTTACCTTTCCACAATTATTTACAGATGACCATCTTTCTTGATCACAGAGTACAGTCAAAAAATTCTTCCCTTTGTAGCTGTTCAATCTACATGCAGTGGAGTTATGATCAAGAATAACTCAATGAAACAAGGGTTTATACAATTACTTTATAAGAGAACTTTTATTTAACAGCAGACTGTTTCAGTAAATTAGGTTGACGGAAGCAACTAATTTCAGCACTAATGCAGCCAAGTACCTGGTTGGGTTCATGATTTGACTTCAGTTTCTTCTACCTGAGGCAGTGTGTCCCAAACTGGTTTCTGAATATGTTCAGGTATTTTCTCTATCTTAGTCTAGAAGAAAAGCAAAACAATTATTTATTATACCAACTATGTAACATCTAACTGCTTTGCTTTATTTATTCTGGTTTAAGATATTGATCGGATTAAAAATGCCACCTAGTGGCGTTTTTAAGCAATACAGCCTCTGTACCATTCCATACTTTGGAAAAACGTTCCTTCAAACTACACGTTTCTTCTGCTGACTTTCTAAAGACTTCAGTAGTTACTGGTGCTTGCATCAGGACTTGGTCTCATAACAGCTAATAGAATGAGAAGGAAACTTACCTTTTTTACTTCCATGGCAACCCCTTCAGGTAAGTTTCGCTGAACATACTCCAAGTAAACTGCAGCAGTACTGCTTGTCAGATGTTTTAACTGAAACAGAAGTAATGCTTTTTTTAATGAACCACTACTATTCCTACTTCAAACAGAACAACAACAACAAAAATTAGTTTGCCCTAGCTTCTCTAGTTCTTGCTATGGGAACAAGCACCTTAGTTGCTTCCATAATACTGACCAGAAGCAGCTGAGCTGTACACAACTCTCACGTAAGTACAAAGCAGTTATTTCACTCCACAGAATTGATGGAACTGGTGAATTTTAACATTGCAGGTGTAAGATGAAATTAAATTACAAGTTTTGCAAGAATTAGCAGGTATTATATATTCTCAATGTTCAAGCTTGCCTTAAACTCTGCACCTCCAGGATTCCATTGAATTCCTGATTTTCTACATTCTCCTGGATGGCAAAAATAGTGCTTATGGCCTGTGGGCAGCTATTTGTACTGCACTAGTGTCTGGGGACTTAAAGCAAAGTGCCATTTTGCTAAGCAATGTGCAAATATACAGTAAGACGCCCAGGACCCACAAAATGCTGGCAGTAAACGTTTCTTCTAAGAAATTCAACCACAGCTGCATTCTAAACCATACAAAAGTCTGTGTCATCAGCCACAAAGCTAGTGGTTGTATATGCTTCCTTTCTTGTATTTCCCCCACGCAGTTTTAGTTTGCCACATGTTGTTGCACAGGGCAAAAATATGCGTGTTCAAAAACACCAGATAAACTCACAAAGAACAGAATCCTTAGCGACTGGTAATGATAATGATTTTAACTGCATCTTCTTCCCTTCCTGAGAAAGCTCCTATCCCACTGATTCTCAGAAACTAAAGGCATAAACCGTATGAACATAACCCTCAATTCTACCTTATTTTTGAATCATTTTTTCAGCCGTTAAGATGATGGTCAAAATCAGCCTTTTAATCAAAAAATTACAAAGGCTGTACATTCAAAGTAACTTGTGTTACGTTTGATGCACCTGGGTCAGCTATTTTCTGCTATCACCTGCATTTGCCTTACCAACCCAAGTAAATAGGAAGTTTGTAATCACTGCCCAACTAGTATCTATTAACATCTTTGAATCATGCACCTAGAAAATACTTATTAAAAAAAAACCAACAAAACCTACATTTTTCATACCTCTAAACACAAGTAATGTGTTCTCATTTCATACTGGACTCTGTGCTTCTTGTAAATGTGTACAGATTTTAAAAGCGTCAATCGTTCTATCGTCTTTGGAGGTCTATGTCTAAAGAAAGCACAAAAAGAAAATTTGATTTTACATAAATGATGCTAATGCAAATTATCTGAACGATTATGCTGAAATTCCTGCTCTTATTTGACATTTAGAAAATCTACAAGGAAGTATTTAACACTGGTGCAGTTTATTATTAACCCACATGGGCATGGTTAATACCCGGGTATTAACTGGCATTAGTTCAGGGAAGCTACAAGCACTGACAACTGTACTTAGTGTATCGTAAATAAACTTCATGTAGTTGCAATTCTACTGTGGCAGCGTTGAGTGTAGAACTACTGCTGCTTTCTCATCACTATGCTGCCATCTAAGAACTATTAGATTTATAATCTGAGAAAAAAAAGAAGTCAGATGACACCTCTTTCTTCTGAAAAAGAGAAAATACTTCTAAGCACAGAACCTGAATTACAGTAGATGACATAAGAAGCATCTGACGCCACAAGACTTTACAGATCAGTTACTTACACTTTTTCAACAGAAATGCCAAGTTCGTTAGCTGCAAGCACTGCAAAATATTCATAGCTGTCCAACACAGCTTTATCGTGGCCTTTAACTAAAAGGGACAATCTCTTGTACAGTGTTTCTGGCTCATCAGAAATAAATACCTGTGTTTTTAAAGAAAGGACAAGTGTTACCACTCCATGCTCTCCTTAATGCACGCACCGCATATTTTCAAAGCTGTGCACCCCATTTGTAAATGAGGAAAAAACCCCAAACCCATTGTTAGCTGCTTATTTCAGTTTATCTGCAAGAGGCTGACAGTGCTACCTTGATTGACATTTCTCACTCCTACCAGGGAAGGCAATGTGACAATATACCAAACTTCTGAATACCTAGGTAAAACTTCATTATCAGAAAAGGGAATGCCAGAAAAATTTGACAAACACAACACCAGCAAAACCAAGAATAAAACTCATGCTAAAGCAAGTCTGGAGTAGCAATATTTGTATTTCAAATAGCAGTGTGAGAATACCTGAAATTCTCAGACTTTGCTTGCGTATGGACAGTAACTAGAACACTATGGACAGGAACCAAAATTCTCACTTTACTAAGTCAGTTATAAGGCTACTTTAAACACAGCGGGCTTCCCCAAACATATTATCCTTTACGTTTGTCCAGGTACAAGTTTATGACCTTCAGTTACAAATTTAGGACTCTCAGAGCTTCAGTTTCTGATACCCTGGGCTCACTGATCCTCTGAAATGACTTGATGTTTCTAGGAAGCACTGATTTTCCCACAGGTTTACTCCCAGGTATTTTAGCACAGTAAATCCAGCACGTACCAGATGTGGCAGGAAGGCTGGAATTGCATTGCGGATCTAACACTGCCTGTAAGATTTTTGGCTTGCTTGCATGTATTAAACAGACAGAGCAAGTGTTTCTGAGGTCCGTGTCAAAATCAAGGCACTTGGATTCTAAAAGTGAGATATCCACCACATGCCTTCATGAACTTCCCACCTCATCAGCCCTGGGCTCCCAGCTTCCAAGCTGAAGACAGTTCAGCTGCTGTAAGTGCTGAACGGAATGTGGCATAAAGGCTGATATTGCATTGTTACAGCATAAGTTACAGCTCCACAGAGAAGCAGGAAAGTGACTAAGAGGCAACTGTGAGGTACAGAGGTCTTGTTGGGGAAAAAAATAATTAAAAATATCTCAAATACAAATAAATTGTTTCTTTCTCTACAGCAAATGTGACATCGTTAAGACAAAACTCTAAAATGCTGCAATAAAGAAATTCAAGTTTTTCTGTACACCCTCTTTGTTACTGAGATAATTTACAAAATACCATTCTTTGAAACACTTACCAAAGGATTAGTCTTAGGCTCTTGTGTATCAACATGGGATCCAGCCAGCCGTACTCTCATCAAGTTGGAGTTTCTAGAAATGTGGTAATGGGGGAAGCATACAACAAGTTGTTAAAGTTGGAATTTTTAAAGGGAGCATGGAGAAGTGGAAAGAAGGAGGGTCTTTCATACTTACAGAAGAAAACACTGCTTTTGCATAATTCTGCTTGCATAACTGACAGGAAAAGCTGATCCCTGTATAAAAGAAACAGGTTATAGGTTAGGTTTGTTTGTTTGTTTGTTTTTTCCCCAAATCACAAAGTTACTAAAGCTTTATTAAAGGTTAAATTTTGCACACCAGAGAATAACACATTCCCAGGCACTGATTTGCCAAATTAGAAAGTTTGCTCTATCAGAAGACACAGGAAAAGAAAAGCGTGAAAATGTATTTTAATATACAATAGCATCTAAAAAAAGGAACACATTAAGGGAATAATATAATAATATGCACCTATTATTAACTAGGCACCCGAATACTGATCACAAAGCATTTTTTAAGCAGAGAAATGTATTTTTTGTGCCATTGGATACCATTTCTGTATATGATAATATTTTTATATTTTATATTATGAAAATAAAAGTGATTAGTTCTGTCAAGACATAAGCCTAAGTAGGACTTGCTGTCGTAAAAGCAGTTGAAAACAGCATCCTAAAAATGCAAAAATTCAACCTCTAAGTTTAACTTGAGATTTCTTATTGTTTCAGAAAAAATTTTCCTGTGATTTTGCACACTTGTTCTTTTGAAGTTAATATTTAAATAGAAACACTTCTAACAAGTAAATGAACCACACTGAAAAGAGAACACAACTTTTTTTTCCCCTGTGTTAAAGAGGGAATGCAACTGTTAATCAAGATGTAACATTACTGTCTTTCACAGTAGAAAAATTGCTCCCTTCTGAACATTATGTGGCTTCTAGCTTCCTTCCACTAATTCTCAATTTGGCAAAATTATAGACCACTTGAGGGGAAGAAAAAAACAAAAAGGGAACCAGAACTCTCGCTTGCTTAAGATAAACTCAGGGTTGCAGCAGAACGCTGAAGCAAAATTAGCTACTCCTCCAGCCTCTTGATACTCCTGTTGCACAGATGCTAGTCACACATTTTAAGAGAAAAGACATACCCCACACTTTAGCTATGTAGGTGACTGTACAATCAAACACCTGAAAACAGCCAGAATTGACCCTTTTCCAAGTAATCTTAGTACAGTCACTCATCAATATGCATAACAACTGTATGATGCTATTAGGTCCCTAATCTTCTCCAGTATGCCTTATATATTATGTATCAGCAGTAAACAAAGCCGTTTTCTAAAGTAATTCTGCATTCAGTAAGGAAGATGACCGCAGGAACAGATAGGAGAGTTTCCAGTTTACTGTTGTCTGGAGAGCACAGCTGAATGTTTTCCTTTGGGCACAAGCCTTTCAAATCCAGATGTTCACAAATGAGCATTGGTGTTACATTCCTAAGTGTTTGACACAATAAGCAACTTCAGGAGTACTGAATATTCGCCACTATAGTTGATGAGCAGACTGTTCCAAAGGTCATGCTGTGAACTACCTGGGCCTTAACCTAGTACTAAAGAAATAGATCTGATTAAATTATCTTGATCTTTGCATCTCAATTCTCTGTCTCTGAAGTCAGACTACTGCCTTCTTTTCATTCAATACCAACATGAAGTACACTAACATCACTGCTTGAAATCACTTCAGGGAGCGGAGAGGGCCACAGGCATAAAGGATCGTACCTAGTGCAGGGCTTAACCCGTGCATGCAAGTTTATGTCACAAAACCTGGCCACAGATGACAAATGTAAGACTACTGACTGGAACCATAATTAAAAGTTGTACCTGGTTTTGGGTCTTTCTGCATGCACACAGATTCTGCTGTGTATTCTTTTACTTCTAAATGTTTGATCTTGTAATAAGAATTTATTACTTGCACACAAAGGTAAGTACTCTCATTGCATACTGCGTTACGTGGTTTGGGACAGAAAAACCTTCAGTCTTGTGTAATAAAGACAATTAAAAAAAAAAAACCAACAAAAAACCATGACGAAACAGCAGAGTTCTATCTCACAAACTAAGTTCTGGAACCTTCACAATATGACGGTGTGTATTTTTTCCACCACATGCCGTCTTCTTTTGTAACTAAATATGCAGGTATACATCAAGCCAAAAGTTTTTGTAAAATAAAGGTACTCTGTGCAAATGTTTGACAAAATGACACTCCAGGTAGCAAAGATGGCATTAAGCAGGCAGTAAAACATATTTTAATAGCTTGTCCATTCTCTGACCTAAATATACCTGATGTGCTCTTGTTAATGGCCATCATGGAAAGTGGGAAAGACAGACTGCAACATAACAGAAGTCAGCTTCTTGCATGAACCAACACCTTGCACAAAACAAAATTACCTCTCCTCTAATACAAAACAGCCTCAATTTTGTTTGAGAGATCTTACAGGACGCAGGAGAGAGATGCCTGAAAGGTAAGCAAGTCTAGAACATTGTACATGCAGGAAGATGAGAGTCTAGAGCTTCAGAAAATGAATAGGAAACCCCAGCATCAAAATTTCTTAACCTGAGAGAATGCAATCACTCTTTGGAAGTTAAGACCCGCAGAAAACATCAGCAGTGAAAAGAGTTTTCCTTCTTTACGTTATAACGTCAAGATTTGAAACTTCCAAGGCTAGGAACAAGCTTAGCACATGACCTCCAAATCCAAGCCACCTATTCATCACCCCGTACACCCAGAGTAAGCGCCGCAAAAGCAGGACTATAGAAAATAGCTCTGAAGACTCGCTTAAAAAGGCAGTCACCCACAGGAGCCCACCGAGGAGGGCTCTGGCACAGCTCGCACCGGGGACGGGGCACCGGGGACGGGGCACCGGGCTCCGCACAGCGCCGAGCCCCGGCACTCAGCCCCAAAACTCCCTTTTCCCTCTACACCTGGGGAGCGAAGCCGCGGAAGGAAAAGGAGAGAAAGAGGATGGAGCCCACTCATCCCCCTCTCCCGCCACACACTCCACCTGACAGAGCCGCCGCCACAGGTACCCCGCCGCCATCTTGTCTCCACCCCCCAGCCAAAGCGGGCGGCCCGGAAGGAGAAGAGCCCGCCCAAAGGGCCGCAGGCCACCCAAGAGCGCCTCCCGTCGCCATGGCGGACCAAGAGGAGTCGGGCACAGCCTCCCCACCTCCTTCAGGGAAAGAGCGGCGAAGTAGCGGCCACTCCATCACGCGCGCACCACGGCCGTTGGCCGCCGACGGTCGCTCGCTCCCCTCCGCCCCGGTTCTCCCTCACACACCCTTCCCTATCCCTGTTCTAATTTTTTCCAGAAGACACCCACCGCCGGCCGGAGGAGAAAGCGGGAAGCCTTCGGTTTGCCCACCCCGAGGCAGGGCAAGCGGCCGTCGTTAATTTTGCTGAAGGTGAGAGGTTAAGACTTTGCCGCCCTTCAGCTTTCCCCCCCTCCCTGAGAAAGCTTTTTTACCACAGCTCGTTCTTACCCGTACTAACTCATGTCCACTCAACTTGTATAAAGGTGAAAAGATGAAATATGTGGCGCTTTTTTTTTTTTTTTTTCCTGCAGCGATTCAGGAATCCTTTGAAAAAAACAACGACACATGAACTTGGTTTTCAGCATTCTCCCCCTTCTTAAAAAATACTTCATTTAAAAAAGAAAATAAAATAGGTGTTCAGCCTGTTAGAAAAACACAACCAACTATATTTTACCAAAGTATAAAACCGACTGGAAACGTGTCATATAAACCCCTTTCTTTTTACACATATAAACAGCAGTTAGTACTAGAACACAGGTTCTGATCAACACCAAATCATTTAAAGGGGGGGAATAAACAAGTACTAAATTCATGCCATCCTAACACATCTTATGCTGTGTGCGAGCCAAATGCTAACAGCAGGAACCTGAAACCAGCATAGATCACAAACTTTTTATTTTGTTAACTTCCTGCACCACCTAAAATTACAGTCTGCTTTTTACACTACAGCACCTAGAATATTTACAACCACCTTCTAATAAAATAACAGTTAAATATTGAAAATAAGATTTTTCTCATAAAATATGTTTTCTATATGTACAGGTTTTATCAAAGAGGACTAAGTTCAATAGTGAACAGTTTTCCGTCATCAACCATCAGGAAGAAAACAACTTTTCTGAAATAAAACTATGTCCAACTTATGTACAAACAGGCAGAACAGCATCTGTTTAACATCAGCCAATGCAACACTTAATAATAATGAAGTCGATGTTTGAGGCCTAAATCATGTACTGCTAAGAAATGTGCATTTTTTTTTTTCCTTTATGAGTAACTTCTTTGGTTATCATTGTTCTATTACCTTCTTGGCCGTACAATAACACAGCACCCCACTGATGTTACAGAACCAGGCATATATATGTGTTTATATTTATATATATATATATACTAGGTTTGGCACAGCTACCTGTCCCATTGTTGGGAAAGGTTCCACTGTAGATTGTTTAATACAGAGCTGCTCTTCATAATTTGTATTTCACTCTGTTCTTCAACCAGAACTCTTACTGACTTCAATTATCGCTTTGCCTGAAACACTCCATTTTCCCCCCACCACTAGCAGAGTACTCTGAAAACATTTTTTCCATTTTCCAGTGTAGTGGCCTTTCTCAGAAAGGTCCTTGAGAATTCAAAATGTTACAAGTTTGGAAGAGAAAGAGTAGACTCTGCTGGGTTGTTTCTGACAGAGCCTCTTAAAAGCCAACCCAAGTCTCCGTTCACAAAAGCCTCCACTTCGCAAACCACCAAGACTTGTACAATCTACAAAATTTACTGTCAGTGGATGTGGGTGGCAGAATCCAGCTCCCTGCTGGGCCAGGGTTGGGTGGCCCCTCCAGAAACACGGGCAGGAACTGTCAGGGAGCTTGCTGCCCGCCCGCTCAGGAGAGGGAAGGTGGCTGCTGCCTAATATCCTGAAACTCACAGTAACTGAGAACATTATCCCTTATGCAGCAGTGAAATTCCACCTGCTGGTCAAAACCAACTGAAAAAATCCCACCGAACACCACTGTGGGACAACCTCCTCAAAACACAAAAACAAACCAAGTACACAGGAACTCCACTAACCTGACACTGAGAAGTTATTTCCATTCTCCTGCAGGGTTGTTCCTTAATATCAGAACATTTGACCTTAGTAGAAATTTCAGGTCATTTGGCTTCATGTATTTGGCTTTGGCAGAGGAGGCACCTCTCTGCCAACAAGTCCCCCTGGTTTTGAACTTGGGTGGTCCCGTACTCCCACACAAAAGTGCCATGCTCTAGCCTCATTTTGCATAGTTACACAAGGAAGAAAGATAGCAGAAAATAACGTCCACCATCTCTCAGATTCTGCTTAAGATGTTAGGAACGTGGCAAAAAACCCCAACGGAACGAAACCCAACCCATAAAAAAAACCAAGCAACCCTGAAATCTGGAAGATCTGAAATCAGTCTTATAAAATATTTTATAAAGTTAGCAATACTCTTCTACTGTGCAAAATTCACAAGAAAAATCAGTGCTGCTACCTGTAAAAGCTCTAAAAATCAGTATTCATATTCTGTAAGCAAAGGTCCACTCAACCAACTCCGATTCTTAATTCTTTAGTTCTACAAGGTACAATTCTTTTGAGATCCTATTTACTTAGGGAACCAAATCTAAATTTATGTAAATGGTGCTAAGACCTCCAGCATGTCGATCTGAACCTAAGGGAGAAGAAACAGTAATTAAACAGCAATGGCAACTCACCTTTGGCATATGTTTTACTAAACAAACAACATTTAAATTTGATGCAATGAGGAGGACTGGAAATGACACAAGGATAACAAACATTTCCTGCCCAGGAGTAACAACAAACATGTGCCGAAGGCATATATTCCATCAATCTCTGTTCCACAGGCAAGAACGTCTCCCTGTGTTTACCTGGTGGGAGAGCAAGCTCCTGCCTTGCTCGAGTGTACACTCTCCTCAAACCACTGAGATGGCTCTTCAACAGTGTGATTTATTGTCACAGCAAAGTATATTTTCCAGTGCAATCTGATTACCAAGGCAGCATTCCTAATTCAGTGTTCCAACCAGATGATGTGAAACACAGAACAATCATCTTCTTTCTTCAGTCCTTGAATTAGGTCATTTTAAAATCAGCACATCAAAACCTTGCTGAAATGGAAGCTCTTAAATGTACAGTGTAACCATTGCTTTTACAAACTGCCTAACATGTATGCATTAAGGCAAGACACAACTGAAAAAGTACTGTGATACTACAAGTGATACAGTCACTCCTGTAATTATTTCACAGTTAAATCAGATTTTTTTTTTCCCTCCACCTCCCTTAAAATGACAGCACAAAGACAAAGAATGCAATCACCTCCTTAACAGAGATGACATTTAGTCTCTAGAAGCTGATGGAAGTGATCCAGTATAGGCAAAGCCAGGAAATAACGTTCCATCAGAAGTGTGTGAAGATAACTTGTAATTTGGCTAAAATGAAACTTGGAAGAGTTAAAGACCAAAGATCCTACCGGGAACACCTGGAAGGAAGTGACAGCAGAACCATGAACTTCTGTAATTCGTGGCCTTGGAAGTTATCAGCAAAATGAGCTCAGATAAAAACACCTTATAAGAATATTTGTACCAATTATTTATTTTTTCCCCAAAACACAAATTAATAAAAAAAAGGGAAAAAGAGCAGATTTTTTTTTCTAGACCTGGATAAAAGAATTATCATTTTCAACAGGTAGTTTACAATCAATGGGAAATAAACCAGCAGTCCAGGTTTCCTGATTGATCCATTCAGGGTGTGCTCAGTAGCTGTCTTTACCAAACAATTTTATTTACAACTCAGCATCATCCTGCAGTAGATCTGCATCTTCATCATCCAATAAAAGGTCAGCATCCATGACTTCATTCTCTTCCATGACGCCACCCAGCTCCTGAACAACATCATCGTCAATGTCACCAACGTTTTCCACATGTTTAACCAAATTCATGTGATCCAGAGGGATCAAACCATGCCCAACTGGCCCAGTAGTTCTCGCTATGGTGGCTGCCATTTCTGCGGCCACGGCAGCTTTCTGAGCCTTCTGCCTTTGCTGTTCTTCTTGTTGTCTGTGAGTCTTCATATGAGCATTGCGGCTTTTGATTTTGAAAAATACCCTAAATTTTAAAAGAGAAAAAAAAACAACAAACCACACCTCAGATAAAAATGCATTGCTTTTGATGAAGTGAGCCAAAAAAGACTCAACAACCTATCAGTACCGTTCAGTTTCTGTGTCCTGAAATAGAAGTCAGTGAAGTTTTCAGTGGCATGGTGAGAATTTCAGGGACAGACCACCAGATTTATACATCCTGACTGCATCAAAATGGCCTACTCCAATTCTGCTGGAGGTATTTGGTAGCTCCCACAGTTGCTTCACTATCTCTGCACATCCTAATTCTGCCTGTACTTAGTTTCACAACAATCTTGCACAACAGGGAAGAAGCAAAGGAATCCCGTGTTAGGTTGGACAAACTCAGGCACAGAAACAGGGAAAGTTTCCTACTGTCACATGCAAGTCTGTGCTGAAGCAGGAAGCTGGACTGTTTTATGTAGAAATACCAGCAGGTAAAAGGATCTGGGAAAATCGGAGTAAATATGTAGGGGAAGCACCCAAAATGTCATGCAAAACAATCTCTGAAGGTTTTGGTAAGAGGACATGTCTTCTAAGGGGAAACCATTCTTTTGAGACCATCAGAGCAAAATAAAGTTGGTCACAACACTACTTAGCTGGAATATAATTAGGTGAATGTGATGCCATACCACAGTCAGTAAATATTCACTTACTTGCCACACTCCTTGCAAGGAAAAATCGTTGTTGGGTCAGTCTCACCGCTTGTTGTGCTGTGAGCAGGCGAGCTCTTGATGGAGCAGTACCCGCTCTGCGTACCAGATTTCTGCTTAGTGCCTGGCATGGTGCATCGTGTTTTTGTCACCTGATTCGTACCTCCATGAATGCGAGCATGGCCATTTAGTGCTTGACGGGAACTGAACACCTAGCGGGAAGTGGGGTGGAGGGAAGAAGGAAAAAATATAATCACTGGAACAGGAACTGCAAAAAGAAGTACACGGAGCACGTATTACAATAGAACAACTGTACACGTCTAATATGCACAATCTGCTTGGTCAAGTGCTGCTTACTTAACTTCTATTCAATGTAACATCTCAGGATAGAATTTTATGTACAGATTGCCTGTATTTTGTGATGTAGGAATTAAAAGCAGGCAAAATTGTCTAAAGATATTCAGAAGAAATCACTGGCCAGGAACAGTCCAAAACCCTCATTTCCCAAATCACAGTTCACTAGTACACAATCCCCGTGCTGTTACAGACATCAAACACACTTACGGCACCACAGTTTGGCATTTCACAGATGAAGGAGGACGAAGAAAGTGAAAGACTCTGAAGGGCAGGCAGATCTATAGGTCCAACAAGAGGGATAGGTGGTGGGTCAGGAGACTTCTGCATTTCTCTTTCTTCCTTTCTGTCTTCTTCAATCTCCTCATCTTCCTCTAACACTTCCTCTTCTCCACTTGTCTGAAACAGACAGTGCATTTAAGAAATACTAGGAATATGGTCAAAGACAGACAGTACTGGATAGTAGTACATAGACAATATGGGAACAGCATGCTGCTTAGTCAGGTCTGCTTCCAGGTTTTGGTATTTTTTCCCATCCAAAATGAACTTCTGGACTTGCTGGAACAACAACCCTTAATGGAAGCTACAGCTCACAAAGCTTCACTGCATTGTTCAAAACACCCTCCCCATCTGTATTGCAGAGCTGTGGCTTCAAGAATCTACAGATGCCAAGGTGCAATACTCTTCCCCCAACTGTTATAATGGCAATGCACACTATATTCATAGTCAAATTAAGTTATTAAAAAAAAAAAAGAACAAAACAAAAAAAACCCCAAAATAAAACAACAATAAACCCACATTTCTTAAGACTGCTTGCACTATCTGTAATACAGAACTTCACACAAACAACTGCATTGCTACTGTGTAAATGGTATTTGTGCTAGAACATTACAGCAGCCTTTAGGAGCACACACACACAGGCACAGGGATAATTTAGAGAGGTTTACCTGCTTCATCAGTAGCAAAAGTCATAGTTGCTGGACTAGAGATAATGCACTACTTGAAACCCTTTTATCCCATTATAGTCCAGGAACACAAAATCTTGGTGTAGCTGAGGTCACAGACTGCTCATACAGAACATAATTTAGAATTATGGAATAATTTTGGTTGGAAGAGACCCATATAATTTAGTTCAACCTCCTCCTCAAAACAGGATGAACATAAAAATTATCAACTTTCTCTTTTTTTTTTTTTTTTGACATACCAGGCATTCCTCTCTTCTTTTCTCTAAACGTGTTCTGTGTTTCCGTCCCAAACGCAAGATTTTCTTCCAGGTATAGTAGTATTCCACACATTGTGCAACCGTCTTAGACTTAACCTGTAGTTAAGTAATTGCAGAAATAGTCCAACCTCAATTTTTTGCTTTCATTCAACATAATTTTAATATATTTGAAGAGGCAGGCTTTATTTCTCAAAACATTCAAATGGAGAAAAAAGAGACAAGACAGTCCGACTACAACAGGAATACCCTTTGAAGGATAATCTTATTCAGTCAAATTTGTGCTGACTATTTCAGCTTTAGTTTATTTCTCTGGGATTCTATAGAATCTAGTTAAAAAAATGACAGAGAATATACTTTTGTAGCTGAAGCCTATGCTGCTACCAAGAAATATAAGAATTCAGACTTGGGTCCCATAGACTCCAATATTTTTCAATATTTGAGCTAGTAAGGTATTCTGCCCTGAGATGTATATGCCTTGCTTTTTCTGCTTTGTGGCAGATCACGAAAACTAAGCCCAAACATGTTCTTTCTTTATTAACAGGTTTCAACACTTTTCTGGCATGAGGCTTAACGCCAGTGACTCAGGTGCCTTTTAACAAACTGCCAGAGAACACCACGATGACAGCAGAGCACCACACTTGTCCCACACAACGCAACGCCATGACTTGGACTTCAGGTGTGAAAACCTTTACGTGTAATAACAAGAGGAACAGATTTTATTTACTCTTTTGCAACTGGTGTTGCAGTTGCATGGACAGGCACACCACATGGAATATACCACTCCTAGTGGCATTCTTGTAACTACTGCTGACTCTGTGCTTGCAATGAGCTTGTCTGGCACTGGAGGGAAAATGAAGGGGAACAGAATGCAGAAACCAGAAAAAAAAACCCAAAACAACTGACAGAACAGAAATAACCTTACCATTTTCTGTACAAATATGAAATCTTTGCTGTAGGTGGATAATGCCTCTTTGAACAGCCTTCTTTCTTGATGAGTCCATTTGTCAGAACCTTAAAAAAAAAAAAAAAGGAATTCATTATAAACAATAAAACCCCACCATGGTTACGTTGATGAAGTAGCTGAAACAAAACATGCTAGTGACTACTGCTACCCAAATGCAAGTATGGGTGAACTGACTCAGACTTCGAGTCCATCTAACCCCTGTTTGGTCTCCAGCAGCAGTCACATGCAGTTGCCTAGGAAACAGTAAGATCAGGGCAAGTGAATACAATGCCTCTCCCTAATTTTTTCCTAACCTCTGACCACTTTCAGCGCAGGGGATTTCCTCCGCCTGGTGCAATTTGCTTATTTAGTAACTACCCTTGTAAGTGCTCACTCACTCTTCCTTTCAACTAATAAAACTTCTTGCACCCAAAACATCCTTAACTGGCGAATTTCACAGATCAGGAGACCCTCTGCATGAAGAACCACCTCCTTTTCTTTGTTTCCTGGCTCCCAGTAGCTTTGCTGGATGAGCCTTCATTCTTCAAGTGAAAGAGAAAGTAAACCCAATCTTGACCACCACCTCTATGCTATTCAGGGCTGCATGTCCTTCCTGTCACTCCCACCCCTTGGTTGTTATTGCTGTCCCTCTCTGAACCTTTTCCAGTACTGAGACATTCCTATAGAAATGAAGGGACCAGAAAGGTACATAGTAGTCAACACAGAAACAATCACAGACTTGCACAGTGACATCACTATGTTCTCTATCCTCTTAATATTCGACTCCGTTTTTTTTTAAGCAGTTGTAAAATACAGAGCTGATGCTTTCATAGAACTACCATTATCATCCCATGGTCTTACTCCAATTGAGAAGTATCACCACAGAACTCATCATTTTATACATAAAGCTTGTATTTCTTATTCCCTATATGCCACTTTACATTCAGCTACACAGAAGTTTATCTATCATTTTGTCCTCCAGATAGTAACTCTTCATTTTGCAGCTCTTCACTTGCTTGGCTTGAGGTAAGACACTTAAATCCTCTCTGATAAAGGTCACAAGTAGATAGAGATTGTAGTGATGTGCAATACGCACAAAGTGCTTTCTGATCATTTAATGGAAGCTGTACATAAAACTTTCAAATATCATTATTCTCTGTTTGCTTCACCAGCCTAACTACCCATGAAAATGTGAAATCAACATTTAAATTGAAATTAATTTGTGCTTCCTCAGTATTACTCAAATAGAAGGAACACAGAGTTGTTCTACTGCACCAAAGCAGTGTCCTGCTTGTAAGAGTGAGCAGCACTACATACATTAAAGGAAGGATCTGCAAGAAACCATAAAGCGGACACCTTTGAAATGACTTACATAATGAGAAGACTCTGCTTCAGTCTGTCTTAGAGTTTCTGAAATATCTAAAACTTTTATCAAAAGAAATCCTTAATATTCCTGTCAATGTTACTATTCTCCACAGAAATTCTTGCCCCTGCACTGAATTTAATTAACTTGGGCTTGGCACCATACATGGTATTGAACTCTACAGGTTACACATCTATAAAAAAAAANATAAAAAAAAACAAAACAAAACAAAACAAAACAAAACAGATTATTTTTATTAACTGATTAACTGCAAATGTTTTGCTTTTCAGTATCAGCTCCTGAGCTCACAAGATTAGAGCAGATATCTCAGCACTCTGTCATATGCTAAATACTACAAAATTAACTTTTCTGCAACCTGTTTTCTGCAGGCTTTTCCAGTACTGGATATAAGCATGCATTAGTTATTTCCACAGAGATTTACACTAAAGCTCTCTTAAGCGTCAGAGAAAAAGGCACTGGCGTCAAGCCATGAGTTTTATTTATTCTGTTATCACCCAAAGATCTTTTTGCTGACACGCTGCTTTGCCATCTTTCCCACCCTGAACCAGCGTCATTCCCTTCTTACACAACTTGCCAGTCATTTGCATTTACCCTCCCTTTGGGCAGGGGTAAATGCACTCATTCAGTCCAGCAGCCTGCTCTACTATGCCAAAATGTAACTTTAAAAAGGATGACAACACCAAAGGAGAGATTTTAGTTTTCAGAAAATCTCTAGAGTCTTGGTGTCCTGCCTCTACTCCACCCTCCTGGAAGAAAAAAAAAAATAATAAAATAAAATCACTTCCATGAACTAATTTTATTATACACCTATAGAAGATTCAGGCCTTACAGTTTCCCCAATAGCTGTGGTATTAGCAGAGACCCTTATAAGATTATGCGGGTTAATTGGAAGTAACCTAATTAATAGAATAAATCCTGTGTAGGAAAAGAAACAGAAGAAAAGCTGTTTTTAACTCTGGTTGCTGGGAAACCGCTTTTGCTCTTGTTAGCTTGAGGGAGATACAGAGAACATGTATAGAGAGATATCTGCAATGCAGCAAGGAAGAATTTTGGACTTTGGAATACAGATAAAATTTTAAAGCTGATCTTTATGTTTAGACATTTATTCTATATTTTGTTTTACCTGCCGTATTGGTTTTGCACTGATTAACTGACAAATACTTCTACAAATCTGGGGGCTTTGGGCCCAATCTGTGGGTTTTAAGGGGGCTGCACCTACACCCAGGGAGGCGCCCTGAGATGTGGCTCAAATCCATTGCATACAGCATGTGCTGGGTCTGATCCACACCCGATCACAGTGCGTACAAGAAACTTTCAGAGTGCCTGAAGCACATTATTTCAGGGACCATCTCTCCTGCAATTTTCACTGCAGCAGAACTTCAGACTTGAGAAATTCCACCGTTATAATGAATACAATTCACATACTTGCAACAGTGCTTCTCTTGTATCAGATACATATTCCCTCTCCCTTCCCTAAAAAACTGTTCTGACAGATGGTAAAGCATCAGGACAGAGATTAGGGTCCTCTTCTGAGCAGCCCCGGGTCAGTGTGGCCAGCTCTTAGGACACAGCAGAAAAGCCTCCGGTTTTACAACTAGCTTCCCTCACAAGCCAACAAGTTTCAAAGGTGAACTATTTGCTTGTGTCCTCATTCCATGGCAATGCTAAGGATGAGTTTGGACGTTTTTTTGTTTCTGGTATCAGTTAATTCTCATGAGGCAGTGCCATGCTGTTTCGGTCTATCCCACCTTTAAATGTGGTGGTATCCAAGAGCTGTGATTTCTGAGCATGGAGCAGAAAGCCTAAAGAGTTAACCCAAACAAATGCCACTTGAAGTTACATTAAGCTATTCATGCGCTAGGTTGTGAGAAATTCCCATATGCCTTGAGTGGCTGATTATCAACCACAAATAAACTATTATTCAAGAGTTCCTGCGTGGTGCTAGAGTGTGGTTGTCCATGTAAGTTGCAATCACATGTTGCATTCAAGAGCATTAGCAAGTAATACTCTGTCTTGTTATTTTATGGTATGGTACTTAAATCCAGACTGGTGAGATTTTGTTTCATGCTGTGATAAGCAGAATTAAACTTCCTTTCCTGCTTAAGAAATAGAGGTAGACTGATGTCCACAGGTCTCAGTGGTAGTTAACGAGGATTAACATCACCTCATGTAAGAGATTAAACAGAACAGTTTCTCCTGGCCCCTCCCTGCATGACAACTGGATGGGGCTTTGAGCAACCTGCTCTAGTGGGAGGTGTCCCTGCCCATGGCAGGGAGATTGAAACTCAGTGATCTTTAAGATCCCTTCCAACTCTAATCATTCTATGATTCTATGAATTAAACTTTCTGAAAGTCTAATTGAAAACTATGGTGGAGTTGCTTCAGTAAAGACTGTTCCTTCTCCTTTGCCACACAGGCAGAAATTTCTTACCTGCTCTGCTAATGAGCTCACTCACTGAGGATGAGACTGCTGGGATACCTCCTCATCTGCTCTCATGCCCTGGACTCTCACATGTATGATTTGGTGTCATCTCTTCAGACAAGAGACCCTGGTCAAAGTTCCTCGCTGATATCCTCCTCCTCCACCCCACACCATGTCTACCCTCTGGACTGCAATGGAGCTGTTACCAAAGATCACTAGGCATCTCCCCGAGACAAGACTCAAAACCTGATCTTCATATTTACTCACTTTCCTAATCAGCTGCCATCAAACATGCTTCTGTTCTTTTTCTCAGGCCAAGGGGTTAAGGAGTTGCTTAACAAAAGAGTCCTTGTTACTTGGAAGTCTTTCCAGTGAGCTGCTACAGCATGGAAGTAGCTTGCTTCTATTCTTACATCATACAATGACTTTAACTGAAAATGAGTACATGACCCTGGCCATTGTGATTGACTGACCACCAGAAGATTCTTGGCTTGTTTCCTATTGAGCCTAAACTGGAGATGAAGTCTTAAATCTTGTATGTAAAACCCTGTTCTGTGTGTCCAAGCAGTTGTTAGCCACTATGAAGCATTAAGCAGTAACAGGAAGGGCTGCAGTGGAGAGACATTTGCCATCTATGCTTAGGTGACATAACTTAAGTCTAATAGCCTAACACCACCTTGTGTATTTCATGGGGCACGTCATCAACAAAACACAGTTTGTTGCATTTGCTGTATTTGTTGAAAAAATCATCTCAGACCGGTTTCTTTTTGGTTAAATGCACAAAAAGAGGCTCTATATTCAGTACCAGGACACTAGTGAGAGTTGCAGCACTGCCTCTTTGGCAGGATGCTCATGACTGTCATATTCATTTATCATTCACCATCACCTCGGAAAAGGAAGGCACGATGGCAGATGTTTGCACACCAGAAAATGAAGACCTTACTGCTAGTAAATTATAGTCTATGAACTGCAGTTTTAAAAGGAAATCAACAAATTACATTTTAGTTTAAAAGTAGAATAAAACTACTTAAGGCAGCTTTAAATCTGTAGAACCCTACACAGCAAGATGGATGCAAAGTTTCTGTACATCACCTGTCAGGTAACAAACTGCCAAGCTGGTAACGAAGGGGTCTGAAAGTACCACTCGGCCCCGTCCACATCACCTCTCTCTTAGATGCTGCCATCCCTGCAGCAGACAGCAGAGAGTGCAGCGTGATCCCATGCTCCAGCCTGGGACGCCAGCCGTGGCCTCTCTAAACCAGCAGACAGACAGATCACAAGGAAACCTACCGGCGTAGTGGTAATTTGCCAAGGGGTGACACTTCAACCTCACTGGTTTTCGCAGCAGCAGCTTCTCAAGAGCAACCTAAACAAAAAAGCAGGAAAAAGCAGAATTAGCAAATGCAGTCAGCTGCTGCATACAACTACGTTTAGAAGACTACTTGGTACGAGGATATGAATTAATTTTCTCTATTTTTTTCTTTTCTGTCATAGAACATCGCACCAAATTACTCCAAGGCCCATTAACGCTGTAGCTCACAGAAGAGCACCTAATGCACACCTGTCCTGCCTTAATTAGCACAAATGTGGCTATTAGGAATTTCCAGCTCTTCCCTCTCTTCTGCTTGCCACGTACAAAAATATTTATAGTGTTTGATTTGATAATGTTAATTAATACTAATATTTAATGGTTGGTTTGATAGCATTAATATTTACAGCATCAAGTCTTTTAGAATATCTGTTTAGGTCAACACATGTCAGGAATGACAGCAAGTGTAGTTAATCCTATTTTGGATCAGGGAGATAGATGATTTGTGTATCCCTAAAATTTTTCCCCTGACAATGCAGAACCCCCTGTATAGCAAATTTCATGTCCTGACAGTAAGTTCAGTCATCTGTCTCGGATCCCTCCAACACAGCTAAATGAGCCTAAAAAAACTGGGACACAAGCTAAACCCCATTGTATTAAACAGTCCTGTGAGATTCATTCCAGCCCTATGTTCTGTTGTATTTTGTTTTACATTTGCTTTCCAGGAACTGGTGCAAGGCCTTGTCTTCCCTGAACACTGGGCGAAATGGATGCTTTGCCCTAGTTAATAACACAACCATCACTAAACTAATGCAAATATTTGAAATGCATTATTTATATGTTAACTGTGCAATTACCTCACAGTTCTAAGCAAACAAGTAGATGTAATTGCTGCTACAAAGAAGGATTTTTATGAGGGCTAGAAGAGGACTAAGCTCTCTCTGACCAAACATAAAGCTTGTGAAGTATCAGGGCTGGAGAAAGCACTGGGAGACATTCAAAGCCCCAAGGCTATAAACTAAGCAATCTTATCTATATGAAATATACAGTAAGTCTTCAGAGAGGCACTGCTTTGAAATTTAAATTTGTTCAAGAATGAAAGGGAAAAGTCATTCCACAAAAATGTTACAGGATGTTTAAAGCATCACTGTGAATCAATCAGAAATCTCTTTTTTATATAACCGTATCTAAATCCATTTAATAAAGCATGCTAATTTATCTGCAGAAGAGGATCATATCTCCCCTTTCAGCTTCTTATCTTACCATAATATCTCCTTTTGCTTCAAAGAGAGAGTGCAAAGCGTATTCCGAGTTAGTTCCTCCACCAGGTAACACACTGGAACAGCTCATATTTAGAAGGTTTTCCACTGTCAGAAACAAGTCAACATTTTACTGCCAATACAGTGGCCTATCATTCAAACATCCAGAGACAAGGACTCTGTAAGGCCATTCAAAGGCAACATAGTTCAGGGCAGCAGCTTTCATACTTTCTCCCTCCCCAGCACCCCATCTCTCGGGTTTCGAACCACTCACTGAGGAGCAGATGTGACAGGATTTGCAGAGCACATCCTTGGGATGACACAGTCTACCACAGAGCAAATGATTTGGCTGTGAGGCAGTGGTTTGCACAAGCCAGTGATGTTTCCGTGCCAAGAAGGCTCCAACCAGGGTAGAGAAACAGAAATGAACCATGCTGGAAGCAGGAACAAACTCTGCTCAGGACCGGTAGAAGCCACTGAGTCCGTCACATTTCCTCCCAGTTATGGTCACAGGACAGGCTCAAGAGCCATCAGCTGTTTCTCATCTGTGGTCTCTGCCCTCCCAGGCAGTTCAATACCCAAAAACCCCCTGCTTCCCAGCAACAATCTTTCCTTCCCCCTTGGCTGTCAGAAAGCAGTTCATCCAGACTGTATTTTAAGCACCACTATAAAATATTGTTACTCTGAACCTGTAACATCCAGTTCTGGTCTACTGCTATGCATTCCCAGTAATTAATACTCTCTTGAATGTTTTGTATAGTATACACATGAAAAATCCACGGGATTCAACAGGCACAGATTGACGTATCAACTTCTGAAACAGCAAGTTGTACCTCTTTGTTGGAAGACTTTGTTTTCCAGTTCTGGCCATGGTTTCCAAACCAAAGTAGCCTTATGTACATCTTTCTCCATTAGCAATCTGTCCTGCAGCTCAGGAATATCAGCCTGAAACCTGGACCCGATATTGATTCGTCTAGAAAGATAAATAAATAAATGTTCAACTACTACACAGCATACAGGGAAAAAAAAACAAAGCCCAAACCCAGAAGTCATGTTAGTGTTCACTTTGTTGCCAACAAAACTTCTATTACACTGGAATGGAAGGAAATTGTGTCAGATTGCTTTACACAATGCTTTACTGGCGGTGGGACAAGTACTTTGAAATTAAAGAGAACTGATCTCTCTATTTCAGTATTATTTCAATATACAATTTAAACTATACTGAGACAGCATACCTTACAGATAACCTGAGTTAGCCTATACACGTGCTGACTAGCAGAGGGGCTAGATGCTGGAAACAGTAATTTTTTCTTCCATAGAGAATGGTACTTTTCAGCTGAGAACAGAAAGACATTAGTGTTGAGGGACAATTCTGTCTGCAGACTGCCCCAGGGCATCTACCAGGTAACACGTCTCCAAAGCTCCACAGTTAAAAGCAAGAGTACTGGATCACCACACGTTCTCCTCAGGGCCCTCTTCCCAGCCATCACTAACCCGTCTTTCACCTTCAGTGGCTCCCACCAAGCCTCTCTTAGCATTTTTGAGCCCCAACATCTATACCTTTTGCAGCCACTTTGCTCCTAATGTCCTCAGCCACCATCCACAGCAACTTGAAATGCATCCAGCCCGACACGGTTTCAGGCAGCTGAGCACCACCTACCCAGTTCAAAACACTTCAGGACACATGCTCTAGGGTTGGAGCTAGTCTATAAAAGCAGTGACAAAAACAATTGTTTTTCTTACGGTTCAACAGTCTGTTCTCCAGGCCCAGGCGTCACCGGAATGACACTTCCATCAATACTGTCTGAAACAGAGATTGGAGTTTGAGTTTAAAAGGGTATTTTGGTAACAACTTCATTGCTGCTGACACTCCATCGCCTAGGCCTCACTGCCGCCTCCCTGTTAATACCAACATTACTCCAGTCCATTAAGCAGTAACTACCCTTCATCAATACTTAGACAGAAGCAGTCCAAGCTGTTATAGGTAACAGAAATGTGCTAACTTGCAGAGGCTTCTACTACCCTGATAATGTATTGTTAGATACCTTTTTTTTTTGGGAAGCACTGTACAACAAATACTGAAAATGAACCCCATGTCTCAAACCAGATGATCTCCCTCCACTTCAGAAAGCCCAGATGAAATGAGAGGTAATGGTGGTCCTCTCTTGAGGTAGACCACACTGAACAAACGTAGCTTTACTTGCTGGTTAGGTTCTTCTATTCACTTCATGCTTTACATGACCTCTACAAAATCCAAGGCAAAAACCCGATAGAGATGGACTTTTCCTGTGAAGTAGCAGAACCAGCCACAGATTTGAGCACATGGAAAAATCATCGATGTGGTAATACCAAAAGAGAGGACAGTGGAACGTACTATGTACTGCCACTCTGTACATGTGATACTTACTAGACCGACACAGAAGCACCCTTGGAGTAGGTGTCAATGGAGTAAGTGGCAGTTGAGTATGTGAAGTGCTATGAGATGATGTGATAACACTGCTGAAGAGACCAGATCCTTGCCGCACTGGACTAAGCATCGGTGGTGGAGTGTAGGGTGGGAGCTCATGCGTCCGGTCTAGCAGATGATCTCCGAGGACACGGGGAGAACGAAGCTGACTCTGATAGAGGGTGGCACCGGAGTGAGACATGCTGAAGTTGAAAGAAGGAGGAGGTATGAAGAGAGGTTCGGGTCTGTGCCGATACTTCTTCTTGTCCTGCAACGGTTTGAAGCTTTCTTCCAATTTTACAGCACTTTGATGAGGTTTTTTGCTAATTTCCTAAATGAAAACATGCAGACCTTTAGTATTTAGGCATGCTTAAATGCGGTTTGCACACAATCCCCTACAGCTTAGGGCAACAGCCACAGAAAAGCTGTTAACAGATAGTTATTCAGGTACCACCCTAATAAGCCTGGCCAGTACGGTATCTGGTCCTACGCAGAAACCTCAGAGGAGTAAAAAAAGGCAGGATAATTACCCCCACCTCCCTCAACAATCCCTCTGGGTCAAGGTAGGGCTGGGCCACAGGCACAGACATGGAGAGGCTGCACAAACAGGCTGCTGGGAGTTACCTCATTACTCAGTCACAGTTTATTAGAAACTTCATATGAAATGTTTTCCAATGCATTTATTTTGTTTGACTAGGAAGGACACGTGAGCTCAGTAGAATTACTGCAGTACTCAGCAGCAGGAAAGGAAGAAAAAAAAATGTAATAAATTCAAATTCTTTGCCTCTTATCACTACATTCCCATCAGCTTGAGTACAGTCCAGCTGCAACAAATCTTGAATTTAACTCTCTCCTCTATTCTTGGAGGACAAGAGGGTAGTAGATGACCATGTGGGATATTCAAACACTGTAACATGCCTAGAATCCTAGAATTCTAATATTAAAAATAATTTAGTGATAAATCTCTAGGGTCTACAGAAGTAGAAGGCACAGAATTTGTGAAAAAATGGAATCTGGATTTCTCGGGGGTAGGAGTGAGGTGGGAAGAAGTAGGTTCTCAGGTTGTGCTTTAAGAACACATAAAAGCTGGTAGATGAACACTGTATTAAATACACCGCCTTCAGGTGTTCAGACATGCTTTAGGATGAACTTGGGAAGTGCAAGACAGTTATTAAAAGACAGATTTATTCCAGAACATCTGCAGCATCTGGTAAATTCTCCTACTACATAAAGTAAATTACTACAACATATGTTTAGACAACATACATCTTAACACCATGGGTGGTTCTTGAGAATCACATTCACCCAATAAAAATCATGTTAAAGGAGCATTAGCACTGTCACCCTTTATCCTGTATGTTTATATGTTCCAGCTTGTGGAAATGTTTTTGATTACAGAGGTCCTGTCCTCTCTGTTAGATCATGGTTGTATCTTCTCCAACAGCTGTTGACATTTTTTTCTCTCCAAAAAAATTAAGTTTAAAAGAGTTTCTTTTGCATGAAAAAAATGCAGCTTTACAGAGAATTTTGTTGATAATGGACATTGAGAACAGTGAAAGGGAGAGGGTTGTCAGTAACCCTGTAACCACAGACTGAGTCCATTATGATGGTGAACATTTAATGTTCAAAGAGGAGAAAAGGAAAATCCCCTACACTCAAGGAAAAAACAAACAAAACAAAACCTACCCCTATGCCCCAGAAGGCCAGATCCAAGCCCTCGATTAAGGGTTCATTTTGTTCTGCTCTTTAAATGCAAAAGAGCTAGTACCGTTTTCTCAGTAGTGTAAAGCAAGCTAACCAACCAACACATCATCTTAGAAGTCCTATACACCTTCATCTCCTACTGCGCTTCAGCCTCAGCGTGGTTATGACAATACCACTTTTAAAAAAGATCACAGAGAATATTAGAGGAGATCATGATGTCCACAGGTTCTCAGTACAGAATTACTCCAATACTTTTCCGAAGCTCCAGGAACTAATTCCCATTATCTAAGACTGAATGCATCCCAGTGGGCCCCACTGTCACACCCTGATAGATCCACTCTGGGTGGATCCTGATGGATCTCACCTGACTGCTAGTTTCAGCTCACAGTCCTGTAGCTTTGCTGAATATTTACTTTCATTCTGCTGTTTGATTTTACTGATTCCATGAGCTTTTCTGGACAGCTCAAAGCACAGTATAAATAAATGCAACACAGCTCCAGTTCTTTGGTATTAAAAAAAAAGTCTCCAATGGCACAATCTCTTTACAGAAAAAGAAGGAACTGTAGATCTTTTGATCTTTGAATGTTTCCAACGCTAGTGCTTATATAAAAGATAAGATCCAGAGAGGAAACTGCACAAGTTTAGTTTGCTTGGGTAATAACAAAGACTGGAAGAAAAATTTTTGAGTGAATGAATGTGCGTTTAGCCAAACACTAGCAGAACTAATCACAGTCACTTTACATACGTTGCAGAAACACACAAGCCCAAGCCACCTACTCTGATGTCTCTAGAGAAGATCTCCCACTCAGAGCTCAAGGATTCAGAAAAGACTGTCCCTCTTCTCTCCAGAAAATAGAAATAGAGAAGAAAAACTACACTGCTGAGTTACAAGTATTGTGAGACACTGGCTTCCCCAGTAAAGTGGAAGCTGATGTGTAAAACCTCCATTTGAAAGCAAGAGAGTAAAAGATTTTATACATGTTTAAAATTAGTGCATATGTCTGAGTGAAGGGTCAGGAGGGAGGTGATAAATAAACAAATATTACAGGAATCACCCACGAATGTATATGTTGTCCCTTCGTTTAGCCATCAGCCTCTCAGGAAGGAAAAAAAGAATAAAAATCACAGGAGTATTTCTCTGCATTAAACAGATAATGCCACACAGTGCTTATACTCCCCAGTATTCTCTTATCATGGCGTAGTCTGCAATCACGGATTTGAAGGAACGAGCAGCCTCTCTTCTTACACTAGAACGCAAAATAAATACTGCCTGCTCCAGGACTCTTTCAGGAAAGCAATAAAAAGCATTCTCACATCTCATTCAAGTGCTCATCAATTCCTCGTGCTGCCTGACAATTTCAGTTTTATGAGCGAAATGAAAGCACTAAGCATAGCTATTTTTCTTATATCAGAATTCCCACCGATTAACCCTTACATCTGACACATGCAGAAAGGGAAAAATGACTTCACTGCAAAATTCTGAGCCGGCAGGCTTCACATTGGCTCAGAGCACACACTGTAAGCACTGCACAGTGCCCTCCTGCCTTTGGCTGAAAAAAGAAGCACATATATCCAATTTTAAGAAACAGGAAGAAATAAAACTGCTGAATTTAAGCAATAACATAAAAACAAAGCTGCCTGAAAAGGAAAAAAACAAAAACAGTAAAAAGAAACTAAATCCCTTTGTTCTAGTGGGATAAAAGAATATGGCATTACAATTTCAAATTATTTATTTTCAACTTGGGTCTTGATTTCCCCAGCAAAAGGAAAATTAATATTTTCAAATGACTGAGGAAGAAATGCTACGATGCTACAAGCTTTTTTTGTTTATTAGGCATCATTAAGGTTCTGGAAAATATTCTAAATTACAGACATTTTAGAAAGTAGCAGCACTATAAGCAAAGGGATTTAACAAGCACAGCACAGTTAGTGGCAAGAAAGGCAGCACTCACAGAGGACGAGCAGGGGTTGGCCACTTTTGGGCTGCATGGTGGAGAGCAAGTCATCTTCACGAGAACGGGCATCTCATCATCTGACACAGAGCTGGCAGGCTTGTCTTTGACTGTGGCAGTGCTGGCAGAGGGCTGCGTGCTGGGCTCGGGCGACAGAAGCTTTACAGGGACAGACACGGGCATGACGATGGGTGCGAGGCTATCCACCTCTTTAGGCAGCGGCTGCTGGGGTGGTTTCTCTCCTTCATCCTGTACAGACAATTAAAGGCTTTCAGCCCGAGCGAGGGAAGGCTACTTCTGGATCGATACACTACGCAACGTATGCACCGTGGCTGAAAAGAAGTGGCCAAGGTCACAAAACACACAACAGCGCTGTTTCTCGGACTCTCTTATCTGCCTTGAACGAAGTTGGCAGATTACTTATGACTCCTACACAGGATTCAGCCTCTGTGATAAATAACCACATCAAGCATCTTTACAAGACAACTTGCAAGAGGGGAGATAAACACATGCCCTTTTTATCACTATAAAGACAGAGTTCCCCATCACCCACCTAAAAACAAAGACACAGATGGTAGCACTGGTAGTTTTTTGCCTTTGCGGTATTCCCTGTTCAGACAGAACTTCTAAAATATCAGGAAAGACTGACAGGGCAAGTTATTTTCATGCAGAACAATTCAAGCCCACATTTTTGGTGTGGTATTTGTTGATACCTATGGTACTACAACACTTGGAAAGAAGCCTGTCAAAGATTCAACAATCCCGCTCCTTCAATTAAAGCCTGGGAAGGCATCCAATAAACATCCCTTAGTCATCCAAGTAGTCTGAATGAAAATAAGGAAGACTTGATGTTCCTGGTATTTTGAATTTAATAAACAGGGGAAAAAAATTTAGATGCTCCTGACACAGCTTTGTAGGGTGTTTTTGAAACATGCTGAGAAACAGACAGGGACAAACACTGTGTTGTCCTCCACTGCTGCCTGACTTTAAAGCAAGACTTCTGGCCTATAAACTAGGAGAATTATGTGTATTTCTACATACACAGGGTGTGACATAACAAAACAGCACTGAGAACAAGTTTTGACAGCAAAGCAAAGCATGGCAAGGCAAGCAAACATTGACACCGAAAGGAGAGCTCCAAATACTGAAGTAAAACAAACCGCTACCTGTTTGAAGTTAGGAGATGCTCTTACTCCTCCATGTGACCTCA
The DNA here is from genome assembly GCA_013400375.1 of Thinocorus orbignyianus. NCBI lineage: Eukaryota > Metazoa > Chordata > Aves > Ciconiiformes > Thinocoridae > Thinocorus > Thinocorus orbignyianus. The sequence continues at coordinate 32,142 of VXBW01004364.1, forward strand.
TGTGACCATTCAGAGCAGGCAAACTCTTAAACTCCTTCAAGCATATTGAACACATTAGCTTGTTCTTCACATCAGCTCTTTCAGGAAGTGTTTCTCTGTTCTGGCCACTATTTTCATTTTCATTTTTTTTAGCATGGAACAGAAGAAGAGACATTAGTTCAGCATGTTCCCTTTGTTGCAGAGGAAGCTTTATAGCCAAGGAAGTGGATAAACTTTTACGGCTAGATGGTTATGATGCCAAAAGTAAACATGGGCTGAGTGCGGTGGAATATGTGGGCAATAACCTACATCAGCTGCTCCCAAGATGGGGAGAAGGAAAGATCCAAGCAGGATGCGTTCATCAAAACATGGCTCTCTATGGAAAAGACCAAGAACCCACCAGATGCACTGGGACAGACCTGTATTTCCCCACCTGTGACAGCAGTTAACAAGCACTTGGAAATAACGCCCCTGCTTGGGGCAACCATGCTGGAGGACACCTGAACACTCTAGAGGTGAGACATTAAGAGAAACAGAAGATCCTGGCTGTCCAAGATATAAATCTAAACCACCCATAGTCTCCTCTCTTACACATGTAACGCTAAGAGCAAGCTGCTCCCCTGCCTTTGCTTTGTTTTTCTGGTTACTTTTCTTTCTTTTCTGTTTTCCTGTCTTTCTTTTCTTTTTTGAAAGACAAAACACTTCATTTTATTGCTGGGAGGGAGGGTAGAAATCACACAAACTTATATTCACAAAGCACAAAGCTAAAGATGTTTCCAAAGAGCAACATCTATGACCTATCAGGAGTGCATTTTCCTCCCTCTACACCACAGCACTCATTTGTATTTCTTATTTTTAAATAAAGACAAAAAAGCCCCAACCAACCACAAAAAATATTAAAAAATTACCTTTGTTCTGGGGACAGCGGCTGCAGGCTGCCATCTGAGAGTTGCACCGGCTATCAAAGGAGGAGAGGGGAAAAGTGGGGAAAAAAAGAGAAAATACTTTTCAGGAAATAACGCATAAATGAAGGTCCTCACAGCATTATGTTCGCATCCTGCATATGACTTTACTAATATTAAAAGCCTTTGAGTTGAGAGCCTTACAAGTTTCTACCAAATCAATACCTCTGTGAGCATGGCTAGTGCAAGTTTTCTTACACTCACATTCTGTTTGAAGCCTTCACTGTGACCCAGAAGTATTTTTTTGGAAACAGGGAGTTGACTAATTCATCCTGCACCGTCGAGCACTCAGGCATCAAAAAATTAGCGAGAGCATGTTGCTGTAACTGGGTTCCTCCTCTCCAGGAATCCAGGCAGAACTTCCCAAAGCCTCTTCCAAGGGAAGGGAAGAGGCAGCCCCACAGCAGCAGTGGCAGCTCCGTGCTGCCACTAGCCTGGCCCAAAGCCAACCCAGTGATGTAGACACAAGTATGTCAATGCAGTTCCTCAAAACATCCCAGTGACACCCACCGCTCACATCCTAACCTCCCAGCTCTCCTGCAATCGTTTCATTTCCACACCTTCCTACCCTCCTGCAAAACAAGTTCGGATGAGCAGCGATCATAAAATATTACTTACCTGAGGCCACGGAGTGCTGGGAGAGTCTTGCTGAGAGCTTTTGTTGTTCAGATGAACTCCCGAGGGTGGCAGAAGAGTTCGATGAGGCCCAGCATTACCTACAGAATTAACCTCCTGCCGTGCGGGATCCTCCGTGCTCTCTGGTGGAGTGAGGCCAACATGGGAGTTAAGAGATGGCACCCTGCTCTCGCCTGGGTATGGCTTCTGCTGGTCTTGCTGTGGCAGTAAACTCTGTGGGTACAAGTGCCTGTACTGTTCGTGGGGATCTTGGTAGCAATACTGAGGCACTGCTCCCAGCTGGATAAGCTGCACAGGATGACTTGGATCCTGGGGGTACTGGTGCGGTTCATGCATGGTCTTTGGATCGTGTTCCCTGTGGTACGGAGGAAGCTGCAATTGCATCTGTTGCTGCTGTTGCTGCAACTGCTGCACGACAGGTTGCGTTTGGTAATACTGAGCTATTTGCATGGGACACTGCCGTGGCTGCTGCTGCCGAGCCGGCTGCTGCTGCTGGATCTCCTGCATGGAGAGCCGCTGATGGCCCTGCTGCGGCGGAACGTAGTACTGAGGCTGCTGCAAGTGCTGCAGCTGCTGCGGTAGGAGCTGCTGGGGCTGCACTTGCTGGACGTGCGTCTGCCCTTGCTGAAAGGCAGAGTGCATCTGCATTTGCGATAAATGCTGCTGGTAGTCGTAGTACAACTGTTGGTGCTGCATGACTTGCATTTGCTGCTTTTGCTGTGTGCTCGCAAAATTCTGGTGCGTCTGCTGTGGCACTGGTTGGTATCTCTGTACGCTGGAGGTTACGGGCTGTTGCTCAACCGTTGGCTTCTGGGCGAGCAGCTGCCTGAGCGCGCTGTCACCAGAATTATCCACCATCGAAGACTCGGCGTGCAAAACCTGAGCCATGTTGTTGACTTGAATCCTCAGATTTTGGTTAGCAAATACCTGTGTGAAGGAGTCCAGTTTATGCAGGACCCCACTGGTAATTTTTTGCGATCGATTTTCACTGGGTTGAGAGTAAGAGTATTGGTATCCGTCGTGGGACTCCCCCTGCCCGAGGGGGCTCCACATTGCGCTTTGACTGTTCAGATTGTTCCTCACTGGGACATGGTTTCCTGAGCCAGAATGTGTCCAACTGGTTTGTCTAGATGTATCCATTGACCCAAGACTTTTTGAACCTACAGGCAAAGCTATACTGTCTCTTGAATCTTGGGGAAACTGGGGGGAGAGAGGGGATGCCTGGGGAGCATCCATAATAGATGTCCCATAGCTATGATTTAGAGATGGAAGGGAGTTCATTTGGTGTTGTTGGTAGAACAAGTTCTCATTGCTGTTGGCAGTATGGTTAGTTTTATACAATTGCTGGTCCCCCATTTTTGGTCACTTCTGTTCCAAACTTACAGGCACGCGAACCATTGAAATCTCTATGAACCCTGAGATAGCTGAGTGAGGGGAAGGGAGGGGAGGGGGAAAAGAAGCTAGAATTACTTATAATTCAGCATGTCCATGTGCATCACAAGGACTAAGATTTCCTTCAGTCTGCCAGTAATTCCAGTCTCAGACTTGACGTTGCTTCACATCTTCAATAAACAGACCACGGCATAAATCCTACACAGATCAATAGGTTCAGTGTGCCGGGCACCTGTGGAGTAAGAGAAAAACGAGGTAAGTGCTGGCTCTCTGTATAAACTGTTACTGTTATTGCCTCAAAGGAAATCGTAAAAATCTCCTAGTTTGAAATACATAATCAGATGCAAAATCATCACAGCTGGGCTATTCCAGAGCAGTTTGATTACTTCATCTCATCCCATTATCCTCCTTCTCCAGTGCTCTGATAAAATCATTCTGTCAAACCAATAAAAGCTTACTCTTCAAAACTGCTTCACCCCCTGCCCTTAAGTATATGAACATAGAAGCAGTTTTAGCTAATCACATAATGCTCTCTCAGGACAAGTTTTGGCCAGACAGGTAACTATCAAGCCAAGTCACCTTCCTAATGTTACAGCCTTATTGTCAGAAGCAGCACGCTCATTTTATAACACAAAATCAGGTACTGCAGATACCGCAGGTGCCTCCACAAGGGCCTGAAAAGGCACGTAAAAAAACCCTACAGTTTTGAACAAAGTTGACCACATTCAGGTATCAGCATCTAAAAGGACATAAAGAAAAGTTAATTGCAATCTAGGTTTCATGCACAGCCTTCCACAGCTTCTCTCAACTTCCAAGGTACCCACAGGGGGTGTCCACTGATGGTATGAAAACAGAGCATCACTGAGGAACAATATGCAACACTAATGCTCATTTGCTGTGACAATAGAGACAATTTAAAAAAAAAAAAGATAATCACAAGCCTAGTTACTTAACTGCATCTGTGCATGTACATTTGTTTGCTCCATCTACGTGAAATCTGATTAATACTAAGACCAAATCAATGCATAGAAATCTTTTCTGATCACTCACCTTACATAGGGAACGTTGAACTCCAACTTCTATTCTACCCTGTCACTCTTCCTCCTTCATTTTGCATTACTTTAACAGACTAATTTATTCAAATGCAACCTTTTATAACTGTTACTGTACAAACTGTAATTCAAAGTAACACTTTACAGATGTCTGTACTGTTTAAAACTAAAACACATAGGCACATTATAGGGCTGTTATACTGTTCCACAGTATGATGCAATCACCGTGTCTACAATCACACACATGCACAGAGATACAATATGCCTATGCATACTTAAATACGTTTTAACATAAAAATTGATTTTGAACTTTAACAAGAGCACAGAAACATGAGCCCACAAATGTAACTCTGTGCCTCCTTCACATCTGCTTATCTAAACATAATGCTCTCCATCAAAGCCTCCTGCATACTGATGCCCTTACCTTTACAAACTTAAGAAAATCCTCGATCTAGGTGGATAAATATGAAGACATTGGCAGAGAAAATTAACCATTGCCAGATACATATTAACAAGTTCTGTGCTAGCAACAGCAAATAAGGGTAATATATAGCTGCCAACAGAGAAAACCTTTTCTGTTCTAGCATAACGTATGGCAGAAAACCATAGCCTCCAATGAAGAGGGCTTTCAGTGGGTACAGAGTTTTTGTTAAAACCATCTGCAGCCATTAGCATGTAACATTTTCACATGACAAATAATGGCTGAGAATAACTGCAAGCTTATTTCCCCTTTCCAGAAATATACATTGCTTCATAATTTCTCCAAACACACTCTCCTACAGATTTTTACAGATGCATATTAAAAAAAAAAAAACAAAAACAAAACAACAACAACCAAAAAATTATAGAAGTCAACAATGAATGGTCAGGCTGCCAACAAGATTTTTCAGCCGCAACCACGCTTCAAAGACTTCCTATTAAAAACGATGAAGGGAAACTAAACAGTGTCTCCACAAAATATTCAAAGGGCATAAAAATAAACACTCTGTGATATTTCACACTGAAAGGCCACCAGCTTCTAGGGGAAGAGAAGGATCCTACAGAGAAATATGCATCTCCTCTTATACCTGCTAAGAAAGCTCAGCCAAGATGCTCTGAACACATCTTCCCATGAAAACAGGGTACTATTGGATCTGCCGATACACCTTTTGTGTAAGAGGTATGTCCCGTTCCACCTATTAACAGTGTTGTATTTTACACCAAGTTCCCTGGTTTGGGCCCTTTCTTTTTAAAGGCTGAAGTGACAAGTATTAATATTTAAAGGTTGAAGACAAGTAATAAGTCAAAGGACAAGAAATAATAGTGCTACAAATCAGTGAGTGAGAATAAACATCAATTAAAAGACTGCAACAATTTCAGGAGTAAGGACAGTAAGAACACTTATTTTTAAGGCAGAAACAACATGGTTTCAGTAAAAAAATTAATCAGGCGGCCAGCCAGGTCCCTGATCCCCTACTTTTCCCACAGGGAGGAGCACCAGTGGCAGACGCTACCATCTGTACCAGCAGCCACAGCTAGTTCTGTGGCCAACAGAAAGTGTCAGCCCTTGGGCACACACCAGACTCCACTTGCTGCACCCTTTCACCTGGGGATTACTTGTCACAGCTCTCAGGGTACTGGAAAACAGTCAAGAAAGTTTTATACCCAGGGCATTAGCACAAACCTTTCTCTCAAAAAAATAATAATTAAAAAAAAAAGACCTCATCTCCTCTCCAGCATCTTTAACATACCTGCAGACTGGGAGGTGTGACGTTCTGCTGTCTGTTAGGTAGATTACAGAGTTATCATCGTGGTTACACAGAAAAATTCTTAAAAATTTGAAAAAAAAATGTAATGGAATATTATATTAAAATATCAATCAGGTCACAAAAGGACTGGAAAGTTCAGTCACCATGAAAATCACATTTGAAAAAATCTGCATTGTTTTCAAACACCCATTACTCTGAAAAAAAAAAAAAAAAAAAAAAAAAAAAAAAAAAAAAAAAAAAAAGAAGTAATAAGAAAAACATCCCCTTCAAAAGCATCACTGAGCTGGAGGGAGAAAAGTACTAACATTTAAGAAAACATTGTTACTCTACCTTCAGGTAACATAGGAAAAAAGCAGATAGGCACACTGATAAAAACATAATCAGTAATAAACCAGTCCCTTAGATACCAGATATTTTTTTAGTAGTTGAACAGTCTTAAATTCAAGGGCTTGATGCTGTATATGCTCAGCATTTGCAACCAGCTTCAACAAAATGCTAACAGTGTACATTTCTTGTTGGATTAAAATCTAACAGAGTATTTCAGTGCTGTACACAATATCATTAAGGCTTTAGGGTCACCATATTTAGTCTCTGGCTAACTTAAAAAGCCATTGGCAGCGTACTGAATGATTTGTATTTATTTCAGTGAGGGGAAGAAAAGGATGCTTTTTCTCCTTTTTGTTTAGCATTCGTGCCTGAACACCCATCGCTGCAATTTATCGCAACAACTCTAACTACAAAATGGTTAAATCAAACAACTAAAAGCAGCAGGAGTTTTAAAGCAACAATGGATCTGCAGTTCTGCATTTCTTCTCTTCCCAACAGTCATTTATGCTACTTAACCTATTACATTTTTGACATTACAGATATATCCCAATTATGCAACCGTTACAAAGAAACATGAAAACAAATGCAAAAGGACAGAAACATTTCTGTAGACTGCCTAGAAAGAGAAATACCCTACTTAAGTTTATGGATGGAATCTGGACTCAAACTAATGGGAGCTCAATTGATTTCAACAGAGACACGGTTTCGCTCCAGCTCTTTTATTTCCATCATTTCAGCGTGGTCCCCTGCAACTCGCACAGCTCCCTGCTCCAGACCAAGAGCCAGAGACAAGCTTTCCAGGGACAAATGCCTTCAAATACTCCAACCATCTCCCTCTGCAAACACAAGCAACTGGATGGAAATACAAGTAATAGTCTCTCCTGGAAGCGTGCCGTAACTTAAGTCTAGTACACATGAAATGGAAGGATATTCCAATGTTATCAGCCTTCAATAAAAGTGATCTGATTTTCCTCCTTCATTAGCTGTATGACTGGAGGGTCAGAAGAAAAGACAGGCAGAGAAATATCAAATGGTAGTTATGACATATTAAAGTATCTGTTCCCTGCTCCATCGCACCACCGAAGCTGAAACCGGCAGAATTTTTCAACTCTGGTAAACAGCAGCTCAAGCCTTGGTCACGCTACTGAACTGCCCGAATCCACATGAATTTCAGAGCAAGACATTCACTCCAAATAAATCGGTGCAAAGTTGGGCTGGGTGTGGGCTGCAAACCCAGGACTGAATGCCAGCCAGTTCCAGTTTCAGAAGTGAGTTAACAGAGAGGGATGACAAGAGACTACAGGAGAGTAGACTCTGAAGGAAGCAGACTCATTAACAGGCACTAAAGTTGTTATAGCACTCATCTACACTGCCTCAGTATGTTGCATGGCTACGTATCAAACAGGAATTGGATCCTTTGGTTTGTCCAAGTTATTTCAAGTTTGTCAGCTGTCACTTTAAGCAAAAATGTACGTGCTTTTATCGATGAATTACTACTTAGTCTGGAAAAAAAAAAGACTGGATGAGATGGCAGACGTAAGAACGATCTCCCTGTTAACCGGCTTTTGCGGGACAGAGCACCTGCAGCTACTCACAAGCACCAGCACCAGCAGATGTTCACTTGCTGAGGCACAACCACTCCTCGTGTCCCTCCCTCTGGGACGGTAACATCAGTTAAAGCAAGTTTAACTACCACTCATAGCAGTCTCAACTGTTTTTGGTTGTTTTTTTTTATAACACCTAACTCAAAGCATTCCTGCTTACAGAAATGTGTCAGTGCTGTGTGTTCTCCCAACATGACATGTTCTAATCATGCCTTACTGCCCTTCTGTCACACAGGCTGAGTGAGACAGCGCTTTCTCAAGTAGCTGTACTTTTTGCTATTAGAATGTAAGCTTCACTTTTAACTGCAGACAAGATGAAATCCAAACCCAGAAGTTCTCTGTTCCCTCCCTTCCTTTACATTCTCCTCCCCCCAACACTTTGCTTCTATAGAAACAAAACAGAATTTATCTTACTCAAGTTTTAGCGCTTTTTTAGTGAGAATGTTTCTACTTGGCCTGTTTTGTTATTCAGAGCTGTGAGATCTTCTTTAGCAGAAAAATCACCATTCCTAAATCAAGATAACTATCATTCACATTGTCTTGCTCTCTGATTTCCTTTCAGAATAGACACCGGAATACACAGGAGTTCTGTCCTCAGCAGCCCAGTGCTAACACTGACTCCACCAGCAGTCCCTGCCACACAGCCTTTAAGCAATACGACAGACGGGCATGATTTTCAGCTGGGCCACTACCAATGTGCAAGAACTACTGAGTGGTTTTTAAAAACAAGAAAGCAGTATCTAAGAACAGACACACCTGTACTACTCAAACCCAGCTCTCAGGCATGAAGCTGGCACTACCCTACATCTTCAGATGTAGCAACGGCAGTGGTGCTGGATGGCTGAGGAGCACAGCACTGGGAGAGAAAGAGTGGCATATTTCTGAGACTCCCCCACACTCTCACAGGCTGTTTGGATACCAGGTTTGCTTCTGTAACTCTTCATGTAGCTGCAGTTCAAGCCCCTTATTTGCACAAGAAATAAGCACATGAAAAAAGCAACACAGTATTGAAACAGAATGAATAATCTCTACACCAAGCAAGGTGGCTGGGTGTAGCTGAGAGAGAAGGGGAAAGAGAGGCGAGATGGTAACAACTCAAAAGATCTACCTTTCCTTTTCATTACATTAGCTACAGAAACCCTGAAGACACCTGATCCAGCAATAAAGGCAGAGACTGACAACATAGGGCAGAAGGTATCAGGATCTCAGCTACTTTGGGTAGAACAAACATCAGAGTATCACTATGGATTTCAAGGACCAACAATAATTTTATATGAGATATTTTATATCTCAAGGACAAATGCTTACAGAGCCAAAGAACTCTTCATCCCAATTCAGGATGCAACCGCTCATATGTTTTCTACTGCACTTCAATTTTGACTTTATCTGAGAGGCAGAGGGCTCAAATCCATGCCTGTATCTACACAGAAACCCAAAGGCTGGAGTTAAGCAAAACCAACAACAAAAAACCCATCCCGCTGTATGAGAACATAAGCGAATTAAATAATTGCAAAAGCAAAAAGAGGATGGAAAGGAAGCAAAATATTTAGTACACTGATTTTATAGTAAGCACAGTAGGAAAGCTACATACTCTTAAAATGGAAGGGGAAAAACAGATTAGCTGCTTTTAATATTAATGCTGGTAAATTCTTCAAGAGTTGCACAAATTTGTAAAAAATTATCATTCTCTTTGCAGCTGAGCTCCTACAATGCAGTCAGAAAGGCTGCCGAGTCTCATGTGGCTGCTCCTTTAAGCTGTTCCCATTTCCACTCTTAAGAGAGACTAGAATGTCCTAATTCAGTTTAATAAAGAACACATTGGACCTGGGGGAGGGTAGAGCAACAACGGCATTGGGAGGGGAACTGAGCAATTTCTCTACTTCAATGAATTTAAAAAAAAATAAAGAAAAAAAAAAAGAGGCAACCCAAAAACAACAGTTGATCATCTCAGGAAAGTCTCTAGAAAAGGGGGAGGAGAAAGGAAGACAAACAAACAGAAACATTTTCCTCTCCTTTTGATCTAAGTNTTGACTAAGGCCAGAAGGGCACTTGAACTGCATATTCCATGACTAAACAACTGAAAATCTTACAGAAGACAACATTAAAGGGGCTCGTCACCTGCAATAAACACAAGGTTTTTGGTTTTTTTTTAATATTCACCAATACATTACTGCATATTTTATCAAGGCTAAAGCTATCTATGAAACCGGATTTGAAGTCTCTTCAGGGTTTATTGATTGCTTAGATGAAATAAATCTTAGACCCTTCTGCTGNATTTCCACTCTTAAGAGAGACTAGAATGTCCTAATTCAGTTTAATAAAGAACACATTGGACCTGGGGGAGGGTAGAGCAACAACGGCATTGGGAGGGGAACTGAGCAATTTCTCTACTTCAATGAATTTAAAAAAAAATAAAGAAAAAAAAAAAAAGAGAGGCAACCCAAAAACAACAGTTGATCATCTCAGGAAAGTCTCTAGAAAAGGGGGAGGAGAAAGGAAGACAAACAAAAAAACATTTTCCTCTCCTTTTGATCTAAGTTATAAGTAGAAAACGCAGTCTGCGGCCCTGGTAATTTAATGAAAACTTTCCCCCCCCGCCAAACTAACAGAATTCTGGTTATTCAAGAAGAGAATGCTGATTTCTAAATTAAGCCATTAACTCAATTTAGTTTAAGGGAGATACAGTTCCATGAGGCCTGAAGAAACGAATAAGGTTGCTTCAACAAATCTGATTATCTTCGCTGTCAGTGAAGTGCCATTGCAGTTTCGAGGTAATAAGAAGGGTTTGGAGAACTGCAATTGAAGCAGGTATCACATTACTTCTTAAAAACGGCAGATATAAAACAACGCGATCCTCTCACAATACTGATTAAAAATAAAATAAAATAAAATAAAATAAAATAAAATAAAATAAAATAAAATAAAATAAAATACAAACATTGACTAAGGCCAGAAGGGCACTTGAACTGCATATTCCATGACTAAACAACTGAAAATCTTACAGAAGACAACATTAAAGGGGCTCGTCACCTGCAATAAACACAAGGTTTTTGGTTTTTTTTTAATATTCACCAATACATTACTGCATATTTTATCAAGGCTAAAGCTATCTATGAAACCGGATTTGAAGTCTCTTCAGGGTTTATTGATTGCTTAGATGAAATAAATCTTAGACCCTTCTGCTGAGCCCTACATCAAGGGCAATACTCTCAAATGCTTCCTAGAAATAAATATGTCCTATTATCAAAATTGCCCTTGATTTCACATTTCAGTTTACTTCTATTACTGATCTGAGTAACTTGGTTTTCCCCAGGAAGGTCCTAGATTTGCAGCCATGACAAGACCCCAGCATGAACATCTTAGGACAGAGACATTAGACCTTGCCCACTTATTGTTCGGTGCTGGTTGACACCATCTGGTCACTGTTGTTGATTCTGGGGAGGAGGGGAAATTTTTATGCCTTTTCACTCAAACATCAATCAGTTGTGACAAGCCCACGATTTTAGTATAAGGTAAGCATCCTTATAATGCACTTCAGCAGTTTCTTCCTGACCTCTACAGTGTTTACACTCTGAAGATTGTAATGTGATTGCCTTTTTCTGTAACTGTAAATGCTATGAAACAGTCAGAGAACATATGCTAGGATTTGCACAAACAGGCAAGAAGGAAACATCCTGAGACAGATAAACAATTAAAAAAAAACAAGCAGAAGTAGTAGTATGTGGAAAATAGCATATGGCTGAGCTTTCAGTAGGGAGGAAACAGCTATTTTGAGCCCAGGGTCTCCCCCAAAGGAGACTGAGTTTTTAGAAACACAGCCGTGGGACCCTCTGAAAAGTCAATCCCTCTAAAGTACATCATGGTGGTACCTAACAATGGAGGCAAGTCAAGCCCAATGGCTATGCGGAGCTGACCATCATGTCCAATTTGCCCATATGAGACAATACAGCCAAGGCAGACCCTCAAGGAAAATGTAAATGTGTGGAGATCTCCTGTGTCATACATATCGCAGTACACAGAATCACAGAATGGTTAGAGTTGGAAGGAACCTTAAAGATCATGGAGTTCCAATCCCCCTGCCATGGGCAGGGACACCTCCCAGTAGACCACTCTGCTAAAAGCCCCATCCAGCCTGGCCTTGAACACTTCCAGGGATGGGGCATCCACAACTTCTCTGGGCAACCTGTTCCAGTGCCTCACCACTCTCACAGAAAAGAATTTCTTCCTGACATGTAATCTAAATCTCCCCTCCCCACATAAAATAATGTTTTACAGGACACAAAACCAACATAGAAGTAGTTATATTTGAGACGTCCATCAATAAAGCCACAGTGACTCAGAAATCCAAGTTCTGGAAAACAGTCAAAAGACACTGAGCTGGATTAAACAAGCCAGCCTCACTGCAGGAGGACATATGATGCTGTAACATTACCTGATTTTTGAGTATTTCTGAGACTCCTGTATCTTGCTGTGCTGTCTTCGCCATAACAATTCATGCTGCTTTCATTCTGTGATCTCAAAGTGATGTATCTAAACATAAAGCAAAAGAAGGGAAATTAATTTCCCCCTCAACATGATCACCTTATAAAATATCACCAGCTTGCCCCAAACCATGAGCAGACCTGCAAGAACAAGCTTCCTGTTGTAACACAACCAGCTACTGACTTCTACTCAGTATTTGTACCTCCATGCTACTCTGTTCTTCAAGTCACTGTTGCAGAGGACATCTATCAGCACTGCAACTCCCTTAAAGAACAGCAAAGAACGTCTTTCCCATATCAATAGTGAGAGATTGTTTCATTGTCAAGTCTCTGGGGTTGATACATCCACAGCCCTTCAAATTACAGACTGAAATACACATAGATTCATCTTTTTCCTCTTACTCAGCTTGGCGCCTACTGCAAAATGAAGAACGGGTTATGTTGATGCAATAAATAAGACAACATTGTACGTCCACAGCACAGAACACAAAGATTTCACAGCACCTCACGCTGCATTGACAGAACCCAAAGACAGACTGGATGCTCTTGCGGAGAGATTTGCTGGCAACCTACACGATGAGCATCACACAAACAAGAGAAGGCATAGCAATCAGGAAGGGAGGGATTAATGAAAGTCAAAGGTGCGGGAGATACAATCAGGTTGTCACCCGGTACAGAAGAGATATCTAGACAAGGCATCTTAAATTATTGAAATGAAAACAACACATTTGTTTTTGTAGGTGCTTCTGCCAAGACAGCTTTTAGGGAAGGCCCAGAACGAAACGGGTCTGGAAACTTCAGGTGCAATCCACAGCTCACTGATGTCAATGGGAAACCCTCCATTTCACATCAAGCCCTGCCAAGTTTCAGAAAGTCATTTCAACCGTAAGAAGAAACTGTATGAACAACCGCTTGTGGGAGAAGGGCATAGGTAACCTCAGTGCCCTCAATTCAGCATCTTCCTCCTCGCACCTTCACTTGTTTAAATTATCCTTTTAAAAATCTCTGATAATAGGTCCCAAGCACTGTGACACTACTACATACAGCAAGAAGATGTCTTCCAAGTCCAGCAGCTCCTTGCACAGAACAAGTGCCTTCCCTCAGCCCACCAGCATGATGGTAGAGATGAACCCACGCAGTTCCCTTGCCCTGCCTAACGCCAGCCTCTCCCTCCCACTTCACTGTCCCCTAAGCCCATAAGAAACAGGCCGGTCCACAGCACAATCCAGACACCAACCTGCTCCATCAAAATGCACCACAGGAGACAGTGGAGCTCCTCAGAAAGCCTAACCTGCCCAAAAACTTATTTCTTCAACAGAACATCTCAGCTAATGGTAAATGCTGGTAGCATCACACACCAACATAGGTATTTTCTTGGACACAAGTCAAGCTTTTTTTTGTTTAAAACATTATAGCACTGAGTCCCAGTAAATAAAACCTGTGCTTGTCCATGACTTGCTATGAACGTCCCTGAAAGCAAACCATGTTACCTGCTTGTATCCTATCTGTCAACAGTTTCTGTCAGCAACTCCTATGGATTTGCCTCTTCATTGAAATAAGGCAGGTTTTAATAAGCCCATATGTACTTAATGCTTTACCTGACTTGCTTTTTATACTGTTATTTAATACCTTTAGCTCTCTAACAGGTATACTGAATCTTCTAGATTACTGACATGCCATTGCTTTGTGTTTGTAACAGGAAATATTCAGAGACACAGGGAAAACCCGAGGTTAGTGTCACTGAAGCCAAATGAGAACACTTTTTTCACTCCAGTTTACTACAGTAGTTTAGAACTTGCCAATATATTTAAGTTCCATTTAAAAAGGAAAAAAAAAAAAAAGAAAGCAAACAACTACTATGTCATGAGTAGTGACCAAAGTGACAGTATACATTTTTGCTTTCTTTTTCATTTATCTGTCTGCTCTGGAACAACGTACACCAGTATTAAACCTAAAAATGCCAAAGTCTTCTGCAGACAAACCATCCCAGGCAGCTTCCTACAGAGGCCAGGATGATGGACACCAGGAAAAACAACAACAGGAACGCCCAAGAAAGCCCTTTCCTGTTTTTCTCATCCGTTCTGGCTGCTTTTCCCACTATATCATCTTCTTCATCAGAGCTACAATGCCACCCATTTACACTTGCATGTAAATTAGCAGATACACGGAGAGCTCTCATACATAATATCATAATTAAAGAAAAAAACATTGAGCATTTTAGAGCGAGAGATAGTGAACTGATCACAGAACACTTTGGCTTGGAAGGGACCTTAAAGATCATCAGGTTCCAATCCTCTGCCATGGGCAGGGACACCTCCCACTGGACCAAGTTGGTCAAAGCCCCATCCAGCCTGGCCTTGAACACCTCCAGGGATGGGGCATCCACAACTTCCCTGGGCAACCTGCTCCAGTGTCTCACCACCCTCACCGTATGACTGATACATACTGAAAACAGTCTCAATGTAGGTAGCACAGGACCAAACACTGAAAAAATACATATAATTCACAAATAAAGTTGTAATTAATTCCATAAACTTTAATCAGCATCTTGTTTTTTTGAGGTTTAGATTAAAAAGCAATCTAACTTAATATTCTTTTGCCATATTCTTCAATTCTGCTCCCATCCCAGCTCCTAGATTTTGCATATAACTGAAGCGCAGGAAGAAGAAGCTGAGAAGTGAAGCCCACAGCAACATTTACAAATTAAGAGCTAAGTCAGAGATCAGCTATCCCATACACACAATATAAATTTCTCTTCATTAGGATTGATGACACTGCTGGAAAATAAGGAGCGCACAATACCTTTTATGGGAACGTAAAGCAAAGAGGAATTAGCAGAGAGAGAATGCAGCTAAATCAATTTCTCATCTCAAGATAGTAATGGAGGCAATTTCTTAAACTTTACTATGCTTGTAACGTATTGATCAGCAAAGCTTCACACTTAAAGTTAAACTAGGTATTTTTCCAGGGATAAAATGGAGGATGGCAGTAAAGCTCCAAGCAACACACCAAAGAACAGGGATTTTCTCCAGCCACGTTGCAGTTCAGAAACTCGGAGTTTCCACCTACCTGCAAGTTACTGTAGAACCAAAGGTAAAACTCTACCAAAGTAAAGTGAAATGTTGGACATATACTCTTCTATTGACTCTAATGGGGTGGACTTTTGTATCATTTGACATTAAGAACTTAACTGAAGTGTTAGCACTGGGAACCTGGACTTCCTATAGACCACGATCACAGCATCTAAAATGCGATGGCCACCTGCCCACCTAACCATACACAAATACCAGCTGATAACATTCCCATGAAATGAACAAACCTCACCTACTTTGAATAAGTGAAATACAAGAGTTTTCTCTGCTGTACTTGTCATTTCTGTTACAACAAAGGTGATCAAAAGCATCCCGTTTTCTAAATGGGTTGGTCATGATTTAACAGTATTTAATTATTTTTGGAGTAGAAAAGGGGAAGGCAAGCCACTTAAGGTAAGAAACGTTAAGAACAACAACAGAGTACATGTATTAAACAAGTAATACCAACAAAGACTGCATTATCAACAGGAAAAAACAGTAACAAAAAAGTTGAGAGTACCAGAACTATCATCAGTCACGTACCCTTAATTTGGTTCACAATCTCTCCCCACATGCTGGAAGTCCTCTCTTAACCCCCAATGCCATGATTTTGTTGCCCTTCCCTGGTCCACGTTCAGCTTTCTCGTTGCACCTCATTTCTTAGAGAAACTCTAGAAAATCCAAATTCTTTTCTTAGGACAGGATTCTTCACTCATGACGGGTTATTTTTATATGCTCGTTTCTACATCTTTGAAATGCTTCAGGAATATTATATTACATTTATTTCCACAGCAAATCTCTGCGACAGACAACACATCTTATAGATGAGATGGTATGGCACAGATAAGATTATAAACTCCACAATCGATTAGTTTTTTCACATGTAGGATCCAGCACTTCAGATTATAGACGCCACACAATGCTAGATTATATTTAAAGCAGTTTTGAGTCAGGCTACTGGTCAGATGCCTACTAGTTACATAAAGCAAAGAGGTGCTCACACTAGAAGAGACCACCATAGACTTAACTGGTGACTACCCAAGAGATGCCTGCCTTGAGTGACTGCTCTGTAACACCAATCCAGGTCCCTCAGGCAGGGCTCAGCTTGTCCCAGTAAGGAGGAAATGCTCTTCATTGCAATTCCTTCCATCTTACACTACATAACTTCAACCAACCACAGCAAATTCATCGAGGGTCCAACACAGCCTCCCTCTAGTAGAGTTTAATTTATCTTCACAGCAAACCCATCACATGCACCAAGCTGGACAGGATTTTTGTTGGAGGGGGGGAAAAAAATAAATAAATGCAGTTTACAGGTTTCTCATGAAGTGCACTTAGATAAAAGAAGGCTAAAATGAAGTTCTAAAAGCAGACAGTCATTCTGGAGTTTCACATAGAAGAGGCTGGCTTAACATCTTATCTGTGTGATGTCATTTAAAAAATGAGTATTCCATGACATGGTATTGACTAAAAGTTGGAATGATTCTTCCAACAGCCTAATACAGCTTCCATGCAGACCAGTCAAGTTGAATAAAGTAAAATTACAGCAGTGACAGGCTATCTTCCACCAGAGGAAGGCATGCTAGCAAGACACTCATCCAAGTTGGAGAGTTCTTGCCAACAGCAGAACCTCAGGTTCACTCTAATAATCTTGTCTCCATCCCAACCTTGTAAGCAAGTACGTTTGGGTAGACAGAGGTTTGCCTGCCTGTTCCTACAACTCCTGCACTTGTCTGCTTCTTTCCTTTCTCTTCTTTCCCTACGTCAGTCCCCTCTCCCATTTCTGACATCCATTTTCTTCTCTTCCGTCATGCCAGGCATCACCCCTCCAGTACCCAGCCAGTCTCCTCTCCTCTGTTTCGACTCAGCTCTCTTCCCTCAGGTCTACAACCTACATCCTCCTGCCAAACAACCATTTCTTGTCCTCTCCTTACTGAATTCAGATAGCCTCCTGGCCAGCAGTACAAGCTCGACAGCCCCAAGGCTGCCTGAGAAATCACCAACTTCCCCTTCACAGCTCTCACACGCTCCTTTCACACTCGCCTCCTAGGAAAGACAGTAGACACTCACTTTCCTTCCCCTTCTTCATGACATTCATTGTTTTTGCAGGTCTCTTCCATGTCAAGTACTTTTCAGATCAAGGACTACTGGTGACTGTGTCACCCATGCCATACTTTGGATTTTTCTTCTTCTTTACAGTATTTTGTGGAGTGGGAGAGGCAAGATGGAAGATGGGGAGAACCAGAGGTACACAGGGTATTGAAGACAGGGGAGCACCACGCATTTACACAGTGGCACATTTATGCTTTCTGTTTTGTTTTCTGTTCCTCCACTAGCGAGTACTGACACTTGTTTTAATGAGCATTCCATTGTCATTTTTACAGGACAACCACAAAGTCTCCTTCTAGAGCAGCAACACCCCCCTCCATCCTGTACACATTGCTTTTGATTATCTACAAGCAATTTCCTCCGGCATTTTATCATCCAATCATTCAGCACAAGGAGTTCTCCTGCAACACATTTCAGCCAGCCTTTCTTTTTGGTACTCTTAATAACCTACAGCATAGACTCTTGCAAAACGCCAGTTCCTTAAACTATGAGGTGACTAAAAACGTTCAAACAAAATTATCACCAAAAGTGATGCCAATAAACAACTCTGCTTCCCTGAAAAACCCTCAATCTATTCTTTCCCTTTGCAACATTACTGGAAAACAGACACTCTCTTAAATGAAATTCCCCAGTCACTTAAAAAAATAATAATAAATTTTCAGGCAGGCACTTCTATAACAAGATTTATCCCTAAATTGTTCAAGTATGGCAGAGTTGAGAACTCTTCACAGCAAGATCTTCCATCAAGAGCCTAACAACCTAGCACTTGGATGGACCTCTCATGCCATGCAGATGTGTTGTCCTGACCCAAGATGATGGAGAAGGGGCTCCACAGCTTAGGAAACAGCACTGCCAGGGCAAGAAAACCCAACCCCAAACAAATAAGCAGACAAACCTAAAGTCTAACAGCTACTGCCTGGCTCCAGATCCTCCACGCAGAAGGTAGGAGGAAGAAAAAAAAACCAAAAAACCCATCCCACCCCTCTGCAGACAGACTCCTATGCAGTGCCAAGAATATTTTTAAAGATACAAGATGTATAATAAGTTTTTTCAACTGAATATTCATTTCAGAATTGAAGGGAAACATCTTAAGGGTGAGTGGGTGTACAGAACGATTCCTCCTCAGCACCGCCGTGCTATTTATTAAAGGCTGTGAATACCCACAAGAATTCAGCTTTGGCCTTCGCACCGTACACTAACAAGCTCAGTTTACTGACATTCACAGAACATATGGAGCTCTGCTTCAAATGATCCCTTTGAAAGGGACAATTAAATCAGACAACTGGAGATTGAACGACCTACAGAGCTAATTAAATTCTTAAGCCCTGTTTGTATATTTATCCAAATCTTTCTCACTATTCTTGCTGAGAAGGGGAATGGATTGGCTTGGGAGGCTGAGGGAACAAAAGTACGCCTTTTTTTCCCCCCCTTCCCCTCCATAGTTACAGATCTGTTTGGAACAAAACTTGAGACACGAAATCAATGCAGCCAGTGGTGGAATTCATCTTATTGTGACAGAAATATTCCATTTTCCCTAGCTTATATTTTAAATTGCTTTCTGATATACCAGGTTATTATTTTTTTAGCTCCTTCGGTTCCTTACATAATTAAATGCCACGCCATTCAGCTTTTACAATTACTTTTACCATTTTCAAAGGAACATTGACACTCAGCAGCTTTCTCAACTTTCTGTGAAGAATGTATTCCCCACAAGTATTAGCTCCACCGAGTATTTTCTTCTTCATTACATTCAAAGCTCTTAGCCATCCCTATAGAAATCTTTTCCCTTGTACTGACTTTTCTGTGGAGCAGGTAGCATTTGCTGATCCTCAGTTTCCTTTCCTAGTATTCCACATAAGCAGAAATAGTACAGAAAATTGTAAAGGATGATGCTTTGTAATAGCATGGTACCTTCAGCTTGCAGGCAACGGAGAATGGCAAAGCACAACTTACAGGCACATTTTTCTAACAAATTCAGATTTTGCATTTAATACTTGCAAAAATAACAACAAGGCTCCCAAAAGGTCTCCTAGCTAAGCTGTGAGCATTTTGCCCAACTATCCTACAGGTATAAATACACAGCCTCTGTTTTGAGAACTGGCTTTTATGATTTCTCTTAGAAGAACGGCTAATTTTTGGAGCACATATTTTCCCAGCCCCTCTAGCTTCACTTTCAAGGTACTGCCCACACTAAATGGTCCAGCAACACCACACTCTGATTTTTCCAGCTTTTGACAAAGGCCACAGGACACCTTATGAGAAGTACTTTACTGATACAGAAGTGACAAAGTAAGGACTTTCAAGGAGCAAGTCCATCCTGCTTAACACTTACCTGAGAGAAATATAAATAGAGAAACACAGATGAGGGTAATGTTTCCCTTGCCAGGTAGGCTAAGGAGAATTATTTGGCCAGCAGGGGTGGTGGTTTTAGTTTGTTCATCTGTTTTTTTATAGTTGCTTTGTTTGGCACCTTAAAGAAAGGGACTTTTAAATACATCAATGGCTAAAGCTTTATTTCTGACAAAATTACCAGCCTGTTTCACAGCAGAACAATAGGCAGGAGCTTCCAGAGAGCACCTGACAAGCACTGGGGAGGAAGCCTTCTCTATAGCAAGCACAGGAGAACATCATAGGATGTTCTCCTGGGAATTAATTACAAGTAGGAAACACTTTGAAGAAGGTGATGAACATAGTTATCATCTATGACTCTACTTACATACGAGCTGACCAAGTCATCCTTCTGAGTTACTGAAATTTTACCAAGCATCACACTTCCAGCTCAAAGTAATGCATGTCTGACCTCTTCATGCCATTTTAGGCTTTATCACAGATAGAGTTTGAATTATGGTCACAGGCAATTCAAGAACCAAAAGGCTCTGCCCACATTTTCTCAGAACCCAACTAGCTTCCTGGCACAGTACTTTGCACAATGGATGAAGGAACTGGGGGCTCTCACACAGGGAGCCCAGGGATCATCTCTCATTCCAAGTCCCAATTTTGTCTGAGATCACAGTGACCTGAATCTAGAATGAATTATGTGCCATAGGTCTCCAAGCAAGTGGATATGAGCCAACTGAACATCATAGAAGTTTTGGCTGCTAGGAGGTAGCAGTGGACATATTCTAAAGTCCTGTTTACTTGAGCTGTTGAGCTTTCCTTCTGGAATAACCTTCCACAGTCTGATCACTGGTTTCCCTTTCTCTTCTTAAGACATCAGACTTGTGTTAAAATCTGTGATTTCCCATCTGCTGTCATTTAGAGAAGCCACTATGATTTATCCCTCCAAACAGTCTGCAAAAGATCCCCAACATCTTCAGAACTAGCTCATATCTTTAAACAAACCAGATAACACGCCGAGCATAAATCCTGCTCAGATAAGTCTTGCCTTCAGACACAGCGTTGTTCAGATGCCCACGTATCAGGTTCTGAGTCTCACACTCCGCAAGCCAGTACAGCAGACAGAACCTCAGTACCACATTATAGAGCTTGCCTTAGTTTTTCAGCCTGCTCTCTTGCTGTAAAGGACTTCTCAAATGGATACACGCTATTTTTACATCACCATTTTTCATCTATTGTTTTATGGGAATATTGCGTTTCAGAACGTGTTATCTGGAAATCTGGGCTGCTCCAGATCATGCTTTTAAAGACTTACTCTATAATTCTCCTACCAGTTTGCAGAAGATACATTTTTATCCTCTAATTTAGAAACACATAAAAGGTTTTTCCATGGTTATCTTGGCTAAGGTTGGACTTAGAGTATTTATTTATTGCATTGTTTACATTTACTGTGAGTCACCCCATGAGGAAACGGAGAAATAAAAATAAAAACAACCTCCTCTTTTAGACCACATGATTTCTGACACCATTTCCACTTAGAGATCAGCTCAGTTTTGTTTGTTTTATGGAAGAAGGGAGTAAGCAAACATAGACTTCAGTTTTTCGTCATTTACTGAACCTATGGCACACAAGGCTCATTTATCATCAAGCCCTAGACTCAAGCTGAAATGCTAATTACAGATACAAAGAAGAGGTAATGTTATTTCAATAATTAGTAAGCAAGCAATTCTCAGAACAGCATTATCTGATTTATTACAGCATTCTGGAAAGAAGATGGTGGTGCTGACACACTTGTGATTTCCCTTCTGTTCACTTTTCACTAACAGCAGAATCAAACCTCTCTGGAGTATCAACCCCAGAGATACTGGAAAAGTAATCTGTAACTGGGAGCAGGATGGATGCCACAAAAGCATCCTTGGGAACTGCCCAAGGAGTAGTGGCTACAAGCAATGTGACCAGAGGACTGAAAAGTAATGCCATGAACCTCAGGCATTTTCAGTTCAGACTGTGAACATCTTAATGACTGAAATATGCAACAGATAATGCCATTTCTAACAGCCTTCATCACTGTGAACACCAGCAAACATAACTTGGGGCTGCAGAAGGGGAGTGAGGAGAGATTCTGACTTTATTTAAAAAACACAATTAAAACAGGAGGTAAAACCAACTACAACAGAAATGAAACGTGAGAGACATCCTAGAATCATAGAGTGATTTGAGTTGGAAGGAACCTTAAAGATCATGGAGTTCCAACCCCCTTGCCATAGGCAGGGACACCTCCCACTAGAGCAGGTTGCTCAAAGCCCCATCCAGCCTGGCCTTGAACACTTCCAGGGATGGGGCAACTTCTCTGGGCAACCTGTTCCAGTGTCTCACCACCCTCACAGTAAAGAATTTCTTCCTAATATCCAATCTAAATCTCCCCTCTTCCAATTTAAAACCATTATACCTTGTCCTATCACTAGACTTCCTGACAAAGAGTCTCTCTCCAGCTCTCCTGTAGGCTCCCTTCAGATACTGGAAGGTATACACATACGTCATGAGCAAGTCAGAAGGAAAAGCAACTCCTGCAATAGAAGCCAAACTTGAGAAGACAGCATTTCATCCTCTCTTACCCAGAGACAGCAGCTAAAGATTTCCTCAAAGCTTCAACATCACCAGGCACAAAAGAAGGGAGAGCATGAGTCTGCAAAACTCCCTTCCACAACGAAAAACATCCCCACCAAGAAAGCATAGAAGCACCCTTCTGAGTGAAGACTGGTGCCACCACTGTGTGGCCTGAAGAGATGCTAAGCCTTCCCCTTGTTCCCCTGTACTCAGTTCCCATGGGACAACACCAGCACCTGTGTTAAGGAAACAGCAGTATTCCTCTTGGTCAAGCCTTGGTCCTTAACTTAGGTGCAGGCTGCAAAACTTCCTCTTTAGTGGTGGGGTTGTTGTCGGGGGGAGTGGTTCCTGTTTGGCTGTGGTTTGGGTTTTTTTAAGCATCGACACAAGTCTTTCAAGAAAGGCATCTCTTAGAAATTACGTGAATGAGCTGAATAGGTGTCTGAAAAATGGACAGAGCTTTACTGAAAATAAAAGACAGAATGACATCCTTTAAAAAAAAAATATGTAAAGACAGGTGGGATGAACTGTACTGGGCTGTCTGGGAGTCAAGACTGATGTTAGACACGCAGTGATTGAACCCAGCACAGCACTGGGGCCTTCTGAAATAGGCTTCCCCCAAGACTATATCCAAAGGAGGAAAGCATCAACCTGCATGAGCATAAGGCAGGCGTTCAAATAGCAGTCTACCTGACAAAGATCTGAAGCAGAGACCTCATGGGGAGGGCTACAATATTATTAAAATAATTTTCTCCAGTGTATGTACCACCTTACATTTGTTCCTTTACCTTGCAATGGAGAATTCCTGTTACCACGCTTCAATTAAAAGACAGTAAGGAGGATGGATAATATATACAAGGAAAGTATGATTTAAAGTTACCTCCAAATACCCAGTGTACAAACATTTGTTTTCCTTCAGATGCCAAGAATCAGGCCAGAGCAACAGTAATGTCATTTTGGCTTATGCAAAGCAATGCTCTCTTTTTTAATAAGCAATGGACCTATTAAAAAAATATTGTTTTTTTTAAATCAAATTGTCCTTATTGAAGATTCAGAGACAAGCCTTCGGGATAAGAACTAACTGCATGAGACAAAAGATAATCAGAAGAGTACTGTTTTCTGCCATGGTCTTAGCATTCCCGGTCTGCAAATTCAAGCTACAAAAAAAAGTCTGTGTATTAGATGCTGTACCAGATAATGTAACAACACAACTGTCTTATCTTTGAGAAGAATAATTGCAGTGAGCCTAAATTTTTTAATTTTATTCTTTAAATATTGAGATCCCTGCTACAGAATTTATTTTCATTTAAGTTTTCCTACAGGCCATTGGCCTAGAGGAAACTCATGTCACACAAAACCCTTAAGACCTTCTTTACTTTATATCATCATCACCAGCTTCTTCCAGATTTCACCTCTATTTCTCAGCTTCTTACAGGCTCTTAACAGCAAGATGATGCTCAATAAAAATAAAACCTTCAGCAAGACAGAAGGCTCATTTCTATTTTCATTTCAGCCATACCCTGAAACAGACAAACTGCCTCATGAATATCAGGTTAATATCAGATGGAACTTGCTCTGGACTTGAGAATGTCACAATTTCCAACAGGCTCATGCCTTTTGGAAAGTCCTAAACTAAATGACATGGGAAATGCTGATACAATTCAGGTTTTTTACTTCATTCCCATGCCTACAAAACCACCATAGACGGCCAGTTCTGGCCTCACAGAGCTGTCAGCATCTGCACTGTTTCTAATAAGCAGGAAGAAGGGAAGATGCTTGTACATTCTACTCCTAAATCTAGCCATTTAGGAGTTCCTCTCCCCAGTAGGTGCTTAAAAAAAAAAAAAAAACAAAAACAAAAAAACCACAAAAAATCCCATCCATGTGAATCAAATAACTTGCCGAATGATTCATGACTGTCATATCTGAACAAAAAAGCACCATGTCAATAAACAGAAAATTAAGAATTATAACTGCAGATGACTAGAGAATAGCACACGAGTTATAAATTCTGAATCTTAAGAATGGATGACACACTCGCTGCATCTCCTTAACATTGGGAAGAAAAAAAAGTGAATCTATTTAGTGGCATAGCACCAGTCTTTGCAGAAAGGGTAAAAATAACATTCATCACAAGAGGCAGGAATCCAACGGACAGTTTCTGATGAGAACTCATATGAATAAAACAGGTACTATCAAATTAGATAACTAAAAATCCAACAAAACAGTGGTTTAGAGATAAAAAGAATAGTTGCCTATGTGTTTCCAAAGTAACAACCAACTGGAATTACACGTATTTGCTTTTTTAAAATAAGCAAAGAACCAGATACACGAAAAGATGTGGATTTACCCACCCTCTCAGACACATTGGGTTTTAACATTTACAGTGTACTGAAGAAAACACCCCACTTCTTTTCTCTTGATGTTACATTTGGCATAAAACTTTCGTGTTCAGAAAGAGATTTGGCTAGACAGCAGATGGAGTACTCCATTAAAACACAAGTGGCAAAATGTGCCCACCTCCTCAGTCAAAAACAGCAAACTAATTCTCAATAATATCTGCCTGCCCATCACAAGATGCTCAGACAGATGCTCTCCTACAAAATACCTTTTCATTACTCCTATCTAAAAGTGTTCTTCTCCATAAGTGAATTCTAACTGCAAACAAAACCAAAAAGATTAAAAAAAACAGCCTCAGGTATTCCTCCCAGCACCATCCATTTACCCAGAAAAGCACAGAGAACACTAACAGCATCAGAGGGGGCACACCTGCAGAAGGCTATAAATGTCAAAGAGAAGTATAGAGCATTTGGTTCAGCAAGAAGTGACTATTTCAAATTAAGCATAACTAGGAGAAAGAAAAACTTGGTTCACTTTATAAAAAAAAAAAAGTTAAAAAAAAAGTGGTAATATATATTAAAAAAAAAAAAAAAGAGAGAGCAAACCCAGAGTGCACATTAATTGTAATGGTTCTGTGGTTCTCCTGTATTTCAATTAGAAACCACTTTATTTACAGCTCCTGGCTCAGCAGCAGGCAACTCAATGAGAACACTTTTCGTGGTGTGATTTCTAACGCAAATAAAAGTAAAGGTAACCCTAGAGTGGTTTGCTAACTTATATAATGAGACAGGAAACAAAAGGTACAAGTGAAAAATTATCATGTCAAATGCATTCAGAAAGACCACATGACTCAAATTCTTTGACAAACACATTTATCTCAAACAGCTAGCTAAAAGAGCTCTTTTTTCCATAAATACATTAATACTTTTCCTAAGATATAATTTTAATAGTAATTTGAATATACATCGTATTGAAATATAAAGTTAAACCCATTCTCTTCACCCTCAAAACCAAAAAGTGACCACTAGAGACAGAAATCCGTCTGTTCTGCTCAGCAAGTCCACGTTAACTGATTTTGGACAGAGTGAAAAGAAGTCCCAAGAGGCAACGCTGGGGTCTGCCCTGTTTTCACTCCTTGCATCTCCAGCAGCAACTGGGAGGTGAAAGGTAGGAGCGGAGAAGACAAGCGGAAGAATGCACGCATAGGACAAACTACTGTACGCAAGCAGGTAACACGCAGTTAAGGTTTCCCAGTGACAGCTCAAACACCTCCCTGAAACCAGGGCAGGTTCACCAAAGACTGGCCATGCGTGTCTGCACAGCAAAACCTTCAAATTTGCCACCAAATTCAGTCTGGTGATGGTGATAAGGTGCAGCCTCTGCCCCGACAGCATCATGCACTCCTCAGGTGACAACAGCAAGGCTTGGAGTCACACCACCCACATCCTTCTCCTTCCTTGGTGTAGGGTTTACAGTCATAAATGACCAAACTCCAGCAATAAACAGCTGAGCTGCTTGGNATGGAAAGAAAATAAATTTTGTCTGGCTTAACAGCACTTTTCGAAATCATGCCAGATACAAAATTTTCCATCTTTACAAACTCCCGAGGTTGCGTCAAACACTCGCATGCTCTCTCAAATGCTCTTGTCTTCTCTGGCTTGTCAGTTCATTTAGGAAAGAAATACCTACAAAAACATTCTGGGCTTCCATTCAGAACAGCATTTTGAAGTCGTTTCTAATATCATAGAACATGCCTATCAACAGCTGTTGGCGGCACAGGAGGGATCTGTCTGTATACAGATGCTCACATGCTAGCAAACACTTCACTGAAAGGAGTAAGTGATGTGTGTTACCTTCCGCAGCCCATTTGACTACGTGTAGTTTCAATTTGTATTTTCCTCAACAATGAGGAGATGCTGGAGCTGATCTCCTATCTCCATCAATTCACAAGGGCTACTGTACTTAGAAAAGCAAGAAATGCAGATATGTATGTTCTCTTTAATACACAAGCATTCCTTCCAAGCTGTAAAAAGTATTTTGCACTGGGCAAACAACATAAACAGGACTTCAGACTAACGCCTTCATTATCATCCTCCAAAGATGTCTACTTAACAACTGTGGGTGCACCCCACCCAACCAAGATGAACTTGGATGGTTCATCTCTCCAGGTTTCCTACACAGTCAACCAAAAAATAAAAATAAAAAAAAAAATTAAAAAAGGAGGGGAAAAAACAGTTTCAAGAGAAGGTGGTGACCCACAGCACTGAAATTCAGGTCCTCTCCTACTGATTGTGGAAACTAGCTGATTCGGCCAGAAGCCTGAACTCAGGACAACTCAGAACATCCCATTACGGATACTGTTGTCTTCTGCAGTTTATAACAGTTTTTTTATAACTAACCAGTATCAGCTTTTTAGGAGCCATTATTGGGTTTGTAGACAGGCTACAAGGCAGGTGCAGTGGTGCCAAACCCAGCGGAGAGAAAACTTTCCGCGAGGCGAGCATCAAGATCCAATACTTTTTCTTGCCAGAGAACCAACCAGAGCCACCTCTGGAATTATAGTTAACACTAAAACACACTGAAACCACCCAACTTGGCCGAGACTCCCCTCCTCCCGCTCCAGGCATGTGGAGCAGCCCACCCACACCAAACCACCTAAATCAGAGCGACTGCTGAACATACCCAAGCGCCGCGGGTGCTCTCAGACCACCGAGCAGCCGGCCTTTTCCACGGGACGGCACAGTAAAGAAGAGACTTTGTGAGAATCCCAGCAGCTCTCAAAGCTGCTGCTGCATGTTTGAAGGGAAAAAAAAGAAAAAAGAAAAAGAAAAAAGTCCTAACACACCACTCCCACAAAAAAAAAAAAAAAGGGGGGATAGAGCTTGTTCTTATATAAGTATGTATATTATTTAACACTCAAAAACAACAGCTCCATCACATCTATGCAAAACCAGAAGTGGTGAGGAGCTGAGGGAGGGAAAAAGAAAGTAATTTCTACTTTATTGTGTCTACCCATTTTGTTTATTTGCCTCAGGGCGAGTCAAGAGCCCTCAACACAGTGCAGAACAAGAACCACTATCCATTTTCTTTCTCTTCCTTTGCTGTAGCACAAGGTGACTGATGTGAGTATAATTCACACAGCATTTGCATTATTACCTATTATCTCCTAGGAAATTATCATTTGGACCTGGGTAGAAGGGATTACAAAACACCTTACAGGTGAGATGAGATAAACACATGCCACCAACTTCTCGGGCAAACAATTGTTCCTGCTTTTGCAGGAATATTTTTGTCATCTGATCGAGTTTTGCTCTTCCTTAGATTAAACAAACACACACCGCAGACATGCATGCACTGCTTCTGAGGTAGATGTGAAGGAGAAGGCCCAGGTGACGAAAATAACTTTCAAATAGATGTTAGTATATTCACATTGCAAAGAACATAAAAGGAGGCAGGAAGCAGGGGAGGGAAGTGTCTCTCTCATATCATATTTAAGTGACAGTACATGTAGCAGTGACTTTTTTCCCTGAACTGCTCACAGATATGGGACCATTGCATAATCTTGCAGTAATCTTGTAAATTCTATTCACATTTTTTTCTGAACAAGAATTCACAGAATTAAGAGCAAAAATGTTGATTTCCACGCC
>VXBW01004364.1:60471-102159 GCA_013400375.1 Thinocorus orbignyianus
AAACAGATGCAAAATAGAGCGAGTTTTCCTGTAAAAACAGCTTCGTCCTACT
Organism: Thinocorus orbignyianus; assembly: GCA_013400375.1. Taxonomy (NCBI): domain Eukaryota; kingdom Metazoa; phylum Chordata; class Aves; order Ciconiiformes; family Thinocoridae; genus Thinocorus; species Thinocorus orbignyianus. Next base: position 60,524 of record VXBW01004364.1, read on the forward strand.
TTATGAACTAGTTATTCCTAACTGAAACAACCTCCCCTTGCACAGAATATTATGTAGCGCTAAGAAGCTGGCTACTCCAGTCTCTACAAACCAGCTGTGATAAACAAGCTGGTTTATGGCAAACAGAAACCCATACACACACACAGAGGAGTGCAACAGCTGGCTGATGAAGCAGCCGTGCCCATCTATCCCAAGCCAAAGTGCAGGCAGCAGTAGGAAAAAGTACCCAAGGGAAGGGGGAAGAGGCACGAGAACTGGCCAAAAAGAGGGTGAAGGGAATGAACGCATACGTTTTTGAGATTTTTGCCATGGCAAAATCTTGGACTAAGATGAATTTCACTGACGTTTCGCAAATACAGGGATAAAAATCTCAAGAGATTCAATGTGAAAAGTTATTTAAAATATGCACAAATTTAATTTGATAGGCAGCCTATCAGTCAACCTCTTTTCTGCACTTCAGGGAGGGCAACGGGGGGGGGGGAAAAGGAAAGATGTAAATCTTATCAAATAATTTGGAGAAACACATTTTCCCTTTAAGAATGTATCGAGTTTTGGGACCACACTGAAAATGTCCTTCAAGGATACCATCACTTGTGGCATCTTTGATGGCCTGCACAACAAGCACGTATCCAATAAGCAGGTAACTCAGTGTCAACAATATAAAGACAAAAGCAAGTAAAATTCAATTTTACTTGAAGATGCGGCTTTCTAAAACACCACAGAGGAACAAAGGCAATTCTGCAGTAAAGACAGCTGGGGCTTTGCATGGCTTACTGGAAGAGTAGTAACATACAGCCTTTGTTATATCAAAAACCAAAAGCATTTTGCTTGAACCTTTTCCAGACCATCCTCGTTCTTTAGCAGGTTTTCCTCTAACTTTTTTTTTTTCCATTCACATTCCTGATTCTTGACAGTTGCACATCATCATCCTGGAGGTCTTTTTAAAAATAAACCCAGAATTTGAATCAACGTACTCTTTAGTCCATCTCCAAGTCCCTTTGCTATTTGTCATACTGCTACTGTCCTGTCCTGTTCCATGCACTCCCTGCAGAACATGCAACCTGCTTCTCCTGTAAAGGTCCACTCCAAGAGATAATAATTTCCACTATAATTTAACCTCCTCTGAAGCTCCTAGTGTGTCTTTCATAATCAGTTTTCTTCACCTGGGCTATGCTAATCTACTGCACAAATTACTGAACCTACCTTTAAGAAATCTGCAAGCCCATTAAATACACCGATCACAGGGACATGTTTTCCTGATTCAAGACAACACAGAGGAACAGAATGTCCAGAACTGCTCTACTTAGCCATTCTGTGGAGCCTGGAAGAAACTTTCTTGTAATTTTGTAGAAAAGTACACTGTGTCTTTCCTGCACGAGGGATTTGTAATTTGTAATTTGGGAATAACATGCACCAGAAAAATGCCTTTTTAATGTGTCTGAGCACGCTTTTTAACACATAAAGTAAGTTAAAAAAATACGGTACTTCATTATTTCTGAAGTTAAATACACAGCGATAGCCTTCCAACAGACCAGCATGCTGCCTCTCCTCCCCATCCTTACCCCCTCACCACCCCAGGCTTTCAAAGCTGAACTCATTGCTGTCTGGATGGTGAGCCCTGCGTCTCTGTGGAGCATCATCTTCCAAGTGCCTCTGAGGAGGCATATTCACTTTTTCTCAGGGAAAGCTATGGACTGGAAAGAATAAGCTGTTACAGTATTAAGTTATTTAATACTTCAATATTGTGACAGATTAAAACAAAACAAAAAAAAACCAAACAAACAAAAAAAAACCCAAGCCAAGCCTTGTACAATGACCTCTTCCCACAGTGGCAGAAGCAAAATTAGTTTATATCACCGAAGCCCTCTATGTAACTGGATCAGAAATTGTGTATTGGGAAGAAAAGTTGCTATCACTTAAATCCTGAGCTTCAAAGAAACTTTAAGAGAGAAAACATTACAAATAAACTTCGACAGATCTCAAATCATCCTCAGATATTCTCATCTTGCACTAACCCAAACAAAATGGGATGCTATGAAGGGGAATCAAACCCGTCCCAACAACCACAGATGCTGGGAGATCACTGATGTGAGATACAAAGGTTCCCCACCACTTGCCTTTGCAGCATTTGCCTGGAAAATAAAAACTAGCACTGCTCAGTAAACTTAGTTCTAGTCAAAGGCCTGGTAAACCCCACTTTACAGGCAGAAGAGGAACACATTGACAAGCTAGGGCAAAACAGCATCTATATAAAACACCAGAAGGGCTGAAGTCTTTATCTTGACAACAAGAATAACAGCAGCTGACGGCAAAATGGAAGAAGCACGACTATTTCTTCTAGGGCTCCAATATTCCCATAAGCAGTCTAAAACACATACAATGTCCTGGTTTTAAGTGAGATATATGGAAAGGGAATTGTCTCAGCAAAAGGCAGGGGTGGGAAAAGCTGAGGGACCTGCTACTTATTCCCTCAGTAAACCCAAACCACAACTCTTTTTCAGGTAGACAGATAACAAGGCAGGACAATTACTGTCACTGGAAATTGTTTGAAAGAGTAAGAGCTCTCTGCATTCCAAATGGACCGATCCTAAATGAAGGATTAGGATATAACAATAAGCAATACAAAGGCTCAATCAACAGTGCCTTGAAGGTGGAAAAGCTAGAGACTTGAAGCATGGAATTTAAGTATTTCCAACAGGATAAAAATTTTCCATGGTTAACTTTCCCAACAGGTATTTCCATATTTTTCTCTTTGCTTTTCATGAGCATTTTTGGCTTGTCAACATAAGTATGCATTTAGAAAGTATGGGAATTGGACTTGCAAACAATATTTGACAAAACCCTTTTATGCTACTAAGAAAACTGAGGTTTATTAGGGAGAGTGTTTATGCAGATCAGAAGCAGCAGAGGCAGACACAGAAAATACATGAGAACAAAAAGAAACAGCTTTCAATAAGGAAAAAAAATATTAATAATCAAGGGTGAGATGCTTTCAGCTTTACACCAGGGATAGCAGTGTTTCATCTATTCTTGAACAAACTGGAAAGACATGAAGGCAACACCTCCTCTCCCCTCCCCTCCAAAACCCGAACAGCTAAAATCCACAGATGACAAAATTATTTACAGTTGGTCAGAAAGAGAGAAGACTGGAAAGAATTCCAGATGAACCACGCAAGGCCAGACCAAGGGGCAAATTAAATCCACTGCAGATCAATATAAAGCAAAGTGCATTTAAATGAAAAACGTGAAGCACTCAAAACTCATTGTTGGGTTTAACAGTTCTGGAGTAACTCAGTATTTGAATCAAGTCTTCAGGAAATAAATGAAAAACACTGCTAGATATGCCAAGATACAACTCAGAAATACTTTTTTTTTTTCCATTTTAAAGACGAAAGCCTTCACATGATTATCTAAAGGATAAGACCAACAACACTGTTGTGCCACAGCATAAATCAGAAGCATGTTCTCCATCAGAGCACCATGTTCAGCTCTTATGTCATCTCTTCTTAAGATCGCAGACATAGTAAAAGGTTCAGAAAATGGGGACAAGAATAATTTGGGACAAAGACAAATTTCTGTAGAGAAAGAGATGGAGAAGTTTGAAGCAACCATGCTAAGAGGAAATGGACAAGTTATCAAGGACATAAAAAAAAAAAAAAAAGAAAGGAATTGTGAAAGACTGCAGTGCTCCTATACACTCTTCTCATGCAGAAGCAAGGGCATCTTTGAAACAGCAAGAAACTTAAAGCTGCTAAAAGGAAATGTGTGTTTGTTTAGCTGGTTTGATTCTGTGGCAGTCTTCTGTTGTTCTTTTTTTTTTTAATCTTATTTTTATTCAATGCTCAGTTTGCACAATATTTTGCCACAAGCTATGACAAAGACCTCAGAAAGATTCAGAGAAAAACTGCAGTTTTATATAGCTCATGACAATGAGTGAGTTACTTTAGGTAGGGAAAGATCAGAAAGACCTGCCTGTCCTATCCGTATTTGCAGGATTTTCATGGTGCAGGACCAAACACTAACAGAAAAGACTCAGAACTTCCCCTTTGGGATTTAAACATAACTGTCCACCGCAGGACGAAGGACACATTAAAGTGTCAGGTACTGACACAAAGGACACACACAGGTTGCAGAACTGGTGCACTGAGACACCTCAACCTTGGCAGAGGCAGGGAGTGGTATGTTCACACAGTCAGGCAGAGGAAGAACATACAAAGTTTTCTTATGGGGCTTCAGCCTAAGGATGTTAGATACAGGGTAACCACACACTCTGCTCAAAAGCGGTCCTTGCAATGCTTGGAACAAGAAACTGCACTAATTTCTCATGAGGAGGCCGAGACACTGAAGAAGCTGCTGGGCTGCAGCAGGGCAGCGCCACTGCAGCGGTCCAGCACAAACCACATCCTGCACCCCCTTGCAGTGCTCCCAAAAGTGCCCATACATACTATCCAGAGGTATTTACAACTGGAGCAAGGTATATTTCTGCTATTAGTACTACAGTGTACACTCTTCACCAACTTATTCTGGAGTGTACAAGCCCCGTGTTATGCATGACAGCACAAGAGAATTTTTGTATCTAGAAACCACCCCAGAACTAGGTTAGCCTGGCAGGCTTGCAGCACTTCATTTACATATGAGTCAATCCTTCTGCAATACAAACATTAGTGATGCATTCCCCACTGTCCTTCTATTTATACTCACTATTTAACCTGCAGGCATCCCGAGTTAATTAAACAAATCAATCCCATTGAGATAATTGTGTCTCAAGCAAATTAACACAATTAGCCTTTTAAAAAGAAAATCCAAGTACTACCTGCTATATTTCTTCATATAAATCACACGCTTGTTCCTCCTACTCCAGGTTCATGGCTATCTAGGAATCTGCCTTAAAATGAAAAGTATAACGACAGATGAAACTGGCTGACGTGGAGCTTTTACAACCAGCAGCTTCTCTGTTTGCATCATTCACTTCCACTGAAACAAGAGGTGCCCATCCGAAATAAACGTCCTTAGAGAAGAAGCAAGGAGAGATCCTCCTGCACTGTACTCTTCAGAGCTGTATCGCTTTGGGGACAGTCCCTGCTCCAAAACAGTACATTACACTGGCACTTACAACCACGGTGGGATAAGCAGTCAGATAGTCAATTAGTTATACTGGGATAAGAAGCATTCTTAATCCTCTCTTCCCCAGCTCAAGTTTACAGAAACCCCTATGGAAACAAAGCTGCAGTTCTACAGATGACATCCTGGTACCCATCTTCTTTCAGAGACCTGTGTCTCCATCCCTCATGGGCACCGCAGCCGCTGTGGCACTTTAACAGACACCATCACCCTTAGCCGCCCACTGTCTTTTCAGGGCGTTTTTGCTCCTCTGAGGCAGCCTCAGAGTAACCCAAAACATGTCATCCTCCTCCCAGTCACAGGCCACCCTCCATCCAGGCTCTCAATCACCCTGCACCAGCGTGGCCAAAGCAGGGGCAGGCATCCTTTTCTACCAGTCCTGGTAACAGAAGAGACCACAACTTTTGTCCGAAAGCTGGAGATGACTCCAGCTACTGCAAGAAGACCAAGCAGAGCTACTCTGCCAGAGCACACGAGGAAAAGCAGTGAGAAGCGCTGAGCACTCTGCAACTAAAAATGGAAGACTTAAGTAAGAGCCCAATGTGCAAAACCACGACCTCATCATCTGAAGCACCTAAGCAAGTCCTCTTTCAAGAGACGGTAAGATGTTTACGCAGTACATTTGTGACACTGCAGATCAAGACCTCACAGTGGCCCACGAGGGTCACCGTGCTATTTCACATGAGCCTGTGAGCAGTGAGGGCTGCTTGAACGCAGGAGACTCCATCTCACAGCTCAGGAGAAGCTGCTGAGCAGAGGTAGGTAAGTGTCTGTGTGTGTANCCGCTCCTCCCCGTGCCTCCCGCTGGCTGCTAGGCAACTGCAGGGGCAGGCGGGCATCCAGCATCAACTTCTTTCTCTTTTTGAGGGAATTAAAGGCTTACGAGTACATTAGCTGGAAAACTGAGTGACTGACAACTGGCACTAAGTTCCTGGGAGTAATTAGAGGAGGGGAGAAAAGGGAAGAGAAGCAATAGGTGGGAGAGGGGAGGACGGCAGGGGAGCAGGCTGGCACCATGCACTGACGAGGGAGAATATTTGCAGCAGGTACTTTAATGGAAGACTCCCCACCCTCTTTGCCAGAGGAAAACATAGCATTTCTTTGGGATGTTTAGCATACCAGAACTGAAGCATTTTTCCCCTTCCTGGCGCATTTCTCATCCATGTGGGACTGTTAACCAACCTAACACACTGGCAGCAGAGCCCTGGGCAAGGTGGGATGCTGGCTGGCCGAGTTGCTGGCCAGCATGGTCCAGAGGCACTTTGGGAGTAACTGGAGCAAGCAAGACCATTACCATCTTAGCCACTGTTGCTGGGCCAATCTGCCCAGCACAGCTCCCAATCTTGACGACACCAGCCAGCTCCTTCCTTGCTGAGCTAGCAGGATCCAGCTGTGGAACATGTGGAAAAACAGGTTGCTGAAACAGGCTGGGTGACAAACCAGCCTTTTCCCTCACAGAAAATTATTTTTCCAACTTGGATTTTTTTAGTGGATTGGCTCACCAGCCATGCAAGTGGGTCAGTCACCACAGGCAAGGTCAAGCCCTTCAGCCACCCACTAGTGGCCCACGAATGAGCTGTCCTCCAAGGTGGCAGCTTCTCCTGCTGCTCATGCTCATACAGGAGGCAGAGGCGCATAAAGTAGCCTCCTCCACAACCCCGTGGTAAGAAGTATGGAGGTGAGATGCTTAAAGGGCAGTATTAATATTTTGCAGAGGGTACACAGTTTACACTCAGTGTTGTCACTGACCATGCCAAAGAGCTGGAGAAGTAAGAGGGTCCTACACAAATGAAGGCTTCAAGTGAGTCTTACTCAAACTGCACAGACATGCAAGCGAAGAGGTTTGCCCCAAAGTCATGTATTGGGCCAAAAAGGCAACCATTCCCTGTTTCTAGTAGGGCCACTCTGAATTGCATGCTGCACTTAGCATTTCCATTACCTCCACAGACCAGTGGCATAACCAGAAACTACTTCTTATTAACTTAGAAAAAAAAAAAAGAGAAGAAAAAAGCACTTACAAAAACACACACTCTTCAGGAAAGTTACAAAAGCAAACTTAATTCGTGTGCTACGTGTCTTCTACTAACCTGATTTTACATGACACAAAAATCAGAATGCTTACATATAAAGATACTTACATCTTATTACAAAATGAATGCCACACTGCATCAACTCACAACAAATAGCAAAAACTTTTACATATGTTACCTTGCTGTATATCATTTATGAGTCTGAGTCAAAACGGGTAACAGATATAACGGAAATACAATAGTGCTTCATTACAGGACAGCCTGGGAAAACAGACAGATACCTCATCACAAAGTGCATTCAGAAAACCAGCTCTGTGACACAGGATCCAGAGACACAGATGTCCTGTCATAAAGAATTCATTATTTACAAATATACTACAGAACACTCCATTTACAATGAAGTACCATAAATAATTCACACTCAGTATGTGTCAGAAGTGAAGGCAGTGGCATTTTCTCTGCCATCCTCACAGAGTTCCCCATACTCAGTTAAACAGAGCTCTGCTGTAACATAGCACGCTGAATTACCATTAAAACACAACACTTGATTCTCCACAAGAGGTGGAGAATCCCCCACCCCATCAACACAATTTAGACAGACTTCTACAGAAGCATTGCCACTGTGGGGACAAGAAGTGCAACACATTTGTTTTTAGGAGATGATATTTGCACATACAAATTTTATTTTCACCCCTGTAAAAAACATCAAATTGCCAACTTAGGTCTACTGCCCATGTTATGCAGTGTTGCACAGCTCTGCCTTGTGTCCTCTGCTCCAACCCAAAGACGAAAATCCAGAGACCAGCAAGAAACTGGACTAGTGTGACCTCTGTCTCTCTATGGAAATACAGGGCAACACTTAATGCACAAAGTGTGCTAGAAGTTTGACACTGTGATAGAAACAAGTCGCTATTTGTAATTAGATTAAGACAAAGTTTATTTTGTATGAATAAACAAACAGCCACCAGGAAAAAAAATAATCCAGTTGCTGCTGATATGGAATGAATCTGGAAAACCCATCTAATAATAGAGTGTCCCTAGTGCCTTAGCTTTTCACTTTCCAGGACCCATGAAAATTCACTTATTTCCCAAAAGATCAAGAAAAAATTGCATAAAGCCCTTGATCATAAGTTCATTTTCCTCTGTATTCTACTTGTACAATTCTTTATTCCAGCAGGATACCTGCTCGGATGCAAAACTTCATTTGTCTGATTCCTTTTACTTCCCTAAAAAACAAGCAAAACTATTCCCAAATACTGAAAAAAACCCCAACCAAACAAAAGCCCCTCAGAACTCTACCTGCTGTAACTACAGATGCCCCTCTCCCCATGGATGGGCAAGCAGGTTTAAATTCTGCTTTCTCCCTTTTGAGTCATGAATCAAAACCGAGCAGATTTGTCAAAGAGAGAAAAAACAACAAACCAGAAAACCTCACCAGCCTACTGGAGAGGGTACTGGGAACAGATACTAGCACCAACACCAGAGGGTTGCGTGATACATCCTTTCACAGCATCAGGTGGTCCCTGTCTCCTCTCATAGACCCAGAAAGCCCACCAGACCACTGTGATGGCCTCTCTGACCTCCCTCCCAATGGGCGCCACAGACCTATGTGCAGATAGATCACTTTTTAAATTCCAGAACATACACATCAGCAATAATTCCACTTGCTACAAACACATAGTTCTAAGTCACAAGCAGGCGATCAAGAATCCATCAGATCCAAAGGGAGTTGTTTCAGTGAGTAATTCATCCTACTTAATAATTTGTGTTACAACTAGCCCAGATTCATCTGGTTTCAACTTTCAGCTATTCAATCTCATTACACCTCCTCCTAACTAAACTGAAGAGCTTTGTACTTTCTCTCCTCTATAGATATATAGAGTTCAAGCACTTCACTTAAAGTAAGCATGCTAGCAAGGCTTTTTATCTAAAAAAAAAAAAAAAAAAAAAAAAAAAAAAAAAAAAATAAAAAAAAAAATTAACAGTAAAACAGGTTTTCCAACTGTAATCAATCTCTCATCTCTCTAAAACTTTTTCTTCTTTAAGCATGTTTTCCTGAAGCAAGCACGTAAGAACTGGACTCCATATTCCAGTCATAACTCTGTGCCACCGTTCACTGGAAATACTATATATTCCTACAGGACACATTTGGCTTTTGTATCCAAAGACTGCATCCATTCTTTTAGTAGTTCTACGGCATTTTATTAGCTCCCTTCCAATGTAAACTGCTCTCCAGAATGCAACAAGCCCTTCCCTCTGCATAATGTACAGAGGTGGACTTGTCTGTGCTAGCATTCATACTACTCACATAAAGTCCATCCACACCTTACCCCCTGTGTGACAAAGCACATGCCATTATTTGCCATACCCTTGATTTTTCGTGGCGTTTTCAAATCTAACAAGAAATAACTTTGTTCAGTATAATTATCGGTGACCTTGAAATAAAATTATCCTAGTTCTACCAACTAAAGGCTTGTAGTTACTTCTCCGTACCCATACCAATTAATTAAAGTGCCTCATCACCCATTTATACTCACTGCCATCATTTCTCTATTTGCTTCGTGCATGCAAACATACACTGAGACATTTGTGTCACATTTGTGTAAAACGTGTTCCTCTCTGCAAAGAGAGGTGCTGAAGAGCTGGTGTTCTCACAAGGAACAGTATGGCATACTGTTGTATAATGGTCCATTTTGAGCAGTGCATACAGTATTTTTACATGCAACCTTCACTCTCCCCTCACAAAAAAGCTTCAGGAGTTAAAACATATCCTACTTAAGCAAATGCAGGATTGTGGTTTGTTGTTTTGGGTTTTTGTAATGCAGTATCTAATAAAGCATCAGCAACATTAACATTATGGTTATTAGTTTACTTAATATGATGATGTTCCATTAGACAAAAGATAATAAAATTGTAGGCTGGAAATTAACTATGGAAACATGTTGATATGGTTATATGGAGTCATGAAACTTTTTCAAATGCAGGAGCACTGTGTCTACAACACAGCTTAAATAAGTTAACTTATTTCAGCTCTATATGCATAATAAACTTTTGCTCTACGCTGTCATATCAGATACTCATTGTTCCAACACAAAAAATGTCTTTGTTTTGTTTTTCATACTATAAAACAGTTAATCACTATTAAAGAGCTATGGTTGAAGTTGAGTCAGAACAACTTGTCAGAACATAGTGCTTCTTGTGCTTTCAGTTGAAAAAGGAGAATTCTTATTAAATAGCAGTAATATTTACAGACAAAAGTACCAATTTAGTTGTACTATTCTGCTTTTCTAGAGTAAGGGAACTTTATCTTTTAGGCAAACAGCAGCAGCATTGCAATGATGTGCTGAAAAAGTAGCATGCTTAAAGAGGAGCAGAAGAGCCTGAACCCACCGTCGCAACGGAGCTGGATGTCAAGCGATGTAAAAGCCTGTATGAGAGGATTCCCTCTAAAAGCAGGGGCCCAGACACCAGACCCAAGCAGCCAGCACTGCTTTGCCCACATGGATTTATTTAAGGGGCAGAAACACCATAACGTAGACCTAAAGATGTTGTTTTCCTGGTTTAATAGAGCTTTAAATTTTTAACAAAGGTCAAAGAAGTTTCAACACATCTCCTCAGGTTAAGTAAAACCAGCACAGCCATTTGTTGAACCCCAGCACAACAGCAGAATTAATTATCAGAATTAACTTCTAGCCACAAAGCCTTCCCTAGGACATTTAACTAATCAGCTATGAACTCATCCACCAGAATTCATTTAAAATAAAGCGTTTCGTCAGTTAGAACTAACAAAGGACAGCCAACTTGTCCATCAGAAGATCACCACGTTCATCACGTAGCTGCTCCTAAATAGCCAAGCTAAGGACTCGCTTCTCTAAGTAAGAAGGGTTTGGGATTTTTTTGGTGTGTTTTGACCTCCATCACAAAGATAAAGGGTAGTAGTTCCCTTATTTCTGAGAGTGCTAGTATCCCAAGCAAGGGAGAGGCAGGGCTTTCAACCTCTCACCTGCTCATAGGAAGCTCACATCTCACTGTTACCAACTAAAATAACCAAAATACAGTGAGAAGCTCCAAGCCATCTGAGAAGATGTGAATCTTTCCCATTTTGTGAGTGGGCTTCAAGCGAACCAAGCAATTTTTGTAAGGCCACATCAAGCCTGTGGCAGGGAAGCAGAGCCTGGGCAAGGCAGCCAGAGGCACTCTGAAGATGGGACAGAGTCTCTGACACTTGGACAGGACAACGAAGTTGCACCCCCGATGTGAAGAGTGTATCTCAGTGACACCAAACAGGGCAGACAAAGGCATGACTTGGAAGGACAACCCTACTGTGGACATGTAGCTTAAAACGCCACTAATTGTTATTCTGGATACTTCAGCTTTTGAAGTACGATCCCAACGGCAAAGTAGGCCAAGAGACCATTTCATGTGACTTCAGATTTCTAATAGAGGTTCCAGCCAGTCGCTTAGCTCCGCACTTGTCTTTTGTGGTTGCATGTATTTCCTATTTAAGAAAAGGACCACAGCAGTTCCTGGTTTGTCACATTTTCTTCAAATAGAGAGTTTGAGCAGCAGCTTCCTCTGCCGTGCATTACTCTACATTGGGGAACACTCTCCTCCCTCCCACCCTGCTCAGAAATGCTCAGCTACCTGCAAGCTATTTACAGACATGAGGCAACAAGGTGAAGCATTTCTAAACCGCACACATTTTTTACAGTCCACAGGATTATTTTTTTCTCCATACTGAAATTTAAGTCTTCCCTTCTCCATCTGCACTTTCCAGCTCTTTCAAAATAACAAGCAAACATTTCTCTAGCCTCACAAACCTGGCACATCTCATTTTCCTTGTCATTTAAGAGATAGACACAAACTATTTGGTATTAATAGTAAGAACACTGTGCACTTTGTAAAGCTTTATTCAAAGCATCCTCTGATCTTCCACTGAAAGTATTAATTTAGCACCTTCACAGTATTTTTGAGGCACACTATAATTCATCTCACATAGGTGGAAACTCAAGAGGCATACTCAGGCTAAAGGGACTTGATGTTGGTCTAACCACCAGAAGAAGTCATGTCCCACCTCCACAATTTCATTCTGTATTTCAGCATTTCTGGCCAATCCTTGCTCCAGTGCTTCCTGCCCCACATCTAACTTCAGACAAAATCGTCTTTCCCCTCCTCTATTACTACACTTATATAAGTCTCTGGCAGAACTTCCTAGACATCTTTTTTCCCAAGGATTTCCTGAGATTAAGTAATTAAATCATTAAGGAAGAATTTCAACACCTGCTAAGGAAACTACTTAGACAAACAACGTTCTCACCAACAGCAACCTGCATGGCTGTGTTTCTGCATCCCAGATACCAGCTACACTGGCTGAACATGAAAAGCTGATGTTAACCCCTTCCAAATGAAAAGAATACTCTCTAGGAACGAGTCTTTAAAAATAATTTCCCTGTATAAGTGAGAGAGTGCTTGTAAAATACCACATAGGTCTCCATTTGTTTTAAATGGGAGAAAAAGAATATAGAAGGTCAGTCTCTCCCCCCTTCAGCTATTCTTCAGATACTATTATGCAATTACATAAAAGTATTTCTTTAGTAACAAGTGAATATAGACATTTAAGAAAGAGGACAACCAATAGCAAAAGATTAACACTTTTAACATTATGATAACATCTAAAAACTTAAGGAAATAATTTCAAATGTGATCAGTAGTGAAAACCAAAATCATATATGAAAACAAGGCAGGCTAAGCAAATGTGAACTTTCCCTGCACGACAGCACAGGAGGTCCTAACTGCCCATGACTCACTAGTGCTTCAAGAGTATTACTTGTTTTGATTCTTGCACTAGGAACCATCAACATGACATCTGGACACACAGTTCTCTTTCTTGATTATTAGAAGTACTTTATTAACGTAAGAGAATATCTTGTCGTTAACCACTGCCAGCTACAGTTTTGCTTAACAGTGGCCATCACTACTTTTACTCAAACCTCATGCAATAATAGGTCTCACCAGAAACCAATGATAGAACTTCAGACAATCCTACAGATGATCTTTAAGTACCTACCAAAATCTAAATTAAATAATAGTTTTCACTTTGCTTTGTGTCTTAAGTATTCAGAGCCACAAGGCATCTCAAGACTCCACTCCTCACTAGGGTATTCAGAACATACCATCTCCCCCCCTTCGTTCCCTCACACCATGCTTGGAAACTGCAGAAACAAGAACATGCCCTCATCTGTCTCCAGCTCTCAAACCAGAACTGAGGAACAACAGGTGGTGTCTCCAAGTGACACGTGGAGCAGACATTCAATTGCTACAGAGATAAAGCAGGTAGCCCTTGATGGCTCTCCAACAGCCCCTCTTGGTAGAAAAGGGACGCAGTCCATCCAAAAGACCAAAGAAAAAAAACACAGCAAGCTGCACAGGTACATCCCGAGCACACCTTTCATATTTTTCAATTGGGAAAAGCTTGTTGGATACCCTCCTAGCATTGTGGCAGAAAGCTCTATTTCAACGGGGTTTTGTTAGTGGGATTGATGATGTAACTAGTTCAACTTCAGAGAACGCTTCTGGTGAAGACTTCATCATCACCTCCTCTTAAGGCTACAAAAGGGGAGGATATTTTAAGCAGCAAGCCAGTAGAAGAAAGTAGAGAGGAAAAGGACAGGAGATAATTTGTTCTTCCAGTTGTCGATTCAAGAGAAAGTTTAAGTGGGACACTGTCAAGTCTACTGATTTGCTTATGCCTGTTTAATAGCACAGGCTAGGATAAGGGATAGAGAACGTACTTTTTCTTTGTGTAAGAAAAAGTATGCAACTGACACAGTAATACTCAAGTGCTCAAACTAGTGATGTGCAGGATCAAAGCAACACAACTAATATTTACTAAAGATAAAATTCATCTGAGTTTATAACAGACAGACCAAACAGAGTATTCCCTGGCCATCAGAAGATGGCTTTGGTGGGAGGGTACCATTACAACAGTCCCCACAGGTTTCCCACACTGCCCTAAGCAGATTTCTCGAGGCACTTTGGAAATAGGTAGAGTGAAATGCATAAAATGAGGCTGTGTAAAACATCCCCATGGAAGTAAAGGTCTTAACTTTGTTTAACTCTAAGAGGTGTGTTCAAATACCACGCTCACAGGCAACTCTTATTATAAATCATGAAAGTGGTATGCTGTAAAGCTCAGCATTAGGAAGCAAAAGGCTAATAAAATACTAGAACAGCAGAACAGCAAGTTGTTTTGGTTTTTCACCTCCTGATAAAACGGAGGAGGAAAAACAAAAAACAGACCCAACCCTCTTGGCACACTGTGTAGACAAATTCCTTTTAACAATTTATGAACTTTTTTCTTCCTCCTGCTTAACAAAATTACTTCAACAGAATAAAAGCTGGCAACATAGCTATCTCGGAAGAGGAAAGTTACTCTATTCCTTATTGGTAAGCAGTGCATGCACACACATAAGAAAACCCACCCACAGGAAATTAAGAGCTATTCATTTAGTTTTAGTCAAGTATTTGTGAGACTTTACCTTTTGACTATTAGTTGATGGTAAACATGCAACTGGCCGATACTTTTTTTGGTCTAGTTCTTATATGAGATTAAGTATCAGCATTAAATATTACTTTCAGAAAAAGGACACAAGTGGAATGAATACAGTTCTCTAGAAAAAGGTTACTTAGCAAAAACAAAACAACTACTCCCCCACATACACACAATATTAAAAAGAAAGAATTCAAATCTGTAATTATATTCACACAAACCCAAACTGCAAAGTACAAGTAGTTCAATTTAGGGATTCAAAATCCTCCAATGACACCATGCACCCCACTCCCTCTCATATTTTTTGTTGGTATTTTAAGGGCCCAATGGGATGCTGTCCACTGCCATTACCAGGGAGATGAAAGAAAATATGAAATCACTTCTTGTCATTTGCACAGAACATGAAACCTGGAGCAACAGTAAGCAAAGACTGAATCAGGTTACTTTCTGGTAAACCGTATTTTTTGCTCGGTATAGTTCATCTGAACAACGTCTAGTTTTAATACAGCAATAACACAAAGTTACAAACTACCAGGAATGAAAAAAAAAAAAAAAAAATCAAAAATCACCAACAAAAAAACCCCACTGTGAGAGTTACCCTTGGGGAACTCCATTTGGGAAGGCAACAATCCTGTAAAAAAGAAAAAAATCAAAACCTGGGGGTCATGGCAAACACGATCTAGACACTAAACTTCCTGCACAAATCTGCAGCTAAGCAAGGAAATGTAGCCTCCGGGTGGATAAGAACATTATTTTGTATAAGGCAAGGCAGGGAGGGAGAGTATTATCTGAAGAACAATAACAGCAAGGGCAACACGCATTTCTGGTCTATTCACTTCAGAAAAGAAAATACCACAAGAACAGCTAAAGATTCATAAAATACATCTTATTTCAAGAATTTTAAAAGTCCGCGTATTTGGTTTATTGAAGAAGATAATAGTTATCAGTGACTTACTGACAAAATAGCTAAATGTCTCTACCAAAATTTACTCAGAAGATAAAGAGACCATTAGGCAAAACTAGGCCCTGAAAAGACGCTGCTGGGCAGAGGAAAGTGTTTTGAAGAGTACAGAATTAATCTCCCTTGCCTGACTGTACTTAATTACAGTTGATTGATACGATGCCTAGCATGCTCAGAAACCCTTAGACGGCTGACTAAAGCCTCTGGTGTTTACCTCTTCCCTGCTTTGCAGCAATGCTTCTGTTCAGAAACATATATTACCTCTGCACTGAGGTAACTCCAACCTACGGGAGCCTCTTGGAGCACATCTCATCAGAAGCACCAGTTCTTCTGTGTTTCTTACACACCATCAGAATATTAAAATCAAAGGTCATTTGTCTTCAAAGTGCTCCACAGCCCCGGTTCAGAGTATTTAAGGCTTCTTCCAGAGCTTCAGGACAGACTGAAATACACCATTCTGCTGCCCTAACTAATATTAATTAGTGCTGGAGACTCAAATTTTTGTATGGCTAAACAAGGAACATGAAGTGATCTCAAAGTAAAATCATTCACAGCAGATCTGAGCACCAAAACTTGAGACATCCAGATCTTCCTCTCTCCGCTTTTTAACTCAGAGCAACTTGTTTTAAATAAAAACACGCACACTATATGACATCCCTCCATGGATAAAAAGAAACAAAAATGTCTGCCATAGTACTACTGCAACCATGAACAAAAAAAATAAGAATTTCTATAGCACAAAATTGAACTGCTTAAAATTCTTCTGGATGCAAATTATTGTAATTTGCAACTGGGACATATCTCCTTCTCTTATTTATAGCCAGGAGTGGACATCTCTGTAAGGTAACAATAGAAGTTATGGACTCACTGTAGAAACCTCTAAGTGAGAGCTCACAATCTGTGCTAGTAAGACAAGATGAACAGACATCAGAGGCTTATTCTGGGGACAGAAGTCTATGCAAACATATTCTGTGAAATATATTCCAGAATAAAAGCCTACTACTTGGGAGTTTGTGAAGCACACAAGTCACGAGTAGCCCTGCTGATTTCAAAGTGCACTAGCTGAGCATCAAGAGGGCAATCAGGGAGTAGACAAAAAGTCACAGTTGGCTTTGCTTCTCAGGCTGGAGACAGGCACCCAGCCAGCAGGAACACCAACAGTTCCTGCCCCATACAACCCCACCACCCAAATGGGTGGACTGAGAGCCCTCAGTTCCTTAACACATCAGCTCTTCCCACAAGAGCAGGACATTACCACCTACAGCTGGAGGTCAATCACGAAGCAAGAGAGCACATTTTTTGTGGGAGATAAACAGCAAACAAGCGTCTGATGTTCTCAGAGCTTTGTCTGGGTACCTCAACTAATATTTTCCATTAATTTAAATATCTAGAGGCTTTTAAGTTAAGTAAAGTACGTGAATTTTGCAACTTTTCACTCACTGGGCTCTCTCCAACATTATTTTTAGATTTTTTTACCTTTTTTTTTAAATAGCAAGTTACTGGCATCTCTCAGGTTGGCAACCAACCCACTGCACAGCCTCCATGTGGAATGGATTTTTTAAAAAAGGGGGGAAAAAAGCAGAACATTTCTCTGTCTCGCTACAGCAGTAGCAAACCCTTAGCCTCACTGCCAGGACTTCACCTGCAGCCTCAACTAAAATTTCCCTTTTAACCCTATCTGGCATCCCATCTTCAATTAATTTAGGAAAGGTCTGACATGAAAAGCAGAGAGTCAAGAAGGGAGTTGCAGAGAGGAAGGAAAAGGGAAAAAGAGTGGACCAAGATTCACGCAGCCAGTAGTGGTGATTAGCGCTTTGGTAATGAGAGTCAATCTGATCCGTCTCATAAGTTAACAGGAAAAAACCTGCAAAACAGACCCCACAACCCGTTGCGTTCTTGGCAGTCTGGGTTTCTTAACAAAAGCTGAGCGGTCTCTCCATACCAATAGCAACAATACATGGCAGCACCTTGTCATCGGAAGCACAATAATTAATCATTTCAATAGTAGAGTTACAAAAGAGGATCATCCCCTTTTTACTGACAGGGGTGCTGACTCAAAGACGACCAAGGGAGTTGCCCAAAACCACAACACCAGTCATTAGCAGAGCTGCAGTTAGAAGTTCCTGGCTGCCAGCACTATTTTCAAGTGCCGAAACTGGCGGCTGCCCCAAGCCACAAAGCTGGTACCCTGTGCATTCACCAGGTAGAAGGTCTCCAAGCTCCAGTCCCACCAACATCATCAGAGAAAGGAAGAAAGAAGGGTGTATCCAGCCAGGGTGGTGGGAGCAGTGATGACCAGCAGCAGTGATGCCCACCTCACCCTGCTGACCTGTTCTGACAGGTGTCCACCCCAAAGGGGCAGCTGCAACCCCCAGGGTCTGCCCTGACACTCCCCTTGTGCCTGACATGCCTGCTGCAGCCCAGAGAACTTGGATTAGAAAAAGAACCATAAGGAGAAGTCAAAACTAGTAGTTTTTGCCAAGTTTAGTAGCGTGCATTGGCTCACTGAGTGGGGTGGGGTAAAAGATAGACAACGTGCATCCTGGAGGCTGCAATGCTTTACACACTCTGAGGGGAACTTCAGATCAGTTCACTTTTCAAGCAAAAGCTGAAATGGCTCTTTCCATCTTAGCCCTATAGCTCAATATGCATTTTACGGTACTGATTTCAGTTTCTCTTACTTGCTTAGTCAAGAGTGCAAAGTTCCTTACACCTTAGAGAACCACCCAGTTCACAAGAAGGATATTCTACAGAAAAAGGTGGCCTTTTTTCGTAATGGTAGTTTGAAAATTATTAGATAGGTTAATTTTCCATCTCAATTTTTATAGAAGCAGCAGGATTCTTATAACGAGCAGCTTGGGAAACACATTGTAAGAGAGATGGGGAGGGGTAAGTGAGTATTCCACTTCTAATGTAAAAGCA
The DNA here is from genome assembly GCA_013400375.1 of Thinocorus orbignyianus. Lineage (NCBI taxonomy): Eukaryota > Metazoa > Chordata > Aves > Ciconiiformes > Thinocoridae > Thinocorus > Thinocorus orbignyianus. The sequence continues at coordinate 79,107 of VXBW01004364.1, forward strand.
GAACCACAGAAATTCGTTTTTCATAACATGATTAGTCTTAATTTATATATAAACTTACATCTAGGCCTCTGTTACATTAGTTGAACGTATTCCCCTGCTTTCTATATTCTGCCTAGTACCTGCCTATACTGAGCTCTCCAGACATTCCTTCCAACTCACTTGATCCTTTGAAGCTGACAGTTATCTACACATTCAGGCACCGAGGTAATTTATTCTTTTAGAAGTGTTAAGCATTTACAACTTGCAACATCAGATTGTGCAAATATTCAAATTTTCTGGAAGAAAAAGAAAAGGAAAAAGCATTTACCTTGATGTCTACATTTACGCAGGTATTTCCCCCTCCCCCCCGCCCCCAACTTTGTTATCTAGAGGCTCTTCCTTATGCATGAGATATTTCCCATTTTTCTCCCCGTGCTTTCCAGGTACTTTCCACATATTGTGACAAAACAGCCAAATAACACAAGAAAAGGAACTCAAACGACCTGTTACCGTTTTATTCAAATTGGCTTTCTTATTTTGAAAGTTTTTCTAGGATGGCTTCTGTGGAGACAAAAATATTCCTAGGGAATGTCAAAGGAAGCTATTAAAATTCATCCAGCAGTGATGCAAGAGTTTTGCACTGATGTGCACTAACACAAGAAGAAAACACAACATACCAGTTTAGACAGAAGCCATTCCTGGACTTCGCCTCAATTTGGTCACATCAAAACCAAGTATCACTTCCAGTAAAAAAGCAACAACAAAAATACACCCCAAATGCAAAACCACACAAATACTTCAACGAGTTACTGCAGTTCTGCATGTGTTAAACCGTGATTTTCACTGCCAAGACTCATTAAAAAAAGAACAACCAGAAAATGTTTGCAAAACAGATTGCTATTATAAAGTGCATTAACAGCTATTAATAATAGAATATACATCAACCTACTGCTTTTCAGATAATCAATAGTAATTGGCAACCCAATTCGGAACTGTTAAGGCAAGCAACTTTGGAGCTGCAATTCGTCAGGTCTAAGTTAACGGCGGGTGAAAATAGGCCTGATAACAGTTACTTCCTCATCGTTTCCTTCCAAAAATGACACAATGCCGTTTCAACGATCAAAGTAATATTTATCTCATAAACCTACCTCTGAAAATAGATTAGGCCTTATAGAACCACTTTATACTTATGATCCAAGCTATTGGGCAGACCTCATGTGAAACTCGACATGCAGCTCACAAGGGCCCCCGGTCCCTTGGAAGGAAGTAAGATAAAGGCTCAGGGAAATATAAGGGAAGGAAAAGAAAATATTGGGTGAGAGGTCTGGCACCTATCAGCACAGCTGCAAGCTTGCCAAGTCTTATAATTTCTTCATTAGACTTCGGGCATATTAAAAGGGCTATTCTTCTTTTCCCTTTTTTTTTTTTTTTAAATTTAACCCTGTCACTAATCAATAGGCTGGATGTCAAGAGCCAGCTGTTACAAGGAAGTCACCATGGCTAGGATTAAAACAAGATTACTCTCTGCATGCTGGACCACCTCTCCTTGCTTTAAATGGGACTAAAAGACAGCAATCGCTATATTTTTAACACATGAGCACTTCAGAAGTACTCCCCCAGAAGAAGAAACAGCAGGGAACGGGTCAGGAAACATCCATGAAAACTGTACACAACTAAGGGAAAACGTGGACAGGAGGTACAGACAGGACCCGAGAGCACTTTTTAGGGGAGGATCCAGATGACTGCCTAGAAGGATGGAAACCCAAATGTAAATTGGGAGAGGGAATACAGAACATGAGCAGAAAGTTTAAAAAAAAAATTAAAAAAAATAAATAAAGTAACACTGATGCCATAGGAGTAAGGGGATAGTTGAAAAAAAAATAAAAAAAAAAATGAAGGACACTGGGCAACTGCGGCCTTGAGGAGGAGCATGACCAGGACTCCTGCTTCTTGCAACACAGGAGAACACAGAGTGGGACAGGCGCATTTCTCCAGCCCAGGCTGCTGGGGAAGGGATAAACGAAGCCCTCTCAGAGAAAGGGGAACAAAATACACACATTCATAGCTTAGAATTAATTTCAACCCTTAAAAGATACCACACAATATGAGGACAGAATATTCCCCTCTAGAGGGGAAAGGAGAGAGTCAGTGGAAAGTGATACTTTTCCTCCCAAAATCTCATTTTAAAGCCAGTCCTGCAATCGCTGGGGACCTGGCTCATCGTTTGTATGTCCCTGGGGCTGGCAATAAAGCTGTGGCAAGAGAAGGTGTCACAGCCTCAAGCTGCAGAACCTGCTGGAAACAGAGCCTCCTCAGGGGTTGTTTTATGAGAAAAAAGGGGAGCACGAGCTCACCCTGGGAGAGCGGGCACAACGGCAGCCAGCTGCTGCACCGCAAGAGCTGCCCACGTTACAGCATACCCATCCATCAACATCTACCTCACAGAACAGAATTTAAAATGAAACAATATAATACAGATATATGCCGTGTAATGTATGTATAATACATGAAGAGTAATGTCTTAGGAAAACACTAGCAGCTGAGCGAGTACAACAGAAGCGCCACCACACACGCATGCCAAGTAAGCCCCCAGCATCGCACTGACACTGGGCGGATAAACTTCTCAGGAACAAACCAGCTTGAACATAAGCTTCTCTGCCTCCCCTGGCCACGCTGCTTTCCCAGGAGAAGGTACACTGTGCTGGTGGCCAGAGTGTGGTGGGACGGCAGCAGAACCGCCTGCATGTGGAGGGGCACCGGCTGGCACAGGCTGGGCTGAACACGCTCTACGAAGTCCTGAAAGCAAATTTAATTACTCATTCTTAGAGCATAGGTAGACCAGTTGGAACACGTGCAAGTGAAGAAGCTCGTTTACACAACAAACAAGGTATGCATGCAAGGTCCTCCGTGTAACAGACTGCCAGACCTCTCACCTGAAGAGCTGTATTTTACCAACTACACACATACAAGACCACCGTCAGGCAGAGAGTAAGCCATTAAATAAAATATTCATAATACAACTCGACAGTGGCATGGAAGAGGGTAGTTTGAATGGACAAAACACCTATCATTTGCCAAAAAAGCTAAAGAGCAAGCAAGTCTTTGATTCTTACATACTCCACACAGCACCAAGAGCCATTCAATGTTCTCAGTTCTCGCTGGGGCTGCCACCCTCCAAAGAGTAACTCTACCTGGCAAACAAGACTTAAACAGAAAAAACACCCCACCAAAACAAACCCCTCTGAAGCCAAGGAAAAAGCAATGTAGTCCTGGTGCTTATGCAATGGTATGATGCATTTAGCTGTTTTCACTATGTCTTCAACTAAATGCCAAAAAGAGCAACAGGGTCTGTAAACGGCATGGAGGAGGCAAAATGAAACACACGAGTGACAGAGCTGGAGAGTCGCAGGGTGGATCACAGGCTTAAAGACAGTGACAACCACTATGTAACACTACTACAGTAAACACTATTTGCTGTTTGAATGTGGTTCTCTCAACACCTAAGAATTTTTAAAGGCATCTATTCCTTTCTGCCAGTTGAAGCCTCTGTACCAGAAACCAAAAAAGAAAAAAAAGCATCTAAGCACTGCCATTTAAAACCACTGCTATTAAAAAGAAACCTAGAAATCATCAGCAAACCTACAGCTTCCTTCAGCACATTAGTGGCAGCAAAAGCTGATTTCAAACTCAGTCCTAGAGGTTCTCCACTCATATATATATATGTCCTAATAAAAAAGCAACTCAAAGATCTTTTTACCTTTCAAATGTGGTGGTGGGAAGGAGGGGGTGAGCTTACAGTATCTCAAAACTGAAGAAAAATTTTCTACCTCATCTGTTACTTTATAAAAGCTGTAAAACAGTAGGATAAGTATGACCTATCTTACTAAACCCCATGACTGGAAAGGCATACACTTTTGTCTTTCGGACTTTGTACCTCACTTCACCAGGAGAAAGGACTGGGACAAAAGCTGTTCACAACAGAGACGGTCTCTGCTTGGAGGGTCAGAGACAAATGTAACGTAAAAATAAATATCTCAATTATTTGCAGGGCTCTGTCAGGGAAAGAAACGGTTGTCTCCAACCCAAACAACAAGCCAGTGAGACTGTTTTGTGTAGGAACAAGTTTATCTTACTCCCTCTTACCTTATCAGACACATCTCCTTGTCCTATTCAGTGTCCCGCAAGTCATAAAATTCCATCTGTAACAAAAGGAAAAAATCCATTAATAACTCCTGATAACCTTAAAACAGAAAGCTAACAAGCAGTTCAAGGAAAAAAGTTAAACTTCTGCTGCCATTCCAGTATAATCTACACCCCAGGCAAGTTGCCCTCCCATCTGCAGCAATCTGGGAAACCTGGATATAAAAGTATTAAAGATGTTGTAACATGCTCTGTAAGAAACACGCTCTTCTTCCTTCGGCAAGGATAACAGAGGTGGCCAAGGCATACAGGTTGCCCTGCCGAGTCATAAATAAGTCTGCAGCATCCTCTCATTAAATTAAATGAGCATCAAATTACATAATGTGAACGACTGTAAAATGAGACCAGTGGTAATGGCTAGAAATAATCTCAGTGGTGCTATACATCGTGGAGACCTTTTTCTATCAGTGTATCAAACCTGGGTACGCAGCACCTTTTATCTCCTGGCCAAGAAACTGTCAGCATACAACCTTTCTAAAACACAGTAAAGCATGCAAGAAACGGATGGAACAAAGCTCTCATGAACAAGTTTAAGTGACGCCTACTCTGAACAAGTACATTTAATTTCTTAACACCTTTACAAACCAGCCTTTCAATGCAACAAAGATGTTTTTATAATATAGGTAAACATGGCGCAGTCTGGCATACCTGGGATCAGAGGAAAGAATACCGCACACCTAACCAACAAAACTGCAACCTTGGAATTGTCAATAAAATTTATAGTCATGATAGACTCAGGCTTGAACAAACACTTTTCTGTGGCACTATTATATAGAAAAGGAGACATGACCTGCAATCCAGCCAGTCCATGAGTCACGAGGGCAGAGAAGAGAGACCTCCCGTTGGGCAACTTTGAAAAGAGTGAGAAATTTGAATCGAGGATCTAAAAAAAAAAAAAAAAACCTAAACAAACCAACTCCTCCAACACGCCCTTTTAGTCTTTCCAGTGTCCTGCCCACAAGCCCTAGAAGTCTGTTAGTCCAGTGCCAGACTGGAAGAGGCCAGAAATATGCAAGAATGAAATGGCATGCTGTATGAGAGAATACTGTTTTTAAAGAAATAAAATAAAACAAATTGCAAACCCAAAGCAACCCTTAATTTTTCAGTCTCGGGGGAAGATGTGGCAGGAATGGAAGGATTTGAAGCAAATAGTTTCCATACATGCTTGCTTTTTGTATAGTGATGCTAACAAGAGTATCCCTGCGCCTAAAGTACAAAACTAGATGCAAAGAAAACATTGTGTTTCAGTAGTCTGATGCCCCTGATTTGTACCCTCGCTTTGTTTTTTTTGGCATGGTGGCTGCTTGGTGTCCAGCAGACCTCAACAGGAGCCACAGGTGCTCAGCACCATAGCAAGGTGACATCCTTCACTGAGCTCTGCTGCCATTTCCCCACCAGCAAAACGAGGATGGCAGCACACAGGTCTGCAGCCAGGACGGCTGCCTAGGAGCCAGCATCCCAACTGCTGCCTGCTCTGGGATGCTTCTCTTCCTCCCCCTTCTTTAAGTGTAATGTATACTTTACTTGTTAAATTACAGTAATGTACACTTTAAGTGTTAAAAATAACCCTGTCATCCAGCGGATACCATCTTCTCATCTTCTACTGGTGATCATTTATTTTTTAGCATTACCAGAATAATACGACAATATACTTCCATCACTATGGGGGTTTTTTGGATTCTTTTTGGGGCTTTTTTTTTGGTGTGTTTTTTTTTTGTTGTTGTTCTATGAAGAAGAGCCATTTTATGCACGTGACAAAAAGATTTGAACAAGAGAAAGCCACTGACTAAGAGACTGCTTCAGTATCCCTACACTCCTATTCCCCTGCCAACTCAGTAAAATTCCTCAGAGCACAACCTCTTCCTGGCTATTTTCAGAGAAACTGCAGCAATCATACAAGAACAATGGGGAAGTTTGTTTTACTCAAAGAGTAAATGTTTTTCAACTTCCAATGTAAATATTTTAATTAATGGTTGTTTTTTCTTTAACTCTCTGCTGCCATACTTGTGCTCACATTCACACAGCTATTGGGACAGAAGCAGCACTCAACTTCTGTAATAGAGAGCAAGAAAGAACTACAACAGAAAAATGACACGTTTATTTCAGAGAAAGCATCTTCATAAGCAAATCAAAAAACTCACCGGGCATTTGCTGACGGAGATCTAAGACAAAAAGAATTAAAGAAAGAGGAATCTGCTCATTTCCTGCATCCGGCTGAGGGCTCATGTTAGTTCCCATCAAGATAGTGGGCCTATTTTAATTGCCAACTTGTAGAAAACCACGACCTGATCTGTTGCCAAAATAACATTACACCCAAAGACCAGGTTAAAAGGAAAAAGCAATGACTACCTTTTTTGTCTCAGCCATCAATATGGTGGTTCCTAACCACCCCCATCACTCTGCAGCCACTTCACAGAAGTGCTCAAATCTCCTCTTTGTGGATCCATAAACCAAGAGCTGTGGACTCTGTCAGCAGGATGGGACTCGGATTCACTATCTCTGGGCAGGACTGCTTTGGTACTACTGGAGGCTGGATAGAGATGCCAGGTCACCCTGCACATGCTCTTCTAGGGGTTTCTGGATGCAGAAACACCCCCAGGTGCGGGCAACTCTTCCACTCTGAACAGTTCCTCTCCTCGCAGAAACCATCTCCCTTCTCTGCCCCCGGATACAGGGATAGAGTTTGGATGAGATATCAGCAGATGGCTGGCATTCAAGATTTTTTATAAAAAAATAAATTTTCTTTTTCAAATGAAGTGGGACACAGATGGTGCTGTTCCTGCTTTCCCAAAGCCTGAGTGGAACGTGAACGTAGACCTGTCTGTGCCTGGGAAACTCAGCCCCATAGGATATTTCTGACAGAGGTGCAGGAACTACTGCACAGACCAGTTTAGCTTGAACCAGTCCCACACGTGGCGGTGTTTCCCTTCTCCTGCTTTTATCTGAATGGGAGGTTTTGTTCCTCTTGTACTGACCTCACCACACTTCATGCCTGTTAGCAACATCCTTCCAGAAGTTCAGCAAGCAACTCCATAGAAACTCCCTGCCATTGTCAGCAATAGCCCACTACCCTGGGCAAAATCCCCACCGTGTCTTTCCAAAAATAATGCATTTGTACTCTTCTACTGCTTCGCACAAGATGCTGGCTGAGTGCTCGTACAACTTCCCAGTTTCTGCAATTCTCACAACCATCATTCGCACCAGCAGCTCCAGCACCTCCAGGCCACTGTGGTGGTAGCACTTGGGTCATCACATCCCACCAGGCAGGAGAAAGGATAGGAAAAGGTCCACTGTCCTCCTTTCCTGCAGAGGCTATTAATTGAAAGAGGAGTAAGACCTCCTGACACCAGGTCATTGAGAGCAAACCTTCCACAGTCCTAAATTAGTGAATGCTATCAACCGCTCCTCTTAGGAGGGGGGGCAGTGGGGAGAAAGAAAACCTGGCTGTTAACTGAGAGAGATTTTCTAGCTTGGTAGCAGCAGGAGACACTGGTGCTCCCGCAGAAGGAAGCGAACATGAGCAGATACATCACCCCCTCATGGTGTGTCCCCATCTCTGTACCTGTCTCCTGTGAGAGGTAAATGGCTACAGAAGGGCAATGCCGGCTCAGAGCTCCCCTTGCGGCAAGTTGATTTGGAAACGTGCGCTTGCAAGACCTTTCCTATCTCTGCCAATGCTACAAACTGAAACTAAATCTCCTGATGCTGCATTTGAGTGTTATCAACCACTGCCATGACCGTACACATATGCACACTAACAGCTTTAGCTTCCATACCAGCAATGACTTTTTTTTTTTAAATAAAAATAAAAATTTCCTCATCAGATTTCCTGGCTACACACACAAAATTAAAATACAGGGTAAGAATCAAAGTAGTGGGTATCTTCTCTGCTCAAAACTGAGATCTTGCAAAATGAACTCACACCACTTTCCACGAAAGACCCCAGAGAGGAGGCAGACTTTGCATTAAGCCCTCAATGTGCATGCACTCTGGAAAAGGAGATCTCTCAGCACATGAAAGACCCCAGGCTTATGTTGGCCCTTCCACCTTCATCTCTGACCTCTTCTACGGAGCCACTGCACTCAGACTTTTCATGTGCCTATTTAAACAGCAATGTGAAACCCACACAACCTTACTGGTGTCTCTGTGGTCTTCTCATCAGGGCAATGAGTAGAAACGCTCCCCAAAAGAGCAGTACATTCATAAGTCTCCCATGCCCATGGGATGGAAAAGAGAGCGAGGAGGGAGCAGATGAATGTTAATCCTTCCTCCTCGCCTCCAGCAGCAGTCTGTACTCTCCCACGCAGAGAAAAGGGAGGCTGTACAATTTGTGGAGGCCAAACTGTTTGAAAAAAATGTAGAGAGAGAGAACTGATGGCAAAATCTCCTCTCTACAGATTCTCTTGCTATAAAGAAAGTGAAAGTCACTGAGTTGCTGATGGAAGACGAGACCACAGGGTCTTTAAGGGGCTGCTGCTACACAAACTGCAGAGCTGGACTACTCAGGTTTGTATCAGTTCAACATAATTGCTACCTAAAATATTGTGCTCACACACTGCTTTCACTGTATGATTTCTTACGGCGATTACTTTTATTGGCAGACGACAATTTTTGTCTGATCATAGGAAGACACAAAAAGGACCCAGTACCACCTCATCAACATCCATGTCATTTCACGAATGTAGGACTCTTTCAAGCCTACATGACTCCAAACTCCACGAGCAGGCAGCCAATAAGCACATGAAACACCGAGGTTGGAGCAACTGCCACCACATACACTTCTGTCACCAATTTGTGCCTCAAAGGTGCCCGTCAGCATGCAGTACTGTACACGTGCCAAACGAGAGCATGGGGGGAAAGCTCTAAGCAGGAAACAGAAGCTCATCTTAGATTAGTACAGCTCACTCGAGTGTAGTGCTATGCTCAGATTTGGTTTTGATTTGCAAACCTTGCTGTCATTGGGTAAGAGGATGTTTGAAGTTTTGTTAAAAAAAGTCCCCCAAAAAAGGCAGAAAGTTAAAACAAAACACAAATTAAGCTGCCCTGGTAGCAGTCGATACCTTTAAAACCTATGTAAGATGTACCTTTCTCAGCTGTTTTGTAGCACCCTGCTTCTTGCTTTCCCATCTCCCTCTCTAGCTGATAGGCAGCCACTCAGATACACACCTCCCAGGTCTCCAGCAAAAAAATGCAGCAGAGAGAGCAACAAGTGTCTCCCTACTGCAGGGGTCTGAGCAGACACCAGCCGTCTCTGATCTCTGATCTTTACAGCTCCTACCCACCAGCCCCAAGACTCTGCTGCAAGTGAAGCATTTTGTTGAGATGTTTTACAAAAACGTATCAAACTCAGCTCCAAGGAAATTTTAAAGGTGTCCCTCCACCCTCTCCGCAACATGCTTCCAGTTCTAGCAATTAATTCGGAAATTAGCAGACCTGGAGTCATCATATTGCCTCAAGACAGCAGATCCTACCCTCAAATGCACACACCAGCAATTGCAGCCGTGGTTTCGATTACACTAATACCTGCCCAGTAGGAACCAGTCTGAAAGAGTTCACTTGCTCATCCTAACGCATGATAAATCACGGCAGCAGAGACGTATTGCAACCAGTAACTTCGTCAAGGGCAAGGTTAAAGTTTTGCCCTGGCCAATCCAGAGAAGAAATCTGAGCCTTAAAGGGAGACTTTAAATGAAAAGGGGGGCGGGGCAACAAAACCACCCCACTATTTAATGTTACTATTTATTAATATTTGGGCTTCAACCGTGGATAAAGAGATAAGAATCTCTCTGCCTGTGCGCATATTTAAGACTGTTTACACACAAAGTCCAAAAGGATGTCCTCATTTTATAAATAATTTGATCTGATGTTTTCCATCAGAAAAAAGTGCAACTTGAGGCTACATACAGAGGCAAAACACTTGGCTACTGATGTCTAAACAGGGGAGGGGCAAAGACTAAACATCAGAGTCACTAAAACTCAGCAAATGGTTTATAAATGAAGCTAAGCACATAACACAGCGCACATCCAACACACCAAGTTGCGACTCCTCTTAAACTTTTAAAGTCATACTTACCATTAAGTCATTTTAAGTATTCAAGATAAGATTCTCCTAAATGTAAAAACTTCATCTGTTACTTACACCTGACCACATTACGCCACCCAGCAATGCCTTATTCCTCCAACATGGCAGGGACAACAGATTGGAAAGTGTGCTTGTAGAGCCCACAGGGCCAGGTAACACACAGGCGGCATCAGGAGAGGCTGAGACATCTTTTTCCCGGGAACGAGGAGAAAAGGTTCCCGAAAGATTTACCAGCTGAGCTCAAACCCTGTGGTTTTGTTTTTGTCACATGCTCCTGTATGTGCGCATATATGGTTGTAGTTATATGTGTATGTAATTTGCTTAAGATCAACCGCTTTGCATGCCAGAGCGGCAAGGGAAACAGAAACCCTGCACACAAGAAACTCATTACCCTATAAAGAAATGCTATTTCCAGCTAAAATTTCCTCCTAACTTTAGTCAAATGAACAAACTTAGTTTGTTTCCAGTTCTGTTTCCCAACTAAGAACCAGTGAACAGCAACGAAAGAACATTACAGGCAGTCTCAAAAGATGGTCAAAGAGTTATTTGCTACCCAAAATTTTGAGTAGACTTCACAAATTGTGCAAATGGTGGGGTTTTGTGATGTTCTCCATTGTCTACTGCAAGCCATAACACCAGGTCATACTCTGAATACATTGCACAAGGGCGTACTTTGAGTTTAAAGCTAGAGGCTATCAGGATGACTGTATACAGAAGGAAGGAATAGAGGGTACTTTGTTTGGATGGGTTTTCTTTTGAAGAAAGCAAGCATTATAGTCATAATCTTGGTGTAGCCAGATTTTGTATAGCTGATAGTGTCTGATATACGCTATCAGTAAGAAATATCTGATGATAAAGTAGAAGTCTGTGCTTTTAAGAAGACCTACATTTCTGACCCAGAGGAGCAATGAGGACCGCAAGCATTTAACTTGAAATCAGTGACCACATGTGGTAAGAAAAGCTTGCCAGGATGTGATCCTTAATTATGACTTCATCCTGCACAGCTCCCTTGAAAAAGGATCAGCTGAGACAACTTGCTCAAAGCAGCTCCTACAGAGCACAGCCCAACCAAAGAGGAGACCAGAGTGCCAAAAATAATAATAAAAAAAAGTTTCCCCTTCATATAATGAGGTATCCTTCATAATTCAGCCCCATAAAACTGGATTTGTCAAGTTCTAAATTGGGTTGCAGCAGCGATATTTCATTACAACATAAATCTTCCCTACACCCCAGTAAAGATGCCTAATAATTTAATGTGCTATAATTTTATATATTTTTTTTAATCTGGAACTCATCAAAAATTGCCTGAAATAGGCATCTTTTTACAGTCCATTTTCCATATAGGTATAAATTCCAAAATATAACTGGTTCACATTCTTTGCATGGAAAAAACGTTTGCAAAGTGCATTTACATGTAGACTAAGGAAGGTTGTAATTATCTCTCTTGGGTTTCTTAGGTAGGTCAGTGTACATCCTACAAAGGCTTCTGTATTATTCCATGATATTCATTGAGCATCTTTTTTTTTTTTTTTTTCTGAAAGCAGCAGAACCTCCTGAAAAGAATTACACCACCAAGTAAGAATTTCAGAAGAAAAAAGTGAGATTCTAGAGCTGGAACTTTTGAAACTTTTTTTTTTTTAATTTTTTGTTAAATGTCTCACAGCCTTGTTGTTGTTGTTGTTGAAATGGATTACTACACAAAATACTGAATTACAACTGTCTTGTATAACACTATTTCAGTGGGTAACATCCACAGACTTACCATAAAAAGAAATAAAAGAAAGACGATGTTTAAATGGAGGGAGGGAAGATACTGTCAGTACTTTTTATTAAAATTTGTAATTCCCACTCCCTGCAACTAATCAGGTCTGTAATAAAACAAAGGCCATTTCAAAGCAGTTACCATGTCTCTATAAAACACCACAGTAACAAGTTAAGAATATGACCACATCAAGCACTGCAGAATACATCTATTTTTCTTCATGAAATAGCTGTGATGAATATGGCTACATAAATTTCAGATTGCTCAAAGGCTGAAAAAAAAACCAAACAAACCAAAACACCAGTGATGTCATTATTCTGCTGCTTCTGAGAAGTAAGTACAGTTTACATTCTTGCTTCCTGCTGTCTCACTTTACTTTTCTTAACCCAAGAAACACTACAGCACTTCAGTGCTGGGATCATTGGAGGATACTGGGACAAGTCCATTTTATATCTCACCAAACCCCTTCTAACAGTAATTCAATAAAGCCTGCACCTCCAGGACTTAAAATAAAATGTGAACTACCTTCTTATTTGCTATGCCTCTGTGAGCACCCATACCATTTTTTTTCCTTTACCCTGCTCAGACAGGGGTCACTGGCATTGTATGGAGAAGCTAATTCATGGTCCTGATCCTGCAAAATCCCTCCAAGAGAAGGCCCCAGAAAGCATCTAAATCGAATATCCAGCAATTAAGACGTGTGTTTGACTAAGTCTGCTTATCGCATGATTGCACTCCCTGGAGTGGAGTCTTGATACAGGCTTAAGTCAAGATAGCAAGTGTCACAACCATTTCACAGCTTGCTGTCAGATCTTTGAGACAACTGTAAAGAAGGAAGAAGAAAAAAAAAAAAAGTGTTGCAGTAGTGTTTTTTAAACTTCAGATATTTTACACTGGGGCAAGGCTTTAACAAAAGTGTTATTTTAGGTAACTGACTGACTCACTTTGTCCTGTGATTAAATAGTATCAACCAATTCCTAAAGAGCCAGGCAAATCTAAAAGCAGTTCCCGGGTAAAAACCTGTGTTTGTACCATCCAAAGTTCTTAACCCTGCTTCTAGACTAACACCCAGACAGCCCCTTGCTGGTTGCATGTTGCTTCTCCCTTAGTTCCCACACTAAAACAGGGGGAACTTTACCCTTTACTTCATTTACCAAATGTCTAAGTTCTCTGTGCCCCAGACTCCCCTCAGGGGTGCTGAGGCTGAAGTGGCTGCAGGAAAGTGGAGTCTGGCTGTATTTTGCTTTTTAGAGCCAATCACTGGGATTGAGACTGGTAATGGGAAACTCCTTAGATAACCATTTCTCCCAGTATTCCCAACTTGCCTGAAAGAGCTGCTGGCTGGTTTTGTTTTGTTTTTAATTAGAAAAACCAAACACACACACAAAAAGCAAACCCAAAACCAAGAATCCAATTTCCTAAGATTAATGCCCAGCCAGTTTCCCCCACAGTTTTTAAGAACTGGGCTGGCTTTTACAGCCGAGGAGTAACTGAGGCCAGGCTCTGAAAGCAGTTGGGCTGATGCTGATCTGCAGAAACTCCATGGAGCTCAGTAAAATTATTCTGCATTTATTTATAGCTCCAACAATAAATGCAAAAGCTGGTCAAAATGTTTGGGTTTTGTTTTTTTTTCTTTTTTTCTTTTCAGATACTGAAACTGTTCTAGCCTTAAAAACATAACTCTAGCTGATTTCTGACTTCTTAATTGCTCAGATAAAGGAGGGACCTTTCTTAATTCCTAAATTTGCTTCCCCAGGCACCTCACTTACTTCAGTGCACCTACTACAATTAAAATTTTCTTGTTCTCCTCTGTATTTTACAATATCTGCAATTGTATATGTATCACAGAACTGTTACGGTTGGAAAGGACTCTGAGATCACCAAGTCCAACCAAAACACAACCCACTCCCTACAATCTCGGCCACTAGAACATGCCCTGAAGTGCCACATCTACGCGTTTCTTAAATACCTCCAGGGACGGTGACTCAACCACTCCCCTGGGCAGGCTGTTCCAGTGCCTGATCACTCTTTCAGTGAAGTAATTCTTCCTAATATCCAGTCTAAACCTCCCCTGCTGCAACTTCAGACTATTTCCTCCGGTCCTGTCATTATTCACTTGGGAGAAGAGGCCAGCACCCACCTCTCTACAACCTCCTTGCAGGCAGCTGTAGAGGGCAATGAGGTCTCCCCTCAGCCTCCTCCAAACTAAACATGCCCAGTTCCCTCAGCCTCTCCTCAAAGGACTTGTACTCTAGATCCCTCATGAGCTTGGTGGCTCCCCTCTGGACACGTTCCAGCACTTCAATGTCCTTCTTGTAGTGAGGGGCCCAGAACTGAACACAGCACTTGAGGCAAGGCCTCACCAGTGCCAAGTACAGAGGCACCATGACTTCCATATACAAAATACATATTAGAATTTGTTTGTTTTTAAACAAGTAGCACACAATAAATGTAAGTAACAAACATCTGACCTGATGTTACCAAATCACCAGTACTTCAAGCAAGGATTTTTATTCAGTTAGCACTTTTTAAAACATACCCATATCCCAGAGAAAAACCACACAATACAACACAAGAAAACACAGAATCTTCTACTTAGTATGTACTTGCTGATTAAAGTTAATATTTTCCTTAACTGAAACATTTTTATAGCTGGGAAAACAAGGCATAAAGATTTGGGTAAATTCACATGCCTGTATCTCTGTTCGTTAAAATATTTCTTCAAGGAAGTTTGATCAACAGTTATGTCTAACACACACAGTTTGCATAAGTAGTGCTGTCCACAAAATACCACCAACAAAAATATTTGTATAAACAGAAAAAAAAAAAGACATAGCAGTGTTTATTATGCAGGTGTATCATCTTGCCAATGAGACATGGAGCTTTTATGGAATTAACAGCATGAATTTTTTCATTATTACAGCCTTGACTCATCTTCATACCTTGCAGAGTTTGCATCTACTACTGCCAGTGCATTTAGTCTTGACTTTGAAATCAAGGTACTCCAATTAAATTATTATAATGGTCAACATTCATTACTGTCTTCCCTTTCTGCAAATCACATATAGAATAAAAACCAGCACCCAACCCATCTCCAATACCTCTTCCCAGAAGTATGCTTTCTAGGTTTTCACACACATGAGAGGCTGGAACTGATCTGTGCAACTTTGATGACTACATTTTCAAAATAAAAGCCAGGAAATTAGTCACGGTAGAGTTACATCTCTAGGGGACAGTTTGGGTGGCCACCAGCAAGATGTGCGTGGAAGGATGTGTGAGAGAGAAAGATTGGCATCTACCACTTCCTCTCTTCCACCAAAAAAAAGTTAGAAGAGGCAAGAGACTCCTTCCTTACTCACTGCGGACTCAACACCAGGCACAGGAGAGGGCCAATGCTGGTGTTCATACACAACCCAGAGAAAGAGCAAGACCAAAAGATTTGGTGGGGAAGTTCCTCAAAGCCAAAAACCATATGGTTTCACCAGTTTAGTTAAACAGCGATTTCTCCAGCTGTCCCAGAGAGCAGTTGTTACCAAAATAAGACAATAAAACTGTAAGGGGTCAGACCTCCAGAAGAATAGTCCTTTCCAATCACCAGGAGCTACATGGTAGCCAATTAGCTCAGGAAGGTCATCCGAACATCCACACCCATAAAAACCACAGAACAGCCTAAACCACACCACCTCTTCCCTACAGCAAATTCACAAAGAGGCTCCTTTCCTCACCCCCCTCTCCCACACACAGAAAGAGGGACATCACCATGCCCTAAATCATCATAAAAGGTAAAACACACTAGGTAGAACAGGCAATTTCTTTAGGAGCCAGCCCATGCCACAGCCCCAGCAAAAGACTACGCAGTGAAATACAAGTGTCCAACTAGTCTCACAGGCAGCCAGCGAAAGGCAGTGCTCTTCCCAAAGGAATTGTATAAGCTAAAGCAACCAGCAACTAACCCTTTGACAAACACGAGCAGCCTTATTCTGGGGACAACCCAGAGCTAAATCAGAGCTGTTCAGCTGCAATCCAACAGATTTTTAGACATCACACAAAGTAGGTGCCAGTTGTTGGCAGTGCCAGCGCAGCACACCCTGCAAGTCTACTGTCCTTAAGGACAGCACCAGAACTGCTCAATGCTTAACAGCAACAAAAACCCTCATCCTAATGCTCTAGCCTGCATTACTTTCTCTCATTTGCCTCTTTCCACAGCTTCCATCCACCTCCCCTCACTACCTTGTGGCTTCTGACATAAGTCTGGGCACAGCACGGCACGGCACGGCACGAGGAGATGAGGAAACCAATTTGCTCCTTCCCAAGCCACAGAGAGCCCAGAAGGAGGAAGAAGGAGGGGCACCAGGCAGAAGATCCCAAAAGGGATATCAACCCCAGCTGGCAACAATCACAATTTGATCAAACCCAATTAAGCCACCTGCAACCCCAGTTTCTGGTGGACTGGTGACTCCAGGCTATTAAGGCTTCGCAGGAAACTCCATCTTCCTGACTGAAGTCTTTTTTACTCATTAACGTCACTTGATCATTTTTATCATTTCTGCTCAGAGCTCTGCAACTCAACTAAACCTCCACTTTCCAAGCATTACTATGAATTTTCCACAGATCTAGCCGCACAGTAATTACACAAGCTAGGTTCATTTCTCCAAAACTTCAAGGGTTAATTAACAGTGAAAGGTTCACGTCAATAGTTCGGGGGGGTTTTTTAAGCTTTCTGGGATTATTACTTTACTCCAACTTCATACAGCCAGGAAAGGTGAAAACATACACAAACAACAGGAGCAAGAAGCAAGGCAGAACTAGACTGTGAATTAGTAAGAGAAGGAAAACGTGATGCATGGATAATGGAGGAACGATGGATTGGGTTATTCAGTTGCATGCAGGGATATGACCATGGAATAGGGCACATATTTATACCACACACAAACGTTTAGCAAGTTGGTGTTTCTCTTTTGCCTCTTGCCACACTCATTTGTGTAGCCTGGTCCCACGGCTTCTACGATGAGCCGTGCTCTCCAACGGTCTGTGCTGTGTCCTGGAGATGGAAGAGCCTGCTTTTGGATCAGGTCCACTCAGTTTCCTCATTTTTCAAATTACACACGCTTCCATCAGAGACCATAAACCAAGCTTCACAACACACAGACCGTTTCTTGCCCAAATAAGAGTTCAGTGGGTTTTTTCTGGATATTTTTGGCAATAAATAAAGGGTATTTCCATTAAAAACAACTCTCCTCATCCTAGGATAAAAATGACACAACACATAACCATATAATGCCACTTGTATTTAAAACTCAACAGTTTCGAGATCAATCTTCTCGAGCTATTAAAACAGATCAGAAAGATACCGGTGGGAGGTGAAGCTTACATTTCACACACACTGCCTCTGGTATTTGAGAGGTTTAATATAGATACTATCCCATAAACTCCTCAGCATCACATTTATGAGCAGAGGGACACATTCATTTCTTTGGATAGGAAAGATGGAGTAGATGACCATCACATCACTGGTGAAAACGGCTAAGTCATAAAATAACCTAAAACCTAAAATCGTCTGAATTTATAAGTTCTTCTAATGAAGTAGCATGTGCCAAGCCAGGCAATCCTGATGAATTACATTAGAAGCCTATAGAGTTTTCAGAAATAATTAATTTGCTCAGAGCTGCATCTGTACAAAGGCAGACATACACTCACACTTCTGAAGGAAAATAAATTCTGACTTCTTGTGTCCATATATTTTCACTTGAGCATAAACCTGTGAGATTAACTATAATAAAGCTCTAAAATGGATGCTAAAATGGTGTTTGAGGGCAGCATCAGACATTCCGAAAACATATATAAGCTAAATTCTATTGCACTATATAAAGGCAAGTTTCAACTAGAAAGCTTTACTGTGATTTGTGGTACTTTAAAAGCACTCTTGTAACAATTTTAATAGTTTAAAATATTGGAGCTTAGTCCCAAAGAGATGTAGCTAGTGCTAAACTGCCATTTTAATGGAATTTTTGCACCCTCTCTCCATGCTCCACTTTATAAATAAACCTCTAGACTTTTTATTGATTTTTTTTAACATGATAGATTGAGCCTCTCTGGCGGAGAGGGCCAAAGAACAGCACATGAAAAATTACAGGTTCACAATTTGTGAAAGGGACAACAATAACAAAAGCCCCAAGGGAAAACAATTGCAATATAATGCATATATGCTTGCTTTCATTGCTTTTCGGGTCTAAGCTTATGTGTAAATATGTACGTCAAGACCTCTTCATTAAATTTACTGTCAGAAACAATTAAAAGAGTATCATATCCAGTCATATCATGTGCAGCGTATCTTTCGGTTACCAAGCGTAAACTTGACTTTGGTGTCTGACTTGAGCAGCACTTGCTCTGAAGTGGTATGGGACATGCTATCAGAATTATCTCAGAAAGTTTTGCAGTAGTTCAAGGTCTAGGTTCTCAAGCAGTAAAATCGTTCAAGAAAGTTCGAATGGTAAATACAGCTCCAGCTAGCATAAGTTAATGCAGTTAGCTGGTCTTCCAGGGTCCTGCACCAGACAGCTCATCAGGATACTGTCCCACTGACCCAGATTCTGTAACCAGCCCTGCCCATGTGAACATCACCAAATGCATTTGTGGTCAAGCTGTGAGATCACTACTCCTCCTCCAACCTAGCTCAGAAACATAATACAATGGCAGAATAAAAACTTACTACCTGTGCGCACAGATGCAAGTGTAAGGGATTCATAACCCACCCTCACAAGAAAGACACTGTTAGTTTTCTGACACAGAGTGGGACCTGCTTTGGTTGTGCGATCCGATTTTCAGTTATCTACATTTTGCAAGGGATAAGCATAACAGCTGATACCACAGGTTACTTTCTAACACACAGAAGAATATGAAGGACAACCAGAAGAAAACCAAACCAACACAACACAATGCCAACAGCAAAACCTAAACTTAAAAGTACAATCCTAGATATTTAACAATAATTTGTCTTTATCTCGTTTGGTTTGTCTCTCCTTACTGCAATTGCCTTTTAAATCTGGATCTGTTCACTATATAAATATATATCTAACTAGATTAAAAAGATTCCTTGAACACATGACTGTGCAATATCATTTCAATTCTTTGCAGGATCTTGCAAACTCCCATGTGCTTAATTTTAGAAACAAGTACAACAAAAAAAATTTAAAAACCCAACAACAACGCCTGCCATTTCCATACGTGCTCTATATATTATTCGTTCTTTACCAGAAACTAAAAAAAACCCCATCCAACAAACGCCACACAACATTAGGGGCATTATGTCCTCCCTGACACTTTGAAATGCAAGATACTTACATGCTTGTGCATTGTCAGTCTCCTAGAAATCCATTACACCCAGCTATAAGTTCCCCACACACAGAAGGAATGGAAATTCAGATTACTATTTGCGGGGATGTGAAGATGATGTGACAGCAGTATCAGGAATACTGGGGATTCTGGCCATGCAATGCCCCAAAATGATCTCCAGTGGACACAAATGCATTGTTCCAAGTCCAGAGCAACTAAAAGTCTCCTCGCATCTTCCTCTCAGCGGCTGTTCTTCAGACGATGGAAGGAGATGCAAGATCAGCACTACTATCACAGTAGTAACCAACTGGGACCTAATACCCATGCATGGCAACCAGTAATCACACTAGAGATTTCATGTCATGCTGATCACCAGTCCATACCATGTAAGTCAACAAGCAAGAGTGCAACACATGTCCAACAGCACCTGTGGGCTGGTGCACACATCAGAAGGGACAGTAACTCTTCCTTGTTTCAGCCAAACCAGATCTACAGAACCAAAAGCAGACCTCCTGGCTCTTCTCAAAGGTCACACCTCTGCAGTTGAACTGCGGAGCTGAAGGACCAGCACTGCTCCCAACTGTGCTGTTGTTCTGTGAGGAACATGACCTCCAGAGGCCAGTGGTTTCAACCTGGCCCTTCTCCTGGCACTAAACTCACACAATTCTTTATCCCCATTAAGAGTCTGATTTTTAAATATTGCTCTGCCTCAGCTCACAGGCACCTGCTGCTGACAATTATCAGAGAACATATGTAGGAAAAAAGAATAGCATATGGCTATATGAATAACTACAGCAACGCAGTGCTCCTTGCAAGCTCTGAAAGACACAAGTAATTTCAACAGAGTGTTCCAAAGGGCCACCTCCATGGTGTGTGCCAGCACCTACCACTCAAACGCAGGCACATGGGTAACACCAACATTTGCCCTTCCCAGGGCATCCCTCAGCACGTCCCCCTCTATCTCCTTCCCCTCAACTGCTACAGAAGAAGAGCTGAGCCAGAAGAGACATTAAAAAAAAAAAAAAATCACAAAAAACCCAAGCAAGAAACCCAAAGTGTGTGAATGCATGTCCATAGCTTTCACATGCCAAGAGCCCGATCCAAAGCTGTTCCTGCGAGCCTGCCAACAGAAGGTGCCTGGAGGTCTCCTCACCTTCCTCCTGGGGTGGAACACGACCGGCAAGAGGCAGGAGGAGAAAAGAAATCTCACCACATCCATGGCAGCGACGGGGGCACTGTTTCACTGAGGGGGGTGTGTGTGTTTTTTTCTTAAGTAATTGAGATCACTCCCTTCCCTACTGCCCCAGACCTCCCCAAATAATAAATAAAAGCTTTCTGCATATAGGACTTTATGACTGGAAATTTAGCAAAAGGAGAGTCAGGACAATTGCTATCCTTTTGCTTTGTTTCTGTACACATCTGGTATTGCCACCATCACAGTACCAAGTCTGCTACATTCAAATGCACAAATTCAACACCACATTTCCCCCTTTTTTCTTCTTAATGCATTTATTTTTCCTCTGGGAAGTGACTTACTTCAAAAATTGCTTTATGATTAAAAAAGGCAGCAATCAACTTCTCAAAATGTCAACTTTAATTTGATTTCTTTTTCCCTCCTCCCAGCTCCTCGGGCTCTCACAGGAAACCCTCATGCCTCCCCTTCACACTTTGGCATAGCTGCAGCCCTGGCATCAACCCCAGAAGGGCAGCCCCAAAACCTTGGTGCTTCTGATGGAAACAAGGCACTCTCCCACCAAGCTCAGTTTTGCATACAGAACAACATATGGGTACAATCCAAGAGCTTTAGTTCACAAACCTACCCCATCTCATAAGGGTTTAACCTCTGAGGCTGAGGGGGGACGTTCCTGTGCAATGTTCCTGCAGCCAACTCTGGACCTGCTCACCAGACCTGCCAAAAGGCAAGGTGCCATCCCTTGCTTGGTTACACTCCATAAACCACCCCAGGAACATCACGGCGTTAGGGGGCCACCCGGTCTGGTGGCACGCACAGTGATGACATGAGTTACCTTCCCACTGATTTCAAAAGCCTTCATAAGGTCAGGTCTTTATTTCCCTTTCAGCATCCCAAATTCAGAGCGTTTACAACGAAGTTATCAGCGTGGCACAGTCAGTAAAGGAAGACTCACAGCAGAGACCTAATACTCAAGTTAATAACCCAACGCGGGGGAGAAAAACCTCCGAATTCAGCACAGTTGACATAAGCAGTGATGTCATTTCCACACAATGGCTAGTGAAAAAAAAAGAAGAAGAAAATTCTTTTTTTTTTTTCCAGATCCAAGATACCCAGATATGTAAATTGCTTGGCCTCCATTTCAAATAAACAGGGTGAGATAACCCCAAAAACTTAATAACACTTTCAGCCTCCATTCCGGTGCTTCAGAGGGCTGGAAGGCTCCGACGGGATGGGATGGGATTGCTGGAGAGCAGCGAGCCAAACCACTTGTACAGGCACGCAGCCGCCACGCCAGCCCACCCCGCGGTGCCAGCACAGTCTGGTTCTCACTCTTCAACAAGATGCTTGGGGTTTTCTGGGTTGTTTTTTTAATTTTGGAGGAAGTAATTTTAAACAAACTATCAAAAAAAAAATTTAAAAATTGCCCTAGTAGCAGCTCTAAAGGATTTTTGGTACAATTATGGCTGAAATTAGCAATTCTGTAAGGACAGATTGAACAAGCCAAGCAGAACAGGAGAAGATCAGAGAGAAAGAGCATCTAATAACAAAATATGCTCAGCTAATTTAACAAAAAAAACAAACACAGAAGAAATCACCGAAAGAAAAGTCTGAAAGTATAAAAAAAAATAAACTTCGGAATTTGGGTAACTCAGAAAAGACTGCAGAATAACTTTATCACTTTTAAAAAACACTGTCCTTTTTTAAATAAATATCAAAGCCTCGCTATTTCCCCCCAAAAGTAACGCCTTAATGCAAACCTTGCCTTAAGTGCTATACCAGTAAATAACTTCAGAAGTTGAGAACATTTATGAGAAAATTCAACCTGGAGGGTAATTTTCCTGAAGTTTCTGCTTGGAAAATGAAAATAGTGTTTTCAACAGATGAATATCCTTCTCTATAATTGTTATTCTGTTACCATCATGTAAATTGATGTTTTACACAAACGCAGCTTGAAACCTACCTAATGAAAAAAAAAAACAAAAAACCCCACAACCCCAAAATCAAACCGACCTGCACAGGACAAGGCAGAACAGCACTCATAACATGTAAGCACAGGTTTCTAAATAGTAATAAAAAAAAAAAAAAAAAAGTTGTTGCATAATTTATTCACTTTCCTGCTAGTTTCACAGATGAAGATAGCAGCACCATGAGATAACTAGGAAGATTTCTTTTGCCTTCAGCTCAGTAATTTACAAGCACTCAGGTTTCACTGGGTTTTGCTGCTGTTCAATGGGAAAATACTGTGGAAATACCGTTTGCCTGCATTCCCAGCCTACAAAGCTCGCTGACTGCAGCTCGACACAGGCACATGCCCACTGTGCTCCATCAAGAAAGATTTACAGTAAGCGGTGACTAATCTTTACGGCGTACAGTGTATGTGCATCACTGAGTCAGCTTGAAAGTTGGTTCATTCACTCTAGCCCTGCTTCTTCCATTCTCCTCCTCTCTGATCTGCAGGCAGATCTGAAATGTGCCTTCCCTTCATTCAAGGACAGCTTTTTAT
>VXBW01004364.1:112636-215994 GCA_013400375.1 Thinocorus orbignyianus
GGCTCTGGGGACGGCGGGGTCTGCCGGCCGGGCCTCCCCCAGCCCCGGGGGCGGCTGTGGAGGGAGGATGGGTGGGGGTCAAAGACGGTCTCTCACCGCGGGGGGGTTCCTGCGCTGGGGGTTAATTTGGAAGTGAATTCTCTTGATGCCAGGGAGCCTTGCGGGGAGTTGCTCTTGCGGTCACTGAGCTTTGCCACCGGTCGTCTTAAATGATCATTTATTTTATTATTATTAATTATTTTAATTCTACAGAGGTCTTTTGGCCAAACGCCTCATCGATCCGGCCTCAATGGGTTTAAGGTTGCTCCAAAGCGTTGCATCCCGGGGACGGAGACGGGATTCGGGGGGCTTCTGCGGTGCTCAGGGTAAAGCTGGTTGGACACCCACAGCCAAGTTGCTGTAAGGACCTGGCTGGGGAGGGAGAAACTGAAAGGGGGTGGTTATAGGGCCTACTTCTGCCTTCAAAAAAACAAAAAAAACAACCAAAAAAAAACCAACCCAACATCCAGAACTCTCAAGGGTTATAACTGGAACAGAAGGTGGTCCTTGGTGTTAGCGTTTGTGATTCAGCCTCACATTATAATGGTTACCAGCAGCCTCATTTTCTTTTTATGGTCATCCTGGTTTCCTGCCTGCATGACACTTGCATTGGGCCACCGTTCTTTATGATTTAACCTTTTATGAGATTGTTTTGATTTGCAGCGTAGATTAGAGGAAGAGTGAAAAAGTATGATATCACCCGTTGGCTATTAAACTCCTTTGTACTGTACGCAGAGGCCTCGGTTGTATAAAATGTCGAGAGAAAGGTTCTTTTTTCTTTTTTTGTTTCTCAGCCAGCTAGCCGTTTTCTAATTTTATTTTTACTTAAGTGAAAAATACCATTCAGATATTGTAACTTCTCTGTGCTGAGCTATGCAAAATCTATGCTGAGCTTTGGATTCAATGGGTGGCTTGTTTGCTTGCTGGTGCCTAAGTCATATAAACGATGTTGAAAATAGAATTAAAACCACAACTCAACATGTGCCTTGCCTCTGTTTGTTTTTTGTGTCTAGTCTGAAACCCAGAATACTTGTGATTTCCCAAAAATGACCTTTGAAAATAAGCAGTGGAATCTAACACAGTCTTTCTAGGTTTGTCTCAGCATCTGGACTTGTCCAACTAATCAATACAAACAAATCTATATTGAATCATATAGGTGTTACTGGATTTACCCGAAACATACAGGTTTGTGCTGTGACTCTCAAAATAGAAGCAAATGGCTAATTTAAGTTTTCACAAAGAATCATTATCGAGCAGCCTTCTGACATACTATAAACTTGACCAGTCTTGCTCTGCCACAACAAGTTCAGCTGCACAAAACTCTTCTGAGTGAAGTAACCTGGTTTATTAGCTGTGGACAACATTTCAAGAAAACCGTGGGGGCTGGCTGTAGCCAGACTGCATTCTTTGCGCTTGTCCTGCAATTTATGAATTGGTCTCCATCGAAAGCCTTAATTTATGCTGGTGATTTTCCTAGTCCTCCTTCTAATCTTCAAGGATTGGAGTATCAAGCTTCCTGGTTTTGAATAACGAATCCTATTGCTACTTACAGTATTCAGCCTCAGAATAACCCTATGGGCTTGCTGTGATGTTGTTTGACAATGCTTTGGTGGGGCTGCGTGAGCGCTGGGAGCCCTGAAGGTGAGGTGAGGACCTGGTGAGGACCTGGCCGGCCCAGCCACCAGCTTGCTGCTGTCAGGAGAGGGAGACCTTGCTCTCTCTTCCCTGCCTCCACCACCCTGCTGGTTCAGCTCACTGAGACGGTAGACTTCTCCCTCTCTCCGTGGGTTAATTTCATGCCATTTTGGTGAGCTCCTTGGAAGGTGAGCTCCTTAGGAGGTGCCAGGGGAAGCCCAAGGGAAGCTGTGGGGACAGATGTGGGACTTGCAGCAGGCAGCGGGGCTCACCTACTTCCCAAAACCTCCCACTGCTCACGAACAACAGAAAAGCAGCAAATGGTTTATGGTAGCTGCCATCACTCTGTCAGACTTTTGTTAGAGGTTAATGAATTTTAACTTTTCCTAAGAGGGGCTGTTTCAGAAATGAAAGAATTACCGTAGTTTGGAAGTGACAGAGGTCTCTGATGCTCCTCCTCCTCATTCATTCCTTTCCGACACAGGATTGTTGTGTCACTATCTTCCCAAATACTTTAGTTTTTATTAGGAGGTGTTGCCTTGAATTTATGAGCTTTCCAAGATGATGCAGAGGAAAACATCATGACTGTGGTAGAAGTCACCATACCTATGTTCAATAAAACCCTTAATACTCCTTAATGAATCACATTTATGCAGGCATCTTACTGATCAAAGTAACAGCACTCAAAATCCAAATGTCCATCTTGTTACTTAATTTTGGATTCCTGTTTCCAGACTGAATGTTGAATTGTGGATGTTATCTTAAAAAATAAAATAAAATAAGATCTTAATTATCAAGTTGGTTGGACAGAACTAATGACAGCCTTAGTTTTGGTTTAGTTATGGAGCTTTTAAGCTAGATAGTGTACTGATACAGAATTTGAGATTAAAAGCTGGTTTGTTCTCAGGATCTGACATCCTACATAATGTGGACTGTAGTGTTTGTAATTGAGATTATAACCTGCTTAGTTCAAGTTTATTTTCCGTAATAAAAAGAGTCAATTCAGAAATTTCAAGAAAGAGCAAACATGCCCCCTGCTACCCGATGTTCTGGTGTAATTTCTGATCAGCTCATGGTTAAATATTTGAATCTGGTTTTTCATTTTAATTTGTGAGTTTTCCAGAATGGCATTGCTGTTTCTTTCCCTGCTAAATTGGGTTGGTATGGTCTGAATCCCTTGGATTTAGTCAGTCATTTACTTTTGTCTCTTTGCTGTTAGATAAGAAACCCTAGGGCCCCAGAGGAGTGACACTAGTAGGGTATCAATAGCTTAAAAAGCTGAACGTGTGTTTTCTGTGATCCTGTTCCCTGAGCAGCACAACGGACATCACCACAGCATCACACATATCTGAACACAAGAAAAATAAAGGACAGTTGGTGATGGGCTTGCTCAGAGATCAGCGAGTATATCCTTCCAGCTATCCCTGTGCTCAGCAAACTCTGTGTCCCTGCTTTGTTTGAAGGGAACCCCTCACTCGCCTTGGTGCTCCTTGTTTTCCTGTATGTTCAAGTGTGGTGTTTCTCCCTCTTACCTCCTCTCCCCAGCAAGCTCAGGACACCGAGAGCTTCCAGGGTCAAAGAGCTTGTGCTCCTTGGTGTCTTTTCTTACCGCGTCCATTGCATGTTTGAAAAAATGGCCAAGGTTCAAATGGAACTGGATAATTTTTAGTAAAGTGCATCAGGACACGGTGAACTACCAGGTATTTCCCTTGGGCCACTTCTGCCACCCAGGTGAGGAGCAGGTCTGTGTCGGGCAAGCAGCATCCCAGCCTTGCTGGTCCGAGTTGCCTCTTGGCCAGTGAAGTGTCTGCTCCGATCCCAGATGCGAGGTGAAGTCACTGGTTTCACCGGCAGCCTAAGCTGGTCTCAGACCACGGCCGCCGCCATTTGAAATCTAATACTGGAAGTAAGACTTTTAATTTTTTCATTCTTCACTTTCAGGCAGATCGGCTTGCTGATTGCACAGCATAAGGAGCAGTGCAGAAAATGTGCTGCGGAGAGAGAGAAGACTATGAAAGTCGGCTGCTGTCACTCATACTGCTGGTGAAAGCCCTAACCACTGGGTCTCCTTCCATGAAGACTAAACCAAGAGTAAATTGTGATGGTGAAGGTCCTGCTGTCCCCTCAATGAGTCACTGCCTCCAGCTGTGTGGTTTTGCCTCCTGTTTGCACCCACTGCTTCGCCGGTTGACCAGATCACCTCCTGGTGCTGGCAGAATCCCCACATAATTTTTCCTCACCAAGTCAGCCAGACGAGTGGCAGGAAAGGAGGTTTATATGCCCAAAAAGCATGATTTGCAGCTGCACCAATTTAAATTGCCTTTAATTGTCGTGAAGCCATGACTGCTATCTCACCTATCAGAGAAGATGCTCTTTAAGAAGGTCAGTCCAGATAACAGACCCAAAAATAAAAAGTGAGCCCCTATGTCTGTTCGCGCTGCAGTCAGCTCTAGAAGTCCACAAGCACTAGTTTTCTCTCAGCTTGAGCCTCAGCAACTTTCTAACAAAGCTTAGAGCTGCCTGCCTCTGAGTGGGTGGCTGAGCTGCCCCTCTAGCACAGCCTGCGGAACCTGCCTAGCCCCGACACTGATGGAGCCAAGGTGCTGCTGGAGACAGGCACCTGGAAGCTCTCAGCAGGACCTTCCTGCATCTCCCTGCAGCTGGGCACACAGGAGATAGGATGCTGCTTCGCAGGGATGCTCTGAAACAAACTGAAGCCTGTAAAGCACTTAGGAATTTTTTGGCAAAGAAGTTACAGACAGGCAACTCAGAAATAGTGGTGACTCAGAGATTTTTTTTCAGTGACACTATCACTGTTTTCCAACATGAGCTAGAGACTTGGGGACTTTTGAAGGGGGCATTCGTGCTCCGTTTGGTTTGTGTCAGTTCCCGTTCATCTTGGAAGAGGCGCTTATATTATCATGCTGTCAGGAATAATCTGTGGGCATGGACATGTGCACGCAAGAGATGCAGTGACATGGACCATCTTGCAGGACCGTGTCATGGTGAGCAGCGCTCCAGTTTGTGTGGCTTTTTCACAAGCTGGAGAAGAGGAAATGTTTTATTTTATGAAATATGCTGACATATCTATTTATAAATTTACAAATAATAGATATATATTATATACATTTTTTTACATAAGTTTGTAAATTCTGAATGCATAAACATATAAAACTCGTGTATCTTTATAAAGCTAATGTAAGTAAAAATCTCCTCATTTTTTTAATAATTTACAGTTTTTAAGTTGATGGTGTGGCTTGAGCTATTCTAAGCTTTAAAACCACTCAGTCTGTTACAGCTTTTTGTGTAAGTTGATCTGAGTGGGGCTTACAATCAGGGGGAAGTAATACTGTCCCCATTTTACAGACAGGTAAACTAGGAAACAGAGGTAGTCCAACGTTATCCAGGAAAGTAGCTGCAGGGGTAAAGTATGAAGCCAAGTCTCCTAAGCCTTTCCCCTTTGTTATGTCTTCAAGACATATTTTCAAGTAAGTCTGGAACAACCAACATGAAACGTTTAGAGCTTTGAAGTTTTGTCCTCCTGACTTTGTGTGCATTCCTAGTGGCAACTGCTGAAAACCACTGTATGAAGAAACACACCTTCTTCTAAATGTTCTTCTGTTGTGTGACTAGAGAGAAATACACAGCCCCTTTTGCAGACGAAGATGCAACTCAGTTACAGTATTCAATGGAAGCTGCCTTTACAGAGACACCTTCAATCCAGTGAAATACAGTAACAGGTCTAAGGTTGTGTCTCCTACAGCTTCTGCTGAATGGCCCCACCAGTCTTTGTTAATTGTTTTTGCTTGGCTTTAAAAATCTGTTATGTAGTAAAATTGCCATATAAAAAGAGAGTCTTTAGGGTAGCTTGTTACACAGAACTGTGCTAATGTCTAAGGTTTGCTGAATCATACTTTTGAGCACGGGAAGGAAAAATGAAGCTGATTGTTTGTAAAAATTTTCTAAAGATGACAGGTAAAGAGTTTTGGAAAAGATGTGTGATGAGAGTAGAAGGAAACCTCTCAACTCCAAGTTGCAGTTAATCTAAATCATTTTCTGTAACAGGAGGATAATATCTAAATACAGATATGATTAAGTCAGTGTGGTTCCCCCAGAGTGTGCAACATGTCCAAGTCCACACTGACAGCTGAGATCAAGACTGAAGTTTTCCAGTGTATGTAGTGAATTTCAGTGCAATGGCAGCAGTGTTATTTTTTCAGGATTTTCTCCATCAAAACTGGGTATGATACTGGCAATGATGCTCCGTGTATTGTGTGGAAAGAGCTTAGATGGCCACCTCAGATCAGAATTTCCCTAGTCATCATATCACCTTTCTTTCAACAGTTTCTCAGTTTTCTGTTCCATATTCCTCATTGCAGAAGCGAATTATTTTGCTGATTTTATGCAGAGCTTAATGTACTCTGTGTAGGATCTGTTGAAGGAGTTTGGAAGAAAACAACTATCCCCATCTTCTGCTCTGAACTTTCCCCTTCAGAACTGTAATCTGAATTTTTTTAGGTGTGCTATAGTACACTATATGCTGGTCACTGCTAGGTCTCCCTGCATCTTACTTACTTGTTTCTTAAATATGTGACTGTGGGCAGGTATGCATTTAAACTGTAAGGATACAGCTGTCATGATTTAAAAAATGGCTAGACTCATATTGTATATCCAATACGTATACAATATATTTTGTTTATAGTGATGTAAGGCACTTTACATCACCGGATTTAAATAAGCTGTAGCATATTTTTATAGTGATGGAAATGCACTTACAGTAGAGGACAAGCACATTTATGTTTCTGTGTCAGTGTTTTTGTTTGGTGGCCCCAAAACACTTGAGGAGGTGAGAGCTGCACAGAAAAACAGAAAGTAGAAAATGCAGTGGAGTTACTGTATAGCTGCAGTGAGACAGGCAACAACAAGGGACCCCTATAAAGCTGGTTAACACAGTTAATAGTAGGGGAAAACCAATTTGCTCTATCGCTGTGACAGTTTTGCCAGCAGCAGCTGAAGGGCAGCAGCTGACAAGTAAATCCATGGATATGTAAATACATGAAGTCTTACAGTATGCTTTCTGACGGACAAATTTTGCTTCTAGAGATGAAACTACTGCCATCCAACTCAAATGGCCTGTGACTCTCCAAACAAACACAGAAGTTGGGAAATTAATCAGAGGGTCCCCAAAACAATCTCTGTGTGGTGCTCCAGACATGAGCTTGAGTCTGTGAGACAAAATATCTCAGACTTTTGGATCTGTTCTGTTGAGAAGAGAACTAATGGTGCAAATTGGGAACAAGATTGTTTTCAGAAGAGGGGAAAAAAAAAAAGACTCTTTTCTGGGTCACTAAATTGTGGAATTTTCCTTCGTAAATCTCCAAAGTTTTCTTCTAGCCATGTGTAGTAACAACTTGTCCTCACATACCTGAGAGCTCCCTGAGAACCCACCAGCAGTGACTGGATAACCCAGGGACAGGAAGGTTCAACTCTTCGTCTGGGGTACCCACAGCATTGCCAGATTGCTGGAAAAGCTTGAAGAAATATGGGGAGTCGCATCTAGGGAGGAAAAAGAGGTTTCACAAATCAACCTTTTCTTCAACTGATGTCTTGGTCTGCAGAATCCATTTCACTTTTTTCAGAAATTCTAACTGTCACAAAGGCATGCATTTGTGTTTCTCTGGGTATATATTTTACAGAGTGTATGTCCTCTTATCGTGCAACCATCTCCTCTAAACCCCCTCAGAAGGCCAGGTACAGCTCCATGGCTTTTTGTTTCGAGTCCCACACCAGTTGAGTAATCTAGCTGAAGTAATGATAGCTGAAGATTAAGACTGATAATTCCTCTGCACCCCAGACAGAGGCAAAGGAGCTAATTATACATTGATTGTATATCAGTTGAGGAAATCCCCAGATGGGGAGTTGTGGGTGTATTTCACTTTCTTTGCACTACTTGAGCAATGCACTGGGAACAAAGGAGGCCAAAAAATAAATTTAGGACAAATTATTCACACTGAACCTGTGACCTTCTTAAAATATTCTCGATCCAGGGAGCAAACCCAGCGTTGAGTAAGGCTCCTTCCATCCTTGTTTTAAGACTGCACCATTGAGACCGTTCTTGCTGAAGTATCTGCTGAAAACCTCTTGAGTCTGTGTTTAAGCATCAGTCCTTCTTGGAGGCCCTTCCCTAGCGGTGTGCCAGTGTTTTTCCCTTCCTGTTACAAGGCTATCTGAAGATCTTGGACCTGTTCCACACTTAAACTCCAAGCATCCTTGTTGTCCATCTGACCTTGTAATATGATAGGCTGGAAACTTTTACCGTCTGGCTTTTTGTAAGGCTTGTTTCACAATCTGGGTAATGTAGATTTCTCTGCTTCCCATTTCCACTTCTGTCATGTTTATTACGTTCAATTTTATGTCTGGTTTGGTGTTCATTTCTGCAGCTCCTGCCTACATTTCATGTAATTCTTCATCTTATCTGCAATTGCTATCTGCACTCTCCATCAGCTCATCTCTTTTTATTAGTAATAGATCCAGTCGGTTCATATGTTTGCATACACTCTGGGATGGTAATGTCTTGCCTTGCCAGCAGACAGAGATTTTAAGGCTGTGATAACCTATATCCTTGTCTGAGGGATGTGAAAATAACGTTATGAATGTTGTTTACGAAAACTGGGTTTTGAACAGCTTCGGTAGTTTTCACACGCTGTAGTTGACTGTCCCCAAAGATGTGACAAGTAGAACTGACAGCATTGCAAGCCCATAGTTTACATCTGATCATAACCAATTGAACAAGAAAATCCTAAGCGTTCTCCCTTGGTTACATCTGTGTAGATACCACAGCTAGGACGGTTTTCTTTAAATTATCCTACACTCCTTTTGTTCCATTTTTACTTCTGATTATACCTTTTTTTCCCTTTCCTAATTTTTTCTTCTACTGACCTTGCGCTATGCACAAACGTTCTTCATGAGGAAATCAGTGAGATATTTGTAGTTAATTTTTTATGTCTTAGATTTTGTGCTCGGTACATAATGATCCAGTTACATCTTAGCTTGTGTGATGTAACCCTGGCTTTCCACTTCTTCTCTCTACAGCCAACAAAGCAAGTTTATTTTATAATAACTTGAAGTACCTCCTTCTATCCTTAACTCTCTACAGATACTTCCCTCCTTCTTCCTTGTTCCTTCAAGTCTCTCTGCTTCCAAGGATCCTCTGCCTAGGATTGTGCCTGTCTCCTCCTGTACCATTTTCTGCTCCCAGATGGAAGGTGGCAGTGTGAGAACCTGACAGGTAGCTGCTTCTGTGTCCCTGTCCCCCCATTCCTGAGCGTCACAGTAGGAAAACGCCAGCATGCCTAAAAGGGGCTCCAGGCTGCGCTTGTAACTAGTTTTCGAGTGAGTGTTTTGAAAACTAGTTAGGCAGTTTTCCCAGTGTAGACAGGCTCATAGAAGGACCATTAATTACTCAGTGCAGGCTTAACCGTGAGCGGAAAAAGGGGGCTTTTGTGCGATTGTCAAACCCTCACCATTATTTGTACATGTTGGTTTTGTATTTAATAGGATTACATGACTTCTTTGCTCTATATGCCAAAATGGATGGTTCCTTTCAGTAATAAAACAAAGCCAATAACCTGAAAGGAACCACGGCTCAAAAGCACAAACTTGACCTCTGATTGACCTTGACATTTACAGACTAAAAGGAACTTTTCTTTGAACAGACAGAAGAAGTCAGGGAGCCAGCAAGAACCAGGAGAAAATGGTTTTGTTGCTTTCTGATTACATTGTTTAAACCAACATACTACATGGTTTACAATACTTCATTACAATGTATTAGGGCCTGGAGGTGATTTAATGTCTGTTTATAACTGAGACTAATCTTGAAATAAACAAATGAATGTTTGGAAAATGGATGAAGCTGTTCTGCTGGAGACAGCGTTAAATGCATCTCTGAAGAGTAAATCATGGCTGCACAGCACATAAATGCTTTTTATTTTTACCTTCAGTTGTATTGAAGTAGTTTTATCTAACAAAATTAATCATGGTGCAGTAAAAATATTTCTAATTGGTTAAGACTGTCTACTAGCCATACATTCTATAACAAATTCACAATTTAAAAACTGTTTAGCCCTTTAAAATCAGGGGAAAAGATAAACTAGAAAACACTGTAGCATTGCACTAGGCACCATGGTGATCTAAATTAAATCTGTTACAACCCGTTCTAATTTAAAATTGCTCTGTTGCGCGAATGAAGGGGAAAAGAAGAAGAGTTAGTTCGCTTGTTCAAAGCGTTTTCATATTCCCAGATAAATCTTTCATCCACCCTGCCTTTGCCTGTGGGCTGTACATTCCCGTTTCTTCTGTGCATCCCCTGCATAACTGCACAGAAGCATGGTTTCAAGCATGGAGCCAAGAACTCTTTCTCCAGCGGTCCGGTATCAGTTCTCACCTCTGCCAGCCGAGAACAAGCAATGACACTGAGCAGCACCATTGCAGTGTCCAGCTGCTCATGATACCCAGAAGCTCGTCTGTGGTGCTGGAGAAAGGGGCCTTGCTAGAGGAGTTTGCTCCAGTTTCTCCTGCCAAAGGATAACTGCAGTTGCGCTTGTCCTGCCATCCACCTCTGTGGGCAACTCCTCAACCACTCTTGCTTCTCTCCTCCTCCTGCTTCTTCTACCACCCAAGGGCCTATCCATGGGCCCCAAGCGTTTCACGGCACATTTCTCCTCTTCTAACACCCAACTCATTCCAAAACTGTCTTGAGTTTTCCTAAGTACCAGTCACTAAGCAGTTAAAGGCTGATCTGAGTGGAAAAAAAAATCTGAAGTCGGATGGCTCCTCCAGTCCCACCGCCCACACCCTTCCGGTTGCAGACTGGAGTGAGTGGGAGCTGGTGAGGGCTTGGAGTGGAAGCAGCAGAAGAGGACTTCTGTGCTGCCATGCCTGTGCAGCCTATTGCCACCTAGTGCTGCGAACATAGAAAAGCAAGGGTTTTTCCCTTCTGCTCAAGAGTGAGACTGCTGCAACCCAGCCACCAAGGTGGTTATGACTCAGAAGGTCCTCTTCTGTTGCAGCGGGACTTCTTAACCTACCTACTTCACCGTATCCTACACCAATTATAACTGACTTAGGGCTCTTAACTGTGACACTGCGCTTTCTTGCGCTGCAGTTGATGCTGAATACCATCACTGCTCTTTCTTAGTGCAGAGGTCTTAAAAGTCTGCTCCTACGGCAACATGGCATACGCAATTACACTCTATATGGGTGGCTACCTGTCTGTATACCCTCCTTCAGATCACTTTGTTTGCCACGCAAACACGAGTGGCAGAAGTCCCAAGGATAATTAAGTTTGTTCAAGCTTGAAAAATAGTCAACCACATGAAAGAAAAGCCTGCTAAGGGGAAGGTTGCAACATAAGCCTTTATGTTCATCGGCGTCAGTGAATAAGCGAAGGGGAAGGGTGGTAGCTACAGCAAAGATTTCAAGTGGTGCTTGCACCTTCCTTGGTGCCAAAGCTGACCACTCACGCCCCAAAAACAGTAGGCTTTCTTGGTACCAGCTCACAGACTTCTTTGTATTAACTGCTATGTCTAAATATACACGAGCAGTGCTCTGAATTTACAGAGATCAGGCACGTTTTTGCATGTGAGTTTTTTCTTCCTTTGCTCCCATGATAATTTTCCCTCCCCTGTACAACTCATTACTGACTATTATCTCAGCTCCGGTTAAATCTCTTTTAGAGGCTGGCATTTTAATTTACCAGCTTGAGCTCTAGACTGTTGACATGTTACACTGCAGAAAGCAGTGAAATTATCATGGGCTGAGTTTGCACTGTTGTGTTTTGTTTTTTTTCTAAGATGCCACGTGATGAGAATAAATCATGTTGTCACCCTGACACAATCCATTAATGAAGACGCACACCCTCTTGCCCTGCCCTCTTACTGGATGTTAAGTGAGAACCCTTCCTCTGTGCTTTTTCCTAATTTCCACTGTGGAAGAAGCTTTCTAACTCTGCACATGGGTTTGCTTAGCAATATTGCTGTTGCCTAACGCCATAAAAATCAGTTATGTAACTGCCTTTGCTAGACTTGCAGAGGTTTTTTCACCAGCCGGGAAGATGGCCACAGCATCTTTATGCTTTCCAGTGTGCCTTCCTGTGTTCACTGTTATTATGCAATGTGCTTGGCTTTCAGTATCTTTTTTTAAATCATTTTTCTTCATACCATGTTTAGAATATTATACATCTATAATCTAAGATCATGCAAAGACAAAGCAGGGAAAAGAAAGCAGCTTATTCTGATTTATTGCTAAAAGGGCTGATATTATAGCACTAGTGCCTCCAAGGAACAAAGAATCGCCTACAGTTTGTCAGATAGTATTTTTAATACTCTAATTCTGAACCAGATTCCTAAAATAACCTGTGTTTGCAGATTACCATGTGCTCTTTTGTTCTGAATAATGTCTTGCTTAGTGAACTATGTCTTATCAATCCACCAAGTACTGGGTGTCATTGTTCACCTCATTCACAATTCATCTTTTAATTAACATTATCACAGGCAAAATTCTATTTTGGTCAGCATAATTTGTCATTGGAATTGGCAGTACAGAAATAAAAGAATTACCATCTGAATTTATCTGAAGACGAAGTAAGAGATGGTGACTACAAACCTACCTCATCCGGCACTGAAGAGGAAGGGAAGGAAGCCGTGTAAATGATAATGGCTTTAAAAATTATATTTGCAATGTAAAAATCACTACTTTGGTCATTCAGTATCTGCTAAGCAAACTGTTTTATCAAAATTAGTGTTATTGAAAATATAAACCTGATTCCTACACTTAGACACATGCTTTATTTGGTGGAAAGAGTTGCTGACTTAGGAAAGGTTAAAGAGATACAAACGTCTTTGCAAGGTGATGATCCTAGCTACGGGTACGTAATATCAACTTTATTCAGCAAAATGCTGATAATTTGCTTTAATAGTTAAACTTTGACATTAAATTAAAATTCAGCATTGTTTTAGAGAGCAGGCAAGGAAATAAATACTTTAGAAACGCTTTTTAACTGTACTAGGATATGAACCTTTCACAAATAGAAACATTTCTCATTCCTTCTCACAAGACTTGCCTTACATGACTGCCAGAAAACCCCATCGATGTGAAGAAAATTAAATAGCATTTTATTTTTCTGAGTCTACAAAGAAGACATCTGTCCCTGCAGTCTAGAAATGCAATATTTTTCTATTTACATTCAAATTAATACAAAGGTATTAAATTGACTGCATTTAAGGTACAGTGAACACGCCAGCAAACCAGCCACTTAAAAATTTCCTCCAACATCCCTTCACTTCATGATTCCATCCATTCCTAGTCACAAATGGAACAGGCCCTGAAGATGATCACACTTAAGCAGTGCTCAGCCAAGATGACAGTAACTTCTGTTTGGAAGTTACTCTTCGGAAGTATCTCTTCGGAGCACGCTCCACTGGAGGCCCTTTCTCTTTCTGAACAGTGAGGCTTCAGCTTGGCTGCTGCTGGTGACTTCTGCTGGACTTGTGTCGAGAGGCAGTCCGTTTCATTAGCATCCTGTTTCATTAGTAGCTGCTAAAACAGTTTTTAGAAAGGAACCATCAGTCTCCACTACAATAATTAATATTTGCTCAGTTGTGCCCATTTACATTGTGTTTTTAACAGATGCAGCATGCATCAAAAATAGTAGAACCTAATCAAGTTAATTGAACCCTAGTTAAAGTACTATTTAGCTTTTTGTTTCTTTTGGTTTTGTTTTGTTTTGTGTTGTTTGTTCGTTTGTTTGTTTGGGGTTTTTTGTTTGTTTTTGTCCACCGAGAGGCAAACAGTGCTTAGACAGGCAGGTCAGGAGGTAAGAGAGATATAGATGATATCTGCATCCTACAAAACCATAGTGCGTGGCATTCTGTGGGCTGTCTTGTGTGTTGACAGCAAGGCGAGACCCAGAAACATATCAGCTGGAGTGGGGAAATGCTACGAAGGTTTACTATTAACCCTGTTAAAACATTAAATTCTCTACATTTCTTTTCTTCAGTTTCTATCTGATAATAGACCTGGGAAGAGTTAAGCTTTTTGGCAGAAGATAAAGGCAGTCTCCTCAACCTTAATTACTGTTCCTGAATTTGAATAGTACCTTTACTTATTAAGTTAATGGCACAGGCTAAAAGTTATGGAAAATTCTACCCAACATTATAAAAAATGATACCCAGGAAGTTGTTGTGTTCATACTGGAATAATGGTTCTGCAGTCTAATTTCTGTTTGGGTTGCCCACCTTTCTAGATAAAATAAGACGCATTTCACATTACTAAACCCCAGGATTTTTCTAACATTTTCTTGATGCAGCCCAGAAGGAGAGACATTTAAGTGATACAGCTTTCTTTCACCCTCTGCCTTCTTCCAAAGAAGTGTTATGTTCTGTATTCCTCAGGCATCAATGGTGCATGAATGAGAAACAGCGTGGGCTTCACTGATCTTCTAAGTAATATATAATTATTTTCTGTGTTCTAAGAGCAATTATTCAAACCATGGGAAAGATATAAAAATAAATACAGTAAAAAGATGCATGCTGCATATAGTAAGAGTACAATCAGATAAATGGAAATTGAGCTTATTCTTAGAATATTAGGTGAAATTAATATTCTAAAGGCCGTCATTTTACAATTCCCTCATAGCACTAGCTAAGCGCATCTTTTTCAGTTCTTGCAATCAGTTTTCCAGACTGTGTATGTTCCTTTCATCTCAAAATTTCCCAGAACTCCCAAACACAGTATGTAACTAAATGCAATGATTTATAAATGCAATGATTTATAAACCCTTGAGGTTTCAGAAGCAAGTGCTTATATAGTATGACTAATATGCGAGCGTGCGCTGCTGCCCCCTGATGCAGGGAACGTTAAATCTCTCCGAGAGTAGCCAGGCTATGGCACGCAGCCCACGTTTTTCTCATATTAATATATGGCCACGTAGGTATTTGTTATTGCTTGGACAGATACATGATAATGTCTCTCCCTTGGGTAACTCAGTAATTAAGTTGTTGGTTGAGGGCAGAATAAGAAGGAAAAAGAAAGACATGAGACAGGAAAAAGAAATGAAACCAAAAAAAAGGGAAAAAATGCCAATGCATACCCACCATGAGAACGTTTACAAATTGTTAAGGAATATGAATTGTGAACAGGAACTCACTTTTAATGCCCAGTTTTGTTGTAAGTCAGTACTGTTTGGCAAAAGCAACATTCATGGCCACCTTTGGCTAGTAGTTGAGGTAATTACAACTCAGTTTGTCTTTCCTGCCTGTTTATTCCCCTCCCTCCCATGCGTTGTCTAAATTTGGGAGTGTGAATTGCCCAGAGCAGAGACTTCCTCAGCAGGATTTGCCAGTGTAGGCCCTTGCAAGGTGGATCCTTATCTCCGTGAAGGCTGACAGAGAGCATGAGGTAGAAAAAAATACTTAGCTTCTGCATGACACTTTGGTCTGTTGACAGAGAAACTGGGAGCAGGCAAAGGAAGGTGTGGTGAGAAGCCCTCAGCAGTCACCCAGGTGCCATCTGGCCGTACGGACAAAGTTAAAACACGTCTGCTGGGGTTGTGGCCCAGCTGTAATTACCCACAGGCAGCCAAGCCCCTGGGTACCACAGGGAGTGAGTGGTACAACAGGTTCTCCACAGGACCTCGTGAGCGCAGAGCCCAGGTTAACTGCAATGAAATAAGAGTTACAGGAGAGGATTATTTGCTGGTTTTGGTGGCGGTGACTTTTTTTTCTTAGACTTGTAAACCTGGAGTTCTACCTGAAGGAGCAAAGCTGAACCCTGATGCTGTGGTGCATGGTCCCTGCGGGAGCCAGGGGAGAAGCAACTGGATTTAAAGCTTCTGCAATCTGGGAAATTTGTCTTAAAGCTGTAGTTGCCAGATTCACGTAATCACATAATTTACTGATTTTTAAAAAATTTATTTTCACCCTCCCAGGAGGCCCTTGGCGCCTCCTCACCCACAGGCAGCACTGACAGACCGCGGCCCTGAGGGCCAGTGGCTTCAGCCGCCTTTGCTAGCGACACCGAAGGATCCCCCCCGTCCACCGGGCACGGCTTCTCCTTGGAGGAGCCGAGAAGGGCAAACGACCGAGGCACCGAGCCACCGGCCAGGCTAGGCCCTCGGGGTGGCGCCAAAGACTACAACTCCCAGAACACCCCGCGGGGCGGCGCCGTGCCGTGCCGGGCGGAGGCGGGGCGGAAGTGGGTTCCCGGGCAGAGCGGCCGGCCGGGCCCGGTTCCGGGTGTCCTGCTTCGGTTGCGGAGGCAGCAGCGGCGGCGGCGACGCGGAGGGGAGCGGGGGGAGAAGGAAGAGGAGGAGGAGAAGAAGAAGAAGAAGATGGCGGCGGACCTGGAGGCGGAGGTGCAGGCCATTGACAAGAGCCTGCTGGAGTGCTGCGCGGAGGAGATCGCCGTGGTAAGGCGAAGGGCCCGGGGCGGGAGGGCGAGAAGCGGTTGGGGCAAGGAGGGAAGGAGCCGGGGCAGTGAGGGCCGGGGTGAGGCTGGGCCCGNCCCCGGCTGGCGGTGGCCTGCCGTTCTGGCCTGGGCCCGCTTTTGTCGCCCGCCTCGCTTATTGCAGCCGCCGAGTCGGTCGCCAGCGGGCAGCCAGCTTTTCCTGTTGTTCTGGCTGGCGCAGGTGGCTCCCCGGCAAACCGCCTGGCCCTGGTCACCCCCAGCCAAAGAGGTCCTCGCCTTCTCCAGGCACCCGAGAAGTTCAGCCCCCTTGCCTTGGTGTGCTGCCTTTCTGCAGCTCTCTTGGCAGCAGTGACGTGAGAAGATCCCCTTCCCCCCCTTAATTTAGGTGGATGCGTGACCCCAAATATGCTTTGTAGTGTTGGAGTTTCATCCCAAGATTCCTCCTTCTTCCTCAGTATTTAAGATGCAGTTCTGGCAAGAGCTTGCTCTAGTTAACCTTAGAACTTTTGTAGAGGAAGTATTAGTAAAATGAATGTAATATTTGAAGTAATCTGCTTTTGTTGATGTACTTTTCCTGCTTTTATGAAAAGTAGTTAAAAGGGAAGGTAAATGAAGTCTTGTGTATAAGGTTTTCAGAAAAACTTTTGTTTCTGTCTTCAATGCCAGATTTTACAGATGTTAATGCATTTGAGGAACTAGATTTATATGGTAAAATATTGGGACTGATCATGTGCATATGTGTTGGATAAGACCTTGACGAGCTGTCTGTGTGTATTTCAATGAGAATTACATTGGCTGCTTTCCAAAAGAACAGAAAAAACAATATCATAGTTCAGATTATCCTCAGATTATGCTGGTGTAGCTACAGTGCAGACCGAGTGATGATTAGATGGACAAATGTGCATAGTTAGCCATATCCTAGCTAGTTTAGCTCCAGGATTAGTCTTCCTTCCCCTTAACAGCAAACCCAATAATTCCATCAAACGCCTCATGAAAGTTGCCCAAGGTGAGCCCAGATTACTTTGTTTGTGTGAGTAGCAGATGGTTTTTTTGGGGTCATGTTAGGTAAACCCAAGGCCAATGTGCAGCAAGTGGAACACATTTAGGAATTCGCCAGTGCCAGTTTAAATTTAGTCAGTTCTTTCTCATTTTTGTTCTCTGTCATTACCAGCGCAAGCTACAATTCTGAGATCTATGACTTTCAAATCCACAATGTGCTATCAACTAAATACAATCAGGCAGTGCCAGCAGCATGTGTAAACAACTTACTCGGGTTTTAGAATTGTTTTTCTCCCTGCTTTGCTGGGAGCGTTACTTTGCTGGTAGCTCAATATTAACATAATAAATAGCAGCCCAGAGCAATAGTTCTAGCATTTTAACTTCAGCTTCTCTTTGCAACAACTTAATGATAAACTTCCAAAGAACAGCAATCAGAAAAATAAATTATTTGTAACAGAACATGAGCTTACATTGCAAATAGTTATTTGTGTAGTGAAGAAAAACATAATTTGTGCCTTTTAGCTTTTGAAACAGTAAACTGAGTTGTTTTATGGTTTGTGTTACATATCTTGTTCTCCTAGTATCCCTTACTTAAATGTGGATTTTATAGATGGGCCGTTAGGTGTTTACTTACATAATATGTTATTTGATCAATGCATTTGAGTTTGTTTTTTTTCCAAGGCAATTAAAAATTGCTGCAGGAGAGTCAGTCTGAGGGGGGAGGAAGCGAAGAGGAACACACTTCCCTTTTCTATTCTCCCAAAAGAGGTTTTTATTAAACATTAGCTTTATTTACATGTGGCTTCAGGTTAGAAGATAAACAAATGCTAATTGAAAACTTGCCTAAAAATGCTTTTGTTAAAGAACATATTCCAAATGTTGAGTAGTTTTGCTGGAGTTCAGTGCCTCAGAGGTAGCCATGTAGAAAAGGCAATGCAACATATGGAAGTGTGTGTATGTGTTTCTAGTTACAGTTTTACATGCACAACCATACTTCGAGTTGGCGCTCTGATAGCTCTTGGAGTGACATCTGTTTTCTTGTCCCAGTAGCCTGTACTTCCTTCAGATATTCTTTTAGCCAGGATCCGATTTTCAAAACTGTATGCACAGTTATGTATATATAGCTCCATAAAGAGATTTAGATGTGATGATGTTCAGCGTGGCCACACCTAACTTTCAGGCAAGTACTCCCAGAGTTTTTGGGATGAGAAAGCCGTTTACTCGAGGAACAAGAATTTTCTCTGGCTGGGTATTTGTCTGAGCTTGTAGTGTAGCTAATATGCACCATGGATTTTCTAGATAGACATTTAAAATGTACGGCTGAATTGAAAGACTGAAGTTAAAGGTATTTTACTGAGAAAAATGCAGGTATAATAAGTAATATATGCCCTAGAAAATAATCTAAAAATTATCTTATTAATTGGAAAACATGGAAGAAATTAAGTCAGTTTCACTGTGATTGCGTCAGTTCCTGGCGATAGTAGATATTTGGCACAAATGATGAAAGAATAGGAAAAGATTAATGAGCTAGGGAAAAGATCAACTCAAATTACTACTTTTTTTTTTTTTTTTTCCTTCCATTTTTGTGCTAGTCTGAATCCTGGTGGGAATGGTGAGATTATCTGTAAACTTCTATACTGTTGGATACAGCTTCTTGGCAGCCTTTTCCTGTGGACTTTCATGGAAAAAATACTGGATTTGGCCCTCAAAGTTAGATCAGTGCAGATATAGTAGATTGATTATGATTTTAAGAAGTCAAACTTAAAGACAAGTGGGGAAAGCACAGTATTCTACTAAAAGCTTACTGACAAATAACTTTGGTTGGTTTTGTTTGTTTGGTTGTTCATTTTTTTTTTATATGAGGTTCTGATTTAGAAAATAGTTTAGTAAATGAAAATGCTATGGTATGTTAAAAAAAAAAAGGCAGAAATGCAGCCATTCTTAAATGCCACAAGTGCTCTGCTGACGCTGTATGTCTGTATCCTGGAAAACTTACTACAACTGTGTTGTCTCAAACATAAGTTCCTTAGAGTAATTCATAAATAATTCAGAGTAAATCAAGCTGTAACATTTGATTACCAAACCTATTTATTTTAGTATAATTAATTCTTTTTTTTTTCATGTACAATTTTAGGTTGATTTTTGAATTATTTTTCTGAAGTTGCCAGTGGGTATCTGGTTGTCATATTTACAGTGAGGAATGGCATGCTGAGGCTGTTTATGTAACAAAGGATTTAATCAGTGCACACATGCAGTATGTGCTTCCTCCCATTTGTTTATTCTAAAAACCTTCCAGCCTTAATTTACAGTTCAAACCTTTATAAAATTGTAATCCACAAGGCAGAAATAAAATGAATGTTGTCCTAAAGGATTTTTTTTATTCTCTGTGTGTATACAAGGGGGAAAAAAAACCAACTAGAAAAAGCTGTGAGGTTTTCAGTGGCTTATAGCAGGCACAGTAGTCTGATGGCTTTTAGAAACTGTCAACATTATTTTTTACAGTTGATTGACAAAGAGAATTCATGGATCTAACATCACGCTTGAAATAGTAATTGCGACAAGTTACTTTGGTGGTAGGAGAAACCAAACCCCCCTCATTTTCATACGTAATTTGTTGAAATTTAATGGGATAGGGACTGTTACCTAATGCTGTGTTTGCCATTCTCCTTGTACTTTTTGTCTTTGCTTGTTCCTTGCCAACTCCAGGCTTCCGCTGCTCCTCTGTGTCCCCAGCTGACAGCATCAGTCTGCACTCCAAAGAAATGCAGCCAGCATAGTCTAGGCCTTATCCTAAAAGTCACTGCTAATATTGGGACATTTTACTGGTCATGCATCCTGGAGGAAAATTTCTAAGAATTTCGTCTCTTAAGTCTTGTGATTCTTGAAAAGAATTTTGAATGTCAAAAGGATAAAATGTCCAAGCAGGGAAACAAATTATTCCTTTCCTAATGTCTTTGGTCTGTGATCATCTAGATATAATGCTTGGAAGGAAGCATGGCTTTCTAGTTTTGCAACGTCAGTTTAAATTTTTGATTAATAAATAAAAATTCATCTTGATGGATAGAACTCTGTTTGGTATTTTTACTAATGAACAATTTGTGTTTTCATTCTTTCTAATTTAAAAGAAATGGCTGCAAGCAAATGACCTTCAGAAAGAAGTATACCAGCATCTGGCCTATTATGTACCAAAAATTTACTGCAGGGGTCCTAACCCTGCCCCACAAAGGGAAGACATGCTGGCACAACACGTTTTGCTGGGACCAATGGAGTGGTATCTTTGTGGTGAAGATCCTGCATTTGGTTTTCCAAAGCTTGAGCAAGCGAACAAACCTTCTCATCTCTGTGGCCGCGTTTTTAAAGTGGGAGAACCTACATATTCTTGCAGGTAGTTCAACTTAGTGTTGTAAAGTATTTACAATTTGTGAAGTCATGGAACATTTTTCAATAAGAATGTACTGTCCTAATGAAAAGTTAATACCTTAAATGTATTTTTAAAGTAACCTTGCAGTGTTTCATGACAGGTGGGTCCAATTAATACACTACAGATTTGTAAATAAAAAAAAAATATTTATTAGTGTAATGTGTAATGTTTTCTGTACAAAAGAAATGCAAGATTAAGAAAGTGGTTGGAGAGAACTGTCAGTGTGATCAGAAGTAAGTGGGCAGATGTATGTGTGTGTAATTCAGGTACTTAATATCAGCTGTTTGTGTTGATCCTGTGCTTTAGACCTCTTTCCATGACTGTTCCTTCCCTAGCTCTATCTCTAGGTCTCTAAAAATACCATTCTATTTGGATGTAAATTACTAACTAATTACAAGTATTTAAAAAATCCTCAGTTTTAAGACAGTATATTACTATCTGTATATTTGTTATTTTATCATCTTCTCTTTCCTAAGACATCTGTTTAGCTTGTACCCTCTCTGTCACAGATTCTTCTTGGTTTGTATGGTTTCTGCCACTATTTTGGACATGTAAACACTTGGTGGGGTGATTTGGGGAGGGAATGTCTGTGCTTTATTGTTCTGGGTTTCCATCGCCTTCATTTATAAGGAGAGAATGATCTAGAAGTATTTTACTTTACAGTACTCT
The DNA here is from genome assembly GCA_013400375.1 of Thinocorus orbignyianus. Lineage (NCBI taxonomy): Eukaryota > Metazoa > Chordata > Aves > Ciconiiformes > Thinocoridae > Thinocorus > Thinocorus orbignyianus. Next base: position 133,863 of record VXBW01004364.1, read on the forward strand.
CCCCTTCTAAAAAGGATGTCTTGGTATACAGTCTTGTCCCATCTTCTGCTCAGTCAGAGTCAGTGATGAGTGCAGAATATTTTTGTTGTTGCTGCTATCAAGATGCAGTCTCATCTTTTGATTAAGTACTAAACATAGCTGTAAAACTGTTAAAGTTTCTCATGTGTTAATAGTTTTCTTTGACTTACAGCTGGTAATGAAGAATGATGAGAGTTTAATTTAAACTTTTGTGGGATACAGAAAAGAATTGTTTTCTGGGTCCATGTGGCATATTAAAAGCAATGTTTTTTTCCCCAATTGTGAAGCTTCCAGGTCTGCCTCTGCTTTAGGGATAAGCACCCGTATTTGTTAGAGAAATTACTTGACAAGTGGTAGTGAGTTTGTAAGTATATTGCCACAAGTTTAGGGCCCTGAAGAATCGATACCCAATATTGTATCTACCCAGTCCTGTCAGTGTATTGTAGCAATAAGTGGTTTTTATTTAAATTAAAAACCCAAAGACTTCTGTGGGCATAAATTATTCTAAAGCAGAAAAGTTTCATATAATGTGTCTTTGACATTTTCACCTTTAGCAGGTGCTCTGGAGAAAACAAATGTGAAAATGATATTTTATGCATAGTAAAACATGGTTTCCTGATTATCTTTCAGTGATTACCTGGTTTAGTTTATTAGGTGGTATGAAATTAAGAGAATTCTACATAATAGAGTTTCATAGCATCTCCAGTGTTTTCTTTTGAACAAAATCAGTTGTTTCTCTGAATTCTTGTTTTAATAATATCCATCATGAGACATTCATTCTCTTGGTAGTTATTTTTACATTGCAAAACACAACTCCCTTAATCTTGAGGTTTCTTAGGTCAGCTGCATTACATAGTTTCATGTATTTTCCGTGTTTCTCAGGGAGACAGTTAAATATAATGCATAATTGCCTCATTCATTTGCTTAGCCCCTTTTGCTAGAAATATTACTTCTATCTAGTGTGGCAGTGCTTGTAGACAGGACCGTATTATGGTCTCTGATCTCCTGGTTGATGAAATTGCATTCTCAGGCCTCCTTAGTGAGCTTGAAGGCCTAAACTTAGAAGCAGAGATTTGATCTAATCTGTTGTGTGCTGTCTTCCCAGTGTTCAGTGAAAAAATAAAATGACTTCTCTGATGGCTGGAGATTGTTAACGCTTGTACTCTGTACTCGAGAGAGCTTTCTTGGGTTTATACTGTGTATACCTGTCTGTGCTGCGTTCTGTAATCCATCTGTTTACTTTCTTAAGTGCTTGTCTGGCCCTTTGAGCGCAATGGCAAATATACACACTACCCAGACAATATTTTAAAGCCTCTTTTTTTCTCCTTCGTTTTGCCCTGTTTGGAAGCCATCCCTTTCCTCTTTCAGAATATGTATTAGTCAGAAGGTTCATAATGGTGATATTTGAAGATTACCTGTTGTAAAATGTGTAACTGAAGGCAAAAACATTTGTTTAATGCTTTTTGTTTTGTTTTCTTTTGTTTGCTGTTTTCAGAGACTGTGCAGTTGACCCCACTTGCGTGTTATGCATGGAGTGCTTTCTTGGAAGTATTCACAGAGAGCACCGATACAGGGTTAGTGTTGGCATTTGGGCTGGAGTATATGATGTAGTCATTAACCGTTAATAATTTTGTATGTGTATGAAAGTCCTTGTTTAAAGTTTAGGAATGTATACGTAATTTCCAAATGTTGGATGAACATAAAATTTGGAATTGGGTTGGCAGTAATCTTAGAAGAACTTAAGTGTTTTGATCTGAGTGTAAATTCTGAAAGTTAGCATTTTTAATTATTGAGCAATTATTTTTTTTGCCCAACAGTTAGGCTTATAAATGTATGTTATTTTTAACATGTGCCCTTTAGTGAATTTTACAGCATTTGAGGTATTTTTGACTTGCTTTGACCTTGACGTACCTTAAACGGTACTGAAAACTCTTCATTAAGAAACCACTTTTTAGAAAACTTATTTCCTTTAAGCATCCGATTTGTTATGAAATTCTTTACGATAGCAGGATTTCTGTTTGGTTTTAAACATGAAGATGAAATAGAAAAGCAGAACTGTAGATGCTGTTTTAATAATACACTGCTATTAGTAGTACACGATAGTTCAAAAAAAAACCCTATAAACAAGACCAAGAAGGTTGTGGTATGTTTTAAAACTAAAAAGCTAAGCAAAAACTACCAGTGCAACCTTTTCTGTAGATCGTTTTTTTTGAACACTACTGCACTGCTTTTAATGTAAATCCAATCGCTGTGTGCTTACACTGAACACCAGGATTTAGGGAAAAAAAAAGCCCAAACACAACAGCTTGCCCCAAGAAACCCCACCCAGTTTGCTGATATCAGCCTACTTCCTGCATGGAGATTTTTAGTTTGCAAACTTAGTGAATTAACATGTCTAGGTGACATCCAAAAGTGTCAGCAAATGCTCTTGCAAATGTCCATCTAATTTTGTTGGTACTGTAGGATGTAGCTGTATGTACACAATGTACCTGTATGCCAAAAATAGGTGAAAGAATAATTATTCTATGAATCAGTTAATACTTGTGGTTCAAAAAAGGAGCACTTACCAATTTGATCTTAGCTTTAACATAATTTTTATTAAATCAGTGTAAACGTTTCACTACAGTTTCCAGATACTTTTTTCTGTGCTTACTAAGACTTATGTGATGAATTTGTAAGTTTTGCCTGTAAATTCCCATTCCTGCAAACAGCACAGCTTTTACTCACTCAGTAGTAGTCCTGTATGAAATGATTTAGCTTTGTTCAGATTAAAAAATGTGAGAATCTGAAATAGTACAGATGGCATTGCAAGTAATACAGTCAGAAAAGCAGAAAACTGGAAAAAAACCCACAACCTTCAGGTGGGGCAGAATAGGGAGGTGTGGAGCTTTTTTTTTCTCCTCTTCTCTTTTGGCATAGGTAGATGGATGAAGGAAATGAGCTTTGATCCATCATAGAAGCAGGCATGGTTTCACTGTGCCTTTTAAACAGGGGACTGGCTAAAGCTATCAGGTGTTGTGATTGTGCTTTTGTAATTTAGCTGTGACTACTTAATATGGACATATTTATATGCACACTCACATGAACTGTTTTGTTTTTAAATAATTTTAGATGACAACATCGGGTGGTGGAGGTTTCTGTGACTGTGGTGATACAGAAGCTTGGAAAGAAGGTCCTTACTGTCAAAAGCATGAACTGAACTCTTCAGAGACGGCAGAAGAAGAGGTAATAGCAATTGAGGCATGGTGTTTGAAAACATTGTTAACTGTGTACCTCTGTGTGTGTATATGTATATATATAGAGATTATTCATACAAGGTTATTTTTAGTCTTGTGTATAACATGCATTAGTAATGGGAGGAAATTTACTTGAACAACACTATGTGTTAGACAAAAGTAAAGGCTTGCCTAACTTTAAGGAGTTTTTTAGAATGACATTTTCTACTTGAAGGCTGTATTTTGTGTGTTCTTGGTCGTCTCTGCAGCTTTAGTTCTTTTTTTTGTTTCTCTGTCTTATTCTGAAAGGTGAAAGGAGTCTGCCATGTGGGGGAAAAAAGTCTGCATGTTATCATATGCATGAAGAAGCCAAATTAAGCTGTCTGTGCAACATATGTTCTGATTTGTACTGAAGTAAAGTGCACAGGTTTAAAAATCAAAATAACTTGCTGTTAAAGGAAAGCTGTAATTGAGATGTAAGATAGAGGTCTGTAGAAGTTTGTTTGGTATAAAATAATTTTGATTGGAAGAGACCTTTAAGATCATCAAGTCTTAACTATTAGCCTAGCACCGCCAAGTCCACCACTATACCATATCCCTAAGCACCACATTTGTATGTCTTTCAAATACCTCCCAAGTGACTCAAGCACTTCTCTGGTTAGCCTGTTCCAATGCTTGATAACCCTTTCAGTGAGGAAATATTTCCTAATATCCAATCTAAACCTCCCCTGGCACAACTGCAGGCCCTTTCTTCTTGTCCTGTTGCCTGTTACCTGGGGAAAGAGATGGACCCCCACCTTGCTCCAGCCTCCTTTCAGGTAGTTGTAGAGAGCGATAGTCTCCCCTCAGCCTCCTTTTCTCCAGGCTGAGCAACCTCGGTTCCCTCAGCTGCTCCTCATAAGAAGTTAAATAGAGAACATATCTTTGCCATTTCTCATAGAATAACAACTTGGACATACTAAAAAAAAAGGAGAAATGGCAGTTATTAACATTCCTGTATAGCTTCCAGATATTCCCAAAGAATTTTGAGGGGGCATTAGGTGAATAAACTATACTGAGCCAGGTGAATTGCTCTATCAAGTGTTTCTCAAAATCTTTTCAAAAGATTATTGTGGCCATTTTTATACAACATAAACTTTAGCAAAACACAGAATTTGTTATTAGGTAATCCTAGACCAGAAACTGGACTACTGTTAAATATTTTAGTTGGTTAACAGTTGTGTGTACTTCAAAGTACCAAATGATGAATTGAGTCAGTGACCCAATGTATAGCGTATGTCCAGGTGACCTGCAGGGCATGCAGTGTTCCCTTTCCAGCTTTTTGAAGAGGGAAAGAGGGACTTAATGTTCTGAAAAACAAAAATTTGAAATAATAGTAGAAAAACGTTTGTAATATTTTCTATTCACACACAAATCCCTTGAAATGGATTGGAAGGAAACGGCAGTGGTACCTGTACTACCTGAATCAGAGCTGGCAGTGGTTCTCGTTTGCTGCTCCAAAAAGTAGTCCCTTTGACCTTGCAGACTGAGGCAGCTTTTTTCTTCCTCCCACTCCTCTTATCAGTTCCCCACCTGCCATTCTGCTCTGGCAGAGAGAGGAGGAGGAGGAGTTTATAGTGTGTGCTGCAGAGGTCAATGGAGGACACCCCGGAGAGTGAAGCATGGGCACAAGGGGGTGCGTGGCCCACATTCAAAAGGGGAACAGCTGTCTGTGAACAAGAATGAGACACGAACAAATCATTAGGAGACACCTAGTTACATTTAAGCATTTAATTATTGATATGCCACAGCACATAAGAGCATCTTAAATCATGATCCCAGTGTACTGGGTGTTGTATAAGTGTGGATACGTAAGAATTCTGCCTCTAAATGTGTGTGTGCTACGTATAAAATGAGGCAATAGATGCATAGTTGTTTGTATTCTGCATTTTACTAACATTGGTAAGTGCAACAAAAGATACAGCGATATCAGATTATGTTTTTGAAGACATTACAGAGAAAGCAGATTTTAATACAGCTAAAGTTAAAAGTTTTTTAGAAGAACTATCTTAGAAGGTATGCAGAAGTGGGACCCATGAAAGTGAAAATGGAGAAGTGTGTGAAAAATTAGGAGGGTGATCAGAGGCAAGTTAACATTTAGGTATTGAAGGGTAGGTTACTGCTTTGATGATTTGTCAGTGAAGAACTAGAGAAAGAGAAGAGGCTGATTATTGACTATTCCTTTCAAATGTGAAGTCATTTTAAAGCTACACATCATTAAAGATGCCGCATCATCTTTGACAAAGAGGGGTGCAGATTTGACAATTTCTGTTTTGAATGTCATTTAATTTCTCCGTTGTTATTTATATTTATTTTCCAGGATCCTCTTGTGCACTTACCAGAAGATATGGTAGCAAGAGCTTATAATATTTTTGCCATCACGTTTAAGTATGCAGTAGATATATTAACATGGGAGAAGGAAAATGAATTGCCTGGCCTAGAAATGCCGTAAGTATGGTATTTGCCTTTTAAAGGATTGCAGATATTTACAATAGAAAATGTAAATTCTGATTTTAATCAGAATTTCTGCCTTTCCCAGAACTGTCAGGAATACTTTGTATGCAATGGACTAAAATAATTTTAATAGATTTGTTTTTTTTATATTTTTTTACTTATGTGACTGTACAGCCCTTATCTCCACAGTAAAGGAGATACAGCCTTACTCTCCATAGCAATGATTAAACAATGTTTTGGATCCCTTAGTTTTCTTAATATTATAAAAGAAGTATCAGTAAAATACAGTACCCTAAAACAATTGGCAGGTTAATGTCTTATGATTAAAGTTACTGAAATACTGATGACAAAAGTATTTTCTACCTTTGGTGATCCACTCATTAAATATTTTGAAATGTTACAGAACTTTTAAGTGTACTGGAGCATCATAGTTATCGTGGATTCATTAGTGACATCTTGTTAATACCTTCTTTTGCTTTTGTTGTAAGAATACTGTGTAAATAAATGATGGAAATCAAAAGATTGCAATGTATGTACATAAGCTTAATAAGTTACAGTTTTAAGGATTAAGTTTGGGCTTTTTAAGAGACTGCCAAGTTTTTCTTGTCTAATAGACCTTTATGCAATGTTGGGGAAGCAGGTGGGGCAAAGTAATGCCAAGACCAGTGCAGATGTTAAGAAGCTCTGGGAAAAGGTACAGCTGCACTGGAAGGAAATGCATTTTCCTTGGTAGGAAGCTATCAATTCATAATCAAAAAATCTTAAAAAAATAATACTCAGGCTTACGTATTGTCATAAGATCTTGCTCGTTTTGGACTCAATTCTGCAGGAAATACACACATTGCTATAGAAGTCAGGTGGTAGTCAGTCCTTTTCAAAGAAATTGTTGGGATATGTTCTGATATAGCAAAGGAAGCCCAGACTTGGGTTGTCTGCATGGTGGAAAACTTTGCTAGACTAGAAATTGATGGTTTTCTAAAAGTTACATTACTTTGAATTATATAAATTCAATCCTTACTTTGAAGTGAGAAGAGTGACACTTACTACTGCATGCTGTTTAATGATGAAGTCCACACCTATGAACAAGTTATTTATACTCTTCAGAAGGCTGTCAACTGCACACAGAAGGAAGCTATTGGTTTTGCAACAACGGTAGATAGAGATGTAAGTAAATTGGTAGAACTTTTAATTATATTACTCTAATATTATTAGTACGACAGGTAACTGCAAATATGATATAATTTTATTTTCTTTTTAAAAGTACAGGGTGCATTTTGGAAATACAGGCATGTAACTATTTCCAGTACTTTAAACAATGAAAATAGCATGAAAGAGTGATTAACGTGCACCTGAAACTTTTACTGTGTTTTTTATACTAATGTAAAAAGCAGCATTTGAACTTCCTACTTAGAAGCTGGTGGTAATGTTACTTCTTTACAAATTTAAAGGGACGAAGGTCTGTTCGATACGGAGACTTTCAGTACTGTGATCAAGCAAAATCAGTAATAGTGGTAAGTGATTTTATCAACTTATTTGCCTTATCTTAAGCAAAAAGAGGCTTTGCTACACAGTTTTGTGATATTGTTACCATAATGACTCTTTATATTTTAATAATGCAAAGTGTTGGAAATGCTATTTAGAATACACACAGTAGCATTATCAAAGTAGAGGTTTATGCTCTGTTTTTCTTTCTTTCTTCTTTGTCTTTTCCCTACTATTGACTACCTTGCACCCAAAATAATTTCTTAAAAAGAAGTTCTGAGACAACTTTTCCCATCAGAAAATATAGTTCGATCAGATACTTCAAATGTTAACATTTTAGAATTGTGTGTCAGTTCAGACCGGTGAGGTTAAACTATTTTAGTTTTTCTCCTATAGTGTGAAGTTGTTTGCATCTTTCACAGCCACAGCTATGGAAATTATGACTGATTTAATCCAAGTGTGGAACTACAAATACTCTTTCGTTTTATGTGCCTATATTTATATGTGTATATATATGCATAATATTTACGTATTACAAGGTTCTTCCACATAAGAACATGGGAGTAATATTTTTTTATTTCGTTTAACTGCTGCAGTGCAGTACTTAATCATATGAAATAAGTAGTTCATGCATAATGCTGCTACCACTGAAAAACAAATACTGCAGCTAGAGTTACTGGCCTTCAGCTATTTAAGGTATTTTTAAAACATCAACATATCTTTAAAGATAATGTTGTGCAGTATTTTTAACTTGCCACCTTATTCAGTCAAAGAACAAATGGCTTTTATATGTAATGTTTAACTATTAAGGTTTCTAGTACAGAGATGAGGGGAAATTCTTTCTTTCTTGTTTTAACTCTGTGTGTTTAATTTGTATTTTTGAAAATAGTCCCTGGGCACTCCGTTTCTTTCCTTGGTGGACTGTTTGATGTGTGACTCGCATCATGTGCATGGCTGCCTTAGGTTGTGCTTGGGACTGCTTATCAGTGAAATGCAGCAGATCAGTGTGTACCTTGATAAGAGGCCAAGAGTGGAAAATGGATTGGCCTGAATATGTTAATATTGCATAATAAGGTCCTTTAAATATTAATAGGGTAAACAAAGTTAACATTTTTTGGGCTTTGTTTCTTCCCTATGTAGGTGTTAGTAATTAGAATATGTATTAGTATTCTAAATTATTGAAATATATCATAGGAGCATTGTGTTTCTGTACAGAAATATATACTAGTCCTCACTTAAATATGCATTACTTTTTTCTTTTCTTTTTAAGAGAAATACCAGTCGTCAGACAAAGCCATTGAAAGTACAAGTTATGCATTCATCTATTGTTGCCCATCAGAGCTTTGGTCTGAAGCTCCTGACTTGGCTTGGCAGTGTTATTGGATATTCAGGTGGGCAAACTTGAGCTTTTTTGATACAAGTTAGAGAGTATTTGTGAGGCAAGCTGAATTCCTGAAGCAATGATGCCTGCTTATTTCAGAATAGCTATTAATAACTTGTCAGATTTCATTCTGTTTTCTTATTGGAGCACTGTTCTCGGTTCTGACTTCCATATGAAAGTGCTACCAGTCCTATTTCTCTGATACTGTTTTCTGTGTTGTTGCTGTTGAACAGAAGCTGAGAGTCACTGTCAAATGCTGTGTGCCAACAAGCTATTTTTCAGTCCCTAGTTCTTTTTAAATGAATGCAGTAAGCTGAAAATAACCTGTCTGATTAGATAAAACAAAATTATTCAAAGTAATTTGATGAATGATGATGAAAGTGATTGCTTCAGATTTTTTGCTAAGTAGAACAACAAAAAATGCAAGGATGTGTGGAGGTTTTTGGGTAAGATAGAAGTCAACAAAGTATTAATCAGATATTTAAAAAGAGGTTTCTTCAAAGGAATCAAGATGTACACTATCATTTTTATGGGAAGTCTCTGTCACTGTTTTGGCTTGGCTCCTCCTTTGTCCTGTTTGAATCGTAAGGTTGTGAACACATGGAACATGAGGGGAAATAAAAGGAAAATGTGTCAAAGTGCTGATAGGTAGAAATGTAGAATCATAGAATGGTTAGAGTTGGAAGGGACCTTAAAGATCATCAAGTTCCAACCCCCCTGCCATGGGCAGGGACACCTCCCACTAGAGCAGGTTGCTCAAAGCCCCATCCAGCCTGACCTTAAACACTTCCAGGGATGGGGCATCAACAATTTCCCTGGGCAACCTGTTCCAGTGCCTCACCACCCTCACAGTAAAGAACTTCTTCCTAATATCTAATCTAAATCTCCCCTCTTCCAATTTAAAACCATTACCCCTCATCCTGTCACTAGACTTCCTGACAAAGAGTCCCTCTCCAGCTCTCCTGTAGGCTCCCCAATGCACTTTGTGTCCTATGCATCCGTCAGTGTTAATAAGAAATACTAGCAAAGCACGCTCAGCTGCAATATCACAGATATGTTCTGCATAGTTGCAAGGTTTCTTGAGATGGTGTGTTTTATTAGACTGATAGTTGAAAAACTAGCCAAGATTTCAGGCACAGGATCTCTGTATCATGTTATGTTTTAGAAAAATAAGTGGTTTATGTTTGTATAAGTTAATTTTTAAAATTACATAAATCAGACTTTGCAGAGGTTACGGTAGCAGTTTGTTCAACTATTCGCCAGTGTTGTTGGCACATAATAGCTATTAACAGAAAGGACAGACATGAAGATACTTATTTTCTGAGATGAATTTTCCTTTCAGTGTACTGTATTGGCAGGCACTGTCTTTCTCATTTTCTTGAAGCCCTGTTTTGTACCATGTCATTTGTGCCAGGTGCCAAAGTCACTAATTTTCAGCACTAAATTACAGTGCAAAGAAGTAATTTGAGTATGTTAATGGCGTATCAAATTACAGAGGAAAGCCTTGAATTTGTAGTTTGATTTGTGTGTGTGGTGGTTCTGAAATTCTGCAGAGTTCACTTCATTAAATGCAGTGTCCTTTATGATTCAGTAGGGCAGAAATAGGGTTTGATGGTAAGCAGAATGCAAACGTTTTCTCTGTGACCTACGTGCTCAACTGCTTGAAATGCCTTATGCACCTTGGGATGCAGTCTTGCAATGTGCTCTGGAACCCGGTTTTGTGAAATGCACTCTTGAAAAAAGTTGTTTTCCTTAGCTTTTTAACAAAATGCCATGGTTTAACCCCAGGCAGCAACTAGGACTACTCATTCTTTCACTCACTCCACCCTCCCCCAGTAGGGTAGGAAGAAGATGGAGGAAAAGATGGGGGGGAAACTGTCTTTATCTCAATCCATGAGGATTTTAGTAGAACAATAACAGAAGAGAAAATAATTATGATGGTAAAAAAAGATACGAAATGGTGATGCATTGCAGTTGCTCACCACCTGATGAGCAGTTGCCCACCCCATCCTGAGCAGTGATTGCAGATCCCTACCTCCCAGCCAACCTCCATTTATATACTGAGCATGTTTGTTGTATGGAATATTCCTTTGGCCAGCTTTTCCTGTTTATGTTTCCTCTAAGCTTCTATAGAAAACTCAAAAAATTCCTTGACTTCATGTAAACATTTCTTAGCAACAACTAAACCAATGTGTATTATCAACATTATTCTCATAATAAATCCAAAACAGAGCAGCTACTCAGAAGAAAACTACCTCTCCCCCAGCTGAAACCATGACAAACACCCCCAAACATCTAGATTCTGCCCAATCAGTAAAATCAAGCAGGCTGTTACCATTCATTTGTGACTTGGGGTGACAGAATTGCACTGCTTAGGTGGTTACACTCAAATGTCCTTGACCAAAGGACAATTGGCAGGTAGAGGGGTCTTCTGCTCTGCCACAAAGTAGGGTGGATGATTGCCGTGAAATAAGTGTCAAAGTCTTGTCAGTGAGTGAAGGGAAAAACCTTACTATGGGACCTCGTCACAACCTTGACTACTACATGTTTTCTAGCAAATATCTGTTCTTCAGGAATAAGGATCTGTTTGCCAAATGATAAGCGATGCTGTAGTTTTCATTAATCTGTTAACCTTCGTAGCAGTAGTTGGAATAGAACTCTGCAAAGCCAAAAAATTCTCCCAAACTGCTCTAGGGGTTTCCAGGTGGTATAGAACTGCATCTTACAGTGCATGGCATGGTATACATGGCACTAAGCCACTGCCAGCTCTGCCGAAGAAGCTGAGATGGCTCAGCAATGTGCAGAAATAAGGGCTAATGCATGGTAAGTCATAAAAGTTGTTTTAGTGAATATGCATTACCTGCAGTGCAAAGCTAGGCTGAAAATTGTTAACATGAGCATGTCTGTGTTTCATTCTGTTGCAGGGACAGGCTTGTCTGCAAGCATATAATAATTCATGTGTTCATACACTAACAATTATTACTGCTTTCCATTAGGAAAAAAATACGTAGAGGAGCTTTAAAATAATGGTAGCTAGTAAGTGTAAACAAAAAACTCATATGAGTCGTTTCATATATGAATTATATTTTCCTTTTGATAGGCTTATAAACAGGAAAAATATAACCTAAAAAAATTAGCTTACTGTATAATTATTTCTTATATTATTAAGCCAGCAGCACTTTTAAGAAAGCACGTTTTTATTTGATAACTTTGAAACAGATCATTGTGCTTGGCAATTTTCACAAGGTTCCTGATATTCTATAAGGCTAGGGTGAAACTTGCAAGGTATAAAATATTTGTATTTCTGTTCAGAAAAATGTAAGCAGTGTTACTCAGTTCTCAAGGAAATCAGGGCCCTATGACTTCTAGATTGTCTTATGAAAATTCCAGTATGTCAAAATAATGAGGAAGTTGGTGTTTAAGCTATAACTAACTTATGTAATTTCTCTTCATTAAGATGGTCTTCGTCGGATATTGTGTCAGGTTGGTTTACAGGAGGGGCCAGATGGTGAAAATTCTTCTCTTGTGGATAAGTTGATGCTGTATGATTCTAAACTGTGGAAAGGTGAGTTTTATCAAATGTCTGGAAAACACTGAAGAATGCTAGGCATAAAAATTTTCCTTTTACTGGAACTGCTAGTGTTTGATCATTTTTACTGTGGTGTATTATAGATAGAATTGCCAGGTTTGTTATAATCTGTCCCTTCATGATGCACTCCAAATAGATTGAAGACAAGAACATGAGGAGACCATTTGGAAATGGGGTTAGTTTTAGATGTAATTTTTTTAGGTAGTCTGAAATTAAGGCTGACTTGAATACGCAGATGATAGTGATAGTTAAGGAAAATTGATTAAACAATAGAGTGATTTGGGGTATGTCTCTGCTTTATTGGATCACTGCAACTCTATCATGCCTATCAAAATGCCTCTTTTTCCGGTATAGCACGGAGGTTTTCTGCTTTGAATTGTGTTTGTGTTCATGAAGTACTCTTAAATGTTCTGAGAACATTCAGTGAAAACTACTGTTCTGTTACTTCAGAACCCTTAAAATTTTAAAAGCCTGATAGATATATTGGTGTTGGCTAGAAAGTTGTAATTTTGAGGAAGTGAAGGCAGTTAATTTCCAAGCTATATGCAGTCAATTCTCATTTGTATTGATAATATTTGCTGGGATGCTGTTCACACAGAGTAGAAATTCAGAGATAGCTAGGCTGTTTATTTTGCAGAGTTGTTCACAGATAGCAGAATTTATTGCAGTTCCCAGGACTTCTCATAATAGCATGCTCTTTTTTTTTTCCCCTGGGCCATACAAATCCTTTGTCTAGCCTGAGGAGAAACAGAGTTCCATTCTTGTTTGCCTGACTTACTTTATATTTGAAGGTTTTTGTTCCCATTCAGCAGCTCAGTGTTACATTATACTGGAGTAATAAATAATGCCACTTGAAAAATTTCATTTTATATATTCTTCTTCATCCTTTGCTACCACCTGACAGACTTAATCAAAGCTGCTTCTGCACTTACCTCATTTTGTAGAAGTTTACTTTTCTAAATGTTCTGTAATGTGTTGGTGGAAAGTAATGACACGCAATATTTCATTCATCTTTCTCGACAGGAGCTAGAAGTGTGTATCACCAGTTATTCATGAGCAGTCTACTTATGGATTTGAAATACAAGAAACTTTTCGCTATCCGCTTTGCAAGAGTAAGTATCTTTCTTACAAAGAGCCATTAAATGCTTAAACTGTGTAGCCAAGAGAGTTTAGTTTAGCGTACAGTGCTTCAAATGAACTGTTACCCAGAATATTTTTCCTTTTTTTTTTTTTTTGGAAGTGAAAAGTTGAAATGATATGCTGACTACCTTATTTCTGTCTTCAAAATATTAGTTATAATGGCATCTCATCTCCTGGGAAGAAAATGGCTTTCCCAGGCTCCCCAGAACTAAAGCAGTTCAGATGTTTTTGTCTTCACCGTCAACTGTGCAGGCTATGGCTTCTTAAGAGCTAATCACTTCTCATTGTTGAGGTGTAAGCTGTTACAGCACTGCTCAGATAGTGCTGATATTCAGTTATGCTGATTAATATTTCTGCAGTAACTAATATTTGAAATGCTGTAAAGCAGCACTGTAAAATTCTGCTCACGCTGTTGAAGACAGATAACTTTTTTTGAGTAGAAAAATAGAATACTAGTCTTTTGTGAAAATGAGAGTGAGTAGATCTCATGTGTGAGCAGATTAAGTTGTCATGTTCTCAAATACCTATATAATAATCAGTAAGAGCTACTCTTCCCTTTATCATGGCATTAAAGTTTCCCAGAGCAAACGTTTAAATTAAAAAATCAGGTCAGTATGGATCAGAGGTGAATTTCCCCTTGTTGTTTAGAATTACCGGCAGTTGCAGAGAGATTATATGGAGGATGATCACGAACGGGCAGTATCGGTGGCTGCTCTGTCTGTCCAACTCTTCACTGTACCTACTCTGGTGAGTAGTTGCCTGTCTTTCTTTTAAAAACTGATAGTTGGCACTCCTTGCCTTTTTTTGCCTCCTTCTTAATAGAACTATGAGCGATTGCAGAGTGATTTTATGAAAGATGACCACGACAGAGAGTTCTCAATTGCTGACCTCTCGATACAGATATTCACAGTGCCTTCTCTTGTAAGTACTAAAAGACCAAAAAAGGAAATATTTATTTGTTAAAAGCCACTCAAGGTTCTTGATTCAAGACTGCAGGTTTCTTTTGACATGACTGTGGAAGTGCAGGACCCAGGCACACTGTTTACAGACATTGCATGGGTTTAGAAGTTAAAGCGTTCAGCATTGCAAAGTTCGAGTCTGACTTCTCAGAGTGGACTGGGTGCTTATGGCTTTTCTTTTTACATTTTTCTTTTACTTTTCTTTAGAAAGACATTTAAATTTTTATTTAGAAACACATACAACAAATGTGACATTCCTCATCGTGCTGAGCCACAGTTACTGTTTGTAGAAGTCTACTACATGGTTTGCATATCACCATTTTAGAGCATACCATTCTGGTGCAGTTTTATAAATGATCCACTTTGTTAATTTTCCAGTCCACACAAGTGCAACCAAGAATTGTCTCATGATATTCCCTACTTCCTTTGGTACTTCTAGACTCAGACAATACCGTCTTTCAGGTTCCCAGTTAATTTTTGTTACAGTGCTTCAGGCACTGTTACTTCTCCCAGCTCACTAACTCGGTTGGTCTTTTCACTAGATTATGCTTGTTTGGGAAATCTATTTTTCTTTTCTCCAGGCTCTGAATAAGTCTGTCTTTGCTTGTATTTTTAATTAGACAAACTTTGGAGCTGTACTGGAAATAAAGACCAGATTTTCATAGCCAGAATTGTTTAAAAAAAATGAATGCTTCTGAATCTTCCCACATTTAATCAGCTTAATGAAACTCTAAAATTCAATAGTAGCGTGGCAGTTACGATATTGAGCAAAGTTGTTTTTCCACTTCCTAGGGGTGGATGTTATTCATGGGAATTCAGCAGGACCTCACAATTTTGTTTCCATGGTTCAGGACAATAGTGTATTACTTCTTTTAATTTTGATGCTGTGATTGGGAATGTTACCAATATTCAGACTTAAAGCTAGACTTAACCAACTAGTATTATTCAAATGGTTATACTATTACTTTTTCCTTTGGCAGATGAGGTGATGGAATTATTAGTACATATTTTTTTATAAAAGGAATTTCAAACATTTCCTTATAGAATAAGTGCAGTGTCCCTATTTTCTGTTTCAACAGCATGCAAAAAAACTAAAGCAGATTGGTTTTGCCTGTTCTGTAGAAGGATAGAATAAACTTAGTAATTACTTATCATAATTACTTTATTAGTAATTCCTACCATATAGATTAAGAATTATTTTTTATGTATTTGCACCCATTCATTCTTAACAGAATTAATAAGTTGAATGTAAAACTAATCCACCCCCATCCCCCCCAGTAACATTTTCAAACTGATCTCAGTGATTTCAGAGTTTGAGCTCTCAAGTAACTGAGGTTTTTCAGTTTGAGGGAGGATGAGCGGTTGCATTGGTGGTAATCTTTTGGGGGAAAATGATAAACATTAGCCTGTTTCTCTTCCCCCTGCAATAACATTTTAGAAACATTTCAGAAGTTTTGGAGTATCATTAGCAACTGTAGAACCCAGAAATTCTAGTCAACAACCACCAGGTCTTTAAGATAGATCTGAGTGGCCGGTCTTTTTGAATCTGCCAGCCACATAATAAAATCCTCATGAGATACGAGAACTGCAAGGCTCATCCCACTTATCTTGGAGAATCAACACAGTGGGGGAGTTCTGGAAGAGTTCAAGCAGGAAATGACAGTAACTTCTTAGTGGCCTGTACTCTGCTGTGGGGTGGGGTTAGGTTAGGTTGGGTGTGGTGGACAATCACCAGATTTTGTGATGCCTGATGCTTTGTTTCGTGCAACACATGGATATATGCAGTACCCCTTGAGGGGAAATCATAAGTCGTTTCACGTAGTTTCCATGTGGAAATTGCACTGTACAGGTTCTTAGCAGTTTAGAAGATGTGCTTTTCACCACAGTGCTTGACAGTTTGTAAACAGAAAACAGAGGAACTGGCACTCCCCTAAAGGGCTCATACTTAAATTATATGAGAGGAGACAACGCATACTTAAAGGGAGGTACAAGTTAATTATAAGACACATAATAACATACATCTTGTGTCATAAATACATAGGTTAGCAGGAACCTAACCATAGTCAAACTTCTGTACAGAAGGGATCTGAAGAAAGATCTGGATTATGATAATTTCTGGCTAGATTCCTTTTTTTCTTCTGTGAATGGAAGATTGGATTTCAGTACGTTTTTCTGTTTTAATTATTGATGTAACTATTTTGGATAGAAGTTCATGTATTTTATAAACTTTGTGGTGCAATCTGAAACTCTTGTTAGTTGGACCTGTTAATTACAGTGAATTTCAATATACTTTGACATAGGCTCGAATGCTTATAACAGAAGAAAATCTCATGACCACTATCATCAAAACTTTTATGGACCACTTACGGCACCGTGACATCCAAGGCAGGTTTCAGTTTGAACGTTACACTGCTCTTCAGGCTTTCAAATTCAGGCGTGTTCAGAGCCTTATTTTGGATCTCAAGTAAGTGTATTAACTATGTGCTGATTTGATCCATTGAGGAGCTAAGAAAAGTATAAAATTAACACTTGCATCTTTCTAATGTACCCAGGTACGTGTTGATAAGTAAGCCAACTGAGTGGTCAGATGACTTGAGGCACAAGTTCCTAGAGGGTTTTGATGCGTTCTTAGAATTACTCAAATGTATGCAGGTATGTAAATCTGTTAATTACAGAGTTTTGCAAAATTAAAGTAGGAAGTTAGCTATCATGATATAAAAATGGAAGAAATTTAATGTGCTCTCCATTTTATAACTTCAGTGCAGTATAACTTTTGGAGTCATTGTGTTTTCCTGAAACATAATCTGTCACCTAACTTTTTAAAATTTAGTTTGTTGTAGAGGACAATAAAAAGGAAGAGCATTTCAAAAAGAGAAATGTGATTTTGAGTGTATTTTGCAGCTGTAGAGGTAGGCAAGACAATTGTGTGAGTGGAAGTCCACCTCAACCAACTTTTCCTCATAGCAAGAGCTTCAGTTACTATTTAAGTGTCAGCAGAGTTGCTCCTTGTATTGAGGAATATGTAGTTCCTGAAATAGAAATAGACCTCTTCACTGTGGTTTGATTTCCCCCAGCCTTTTCATGTGCCTTGTTACCTTAAGGGGAATATTTTAAAAGCAGTGCAGCTTTTACAAGGGCATATTGACTGTATGATTAATAAAGTCTAAGTCAAAATCACTCCCATTTTTCAGTACTTCAATAGCATGCCTTTCTCAGTACTTAGCTTTCATTAGTTTGTTTATGGTAGTCTCTTCAATATATTGTAATCCTCAAATCGTGCTGGTTTGTTTTTTCTTCTTAGCCCAGGAGCTAATTAGGTACTGTAATGCCCAGTCTTTAGTTAGTACTTAATTTAGCTTAATAGTACATCCCTAGAAAATGCATTCTAAACCCAAAATGCATGGGTAAGAATATATATAGGCAGACGTTGTTCTACTGCTTTTAATACGGAAATCTGTGTGGCTGTTAATGATAAATAGAATTCATATCCAAAACCTTTCCTATCCCAATATTCTTCTCTTCTGTTTCCTGATTTTCTTGTTATTACTGGGATGTGTATAATTCAGTTTCAAATGGTCCCAAACTTCTTTTTTCCTGATGTAGCAACAATATATTTATACAGACAGGTAACCACTGTCTCACACTTATGCTAATATTGTCAATTTATTTCAGTGATATGTTGTTAAAATGTGTAATTCTTTTGGTTCTAGGGTATGGATCCAATAACTCGTCAAGTAGGGCAACACATAGAAATGGAACCTGAATGGGAAGCAGCGTTTACATTGCAGATGAAATTAACGCTTGTTATTTCAATGATGCAGGACTGGTGTGCATTAGATGTAAGTTCCTTCTGAATTGTTTTTGCATGTAAAGGGAGGAAAAACCCCTAAATATTAATATGTGCAACAATTGAGCAAAACACATTACTGCACCATGAGCAAGTGCGAGTCTTTTCTGTACTTAAACGCATCTTTTATGGCTTGAGCTGACCAATTCATAAGGGTGTAGTAAAGCCATTTAAAAAATATTGGAGAGAGAGTTCCATCACACATCTGAACATTGTGATCATCACAACGCTCTCTGGTTACAATTTTCAGAGAAGGTGGGATAGAGGAACAGGCCGTGGGTCTACTAAATGCTGCCTGATTATGAATCAGGTTTCTACTCCATAAGCGTTTTAACTTTTAGGAGTACAGAACTTCAGCAGGGTACAACTGGCTTTAATCTGTCACTGGTAGTTATCGTGCAGGTTTTTCTAGCCTAGCATGATCGTTGCTCAAGAAGTCCCCATAATACCAGTTACAAAAAAAAACTAGTGGGTGTGTTTTCTAATCAGACATACCAGTATGAGTTTCACAATCTGTGCCCCTCTTAATTCAGTTCCTTGGATTCCTTATCTTAATTTTGCAGGCCTGTTAATGAAGATAAAAACCCCAAACCTGTCAGACTTTTCTACATTGGCTATATTATTTTGCAGGGGTCTGTTGTTTTCCATAATCTCTGTAAGAACTGCAATCTTTCTTCTAGGAAAAAGTGTTAATTGAAGCTTACAAAAAATGCCTGACGGTGTTGATGCAGTGTCATAGTGGTTTTACCGATGGAGAACAGCCTATTGTTCTCAGTATGTGTGGACATTCAGTTGAGACCATCAGATACTGTGTTTCTCAGGAAAAAGTTAGCATTCATCTCCCAGTTTCTCGTTTACTTGCAGGTATGACTTAGTTTAAAAATATTTTGGGAAATTAAAAATGTTGCGTAAATGTGATTTGTATTTGTGTGTACATAAGGAACCACGTAACAGTTGTTTAAAGCTTGGTCGTTTTCTAGCTGTTGATAGCCTCAGCTAAATGTTCCCAAGCACTGGAGAATTTGTTACTGTCGGGGGAGATTGTCTCATGCCTCTGGATTTGTCAGCAGGATGTGTTGTAGGCAGTTACTGCTGCTTTTGGCACTTGAGTGCTGCAAAAGAAACGCAACAAAATCTAGACTGTAGTTGACTGTTTTGAAATATGTTCAGCTGTCAGATTGAAATAGATTAATCAACATTCTGTTAGAGAACAGATTTATGAAACAGATGTGTCACCAGGAAATTAAGCTATGTCTTTCTCTTTGTATTGAGCCTGTCTTGTCAATAGTTGTGTTGAAAAAATGTTGATGAATTTTAGTTTACAGAATCAGAAATTTACAGGTAATGAAGTGAATGACTGACTCTGTAGCTCAGAGTCAAATAACTCTGAATGTTTGAATCTTTAAGCAAAATCCATTTATCTTTATAACATAGCAAACCAGAAAACCCTTATGTATTTTGCAGGGCCCTTGTTACAGTTTCTGAGGTATTTTATAGATCTCTGAGGACTGATGGAAAGGATGAGGTATCTGTTGAGAATTTGTCCTTTAGAGCAAGTCCTATTGGCTGCTGCTAACTAGACATGACATAGTCAAAAGAAAGGCAAAAATCTCACTTGTACTGCAAAGTTTATACAGATGCAATCGGAAAATTTTACTTCTCCCAAAATGCATGTGTTTTTTTTCCTTCAGAAAATAGCTGTGTAGCTCCAGGATGATAGATCTGCAGACTTAGTTGGAACTGTGTCCAGAAAATGGTCTAATAGTAAATTAGATGACCTTTTTTGTCCTACTGAATTATATGAAATATTGTGTGTAATATTATGTATTTGTTTTGCGTATTTATACAGGCTTGCATGTTCTGCTGAGTAAAACTGAAGTGGCATATAAGTTTCCAGAGCTGCTACCCCTGGTATGTAATTAAATGTAAAATATTTGTTAAGTCTGATTTATGCTGAATGTTAAATTGGTTATGTAAGCGTAGAATATTATTAAATAAAACAAAGGACCTTTTTGTTGTGACTTCTGTTCAGAGGGACTATCCTTAGTAGATAGAATTTTCTTTTAAAAAATTAATACCTAGGTATTTATGACTGGAGTCAGTATTACTCTCTCAAGTTTAAAACCCGAGTCTTATGTTATTTAAATTTTGTTCTCCATGCATTGCCTTCTTTTTGTGGTAGAAACTGTTCTAAGGAACTCCTGGCAGGACTTGATTCCTTCTTCTTGGCCTAGGTTCTCATTTTTTCCCCCAAGCCATTTCTTGCATCCTGCATGTTCTTATTGATATGATATTTCTTTAAGGGGAAGTTAAAAAGAATAAGATAGTTATGCTTTCTCCTCTTTTAATCTGGGAGAAGAAATCTGAGTGTCTTTTGAAAGAGGAGTATTTAACCTTTGAATGAAAGCAAATGATGATGTTACTAAATTGATAGTGTTGATGTTTTAAAATATGAAGCTACTGTCTTTAAGAATAAACTAAAGCCCTTGTTGAGTACTTCTGTGGAGCAAAGACAGAATGCAAGGAGGATCAACGACGATTGTGAATAGGCTCATCAAACTTTTGTACCGTGTGTTACATTTGCTTCTCTCTTGTATTGCCAAAATATTTGAATGAACACAAATATCCTCCTTCATTTCAGCCCCATTTTCTTTTATTTTCTCTGTATATATCAAAATATTGCATTTTCTTAATGCAGAGTGAACTTAGCCCGCCTATGTTAATAGAACATCCTCTACGATGCCTAGTCCTATGTGCTCAAGTGCATGCAGGGATGTGGAGAAGAAATGGGTTCTCTCTTGTTAATCAGGTAAGTACATAATGGCTGTAGAATCACTGTTTCCTGATAAATCTGCCAAGATAATTTCAGACCTCAGAACATCCCCTTTCTGTCCTGATTTTAAATTTCACTTGTGTAAATCTTACAGAAGGCAACGCAAGGTAGACATTTATGTCAATGCTCACATTATTTGGATATTTGAGCTTTTAAACTGGTCTTTGATTTCTTAGTCAGAAGTTGCTTTTTTGTTTCAGGACTGCAACAGTGCTCAGTGAACTTCATGCTCTGTCTGTAAAGAAGTGTTTGTATAATGCTATTAGTGACTCCTAGCATTCTTACTGTATGTTGTCCAACAGCAGCGTGAAGTACAAAATTAGATCTGTACATCTTTGGTAATGCCTTCATCACCTTCACATGAAAGTGTCTCAAATATAAAAATGTACACCTTTAAGATTATTTCTATTTATGCTTATAAATTAAAGTCCAAAGACCACACAGAAGCATTAGAACTAGTGCAGAACAGATCATCTCTTGTGTTTGATTTCTCTAAAGTTACATGCTCTCTGTCTTAGGTGTTTCAAGCATAACAGCTATAAAATGGGTACTGTTGTGTCAGTGCCACCCACCAGGGTGATCATCTAAAGTGATTTTCTCAGCAAGACAGATTACAACAGAAATAAAATTTAGTTTTCAGAGGTGTTAACTTGATTTATTTGCAAGAAACTTCTTTCCCTCCCACAAGCCCCCATCTTCACTAGATAATTGCAATGCACGTGTACTAGGAGGCTGAATTAACCTGTTCAAATGTTATATTCTGACACTTCTTGCCTCTTAACCTAGAGGTTAACCTTTATAAGGTGATATCCTTTATTATCATTATTAAAGCAAAGGAAGTTCTAGTTACATACAATTATAGCAGTGCCCATAGACTGTAGATACACATCAAATCTGAGATTTCAGCCTAGCTTTTGATGTAGGAGTAAGTTTCTGTTAATTTCCCTTGGTTGTCAGCATCTTGAAGTTAAGAACCTGATTTAGTTTAGGTAAAATGGCTCTCCCAGTCTGGAAGCCCTTTCTCTTTCCTTTGGCTATGGAGAGCACGTGTTCAGTCAGTTCCTTTTGGGTTCCTTTATCCCAGAAGATAAGAATGGGCGTCTTAGTTGGGGGAAGAGAGGGAAGGCATGCCTAGCTCTCTTCCATGTAATTCTGGTGAGAAATAGTGTGTCTCTAGAGCAGCGTTTAGCTGAAAATTGTTTCCAGTCCCAGGTAGAAACTTGAGAACCTTCTTGATTTTCCCTTAATTGAGGTAGAGTTAGCCTTTCCCACATTTCAGTGCCATGCAGTGATTGGGGTGCTGCTACGGGTGCAGTACTGTTGAGTTCACTCCCAGGATGGTTTGGGTTAAGTATGGTTCTATCACAATATTAACTGTAACAATATTAACAGTATTTCAGCAAAACTAATACCTTGTTGAAACTGGCAATTCCTGAAAGATTATATCTCAAATAATTAAGAGCAATTCATGAAGCAAAGAAAGAACTGCAAGGGCTTTCTCTCCTGTGAATTTCAAACAGTTAATTGCTAAACAAATAGATATATTAAAGTGTAATCCAACGAGGTCATCAAGGTTTTTTTTCTTCTATGTTTATGCAATCTAGACCTTAGATCAGTGCAACCCAGCCAGCAAGTATGTTGTTTTGTGCTACATAAAAATGCTTTTTGCATACAAATATATTTGTATAATTTTTTTCAAATCAGATTAATTTTTTTTTTACTAATACTGTATAACAAAGTTTATTTTTCTAGAATAAAGTAAGGTTAGATTAAATATGATGTTAGTTAATTGTTGTGGTTTGGTTTTTTGTTTCAGATTTATTACTATCATAATGTGAAGTGCAGGAGAGAGATGTTTGACAAGGACATAGTAATGCTTCAGGTAATCATATGTACTGGTTCATGTTTTTATCAAGCATTTTCAGGGTATGCGTGCATTTGTGTTTAGCTCCGTCATTACCTGTAAATGACAAGGAAAAAAGTCAATTTGTATGGAAGGACTTCTGTATTTTTTTTATTGTGTCTGTGTCTTTATGGGATAATTTGTAAAGGAGTTACTGTTGTTGTAATCCTCTCTGTTGTTGTTTTCCACTCTGGAAAGTGCAGAATTTTCTGTGTAATGCATGTGTTATGCTACATCTTCAAGAATGTAATATTTTAACTAGTGGGTCACGCTGTACTGGCACTTGAGAGTCTGCAGGTCTTCAGTAATGTACTCAATGTATGTGTTGTCTCTTCTCCCTTCCTTAGAAGCTGGCATCTGAAATGCTGGCTGGAAAGTGGAACCCAATATAGTAGTTTGTGGGTTTTAGCTTTTTTTATTCCTTCAGAAGAAATTTTACAAATCTGACAGTGTGCTTAGCTCTGACACCGAGAGGTCTGATGCATTTTCAATGCTTAAATGTAACAAAAGCTGAAATTTGCGGCTTTGGGGGTGTAGTTTACCTAGACAGCAAAATCTTTTGTCAGGAGGTCTCTCAAATCTTAGCTAGCATAGCAATACCTGATGTGATGCATATATCCTTATTTACATTTGGGTAGCTATCCTTCAGTTTTGTTGGAAATTACGCTGTCTTAAAGATGGTCTCATCAGCAATAGGAAACTAACAACAAATACTTATAATTGGCTAACTTAGATACATTGTTTTACAAACAGGAAAAAAATTTGGTCAGTAGTTTTCAGAAATGGAAGTAAATGTTTGTGGCTACGTTGAAACATTAAAATTCTTTCCAGGAAGGTCTTGGATGTCTTGCTAAAGTTTTTGGCCTGTCTTTTGAGGATTGAAATTTGTGCTTAAAATATTCGTGCTGTATACTAAGTGATATTATGCCTTCTAAAAGTTGAGCCAGCAGGATCATGATTGTAGAGAGAAAACCAACAAACCAAGAGTCTTTCACTGAATTATATTTAGAATATTTGAGATGTAAGGAATAACCCTGAATATTTTACTTTTAAAAGGAGATCAGAAATTGTTGATTAAAGCATAGGATCCTGCTTGTCAAACATGCTGTCAGTTATGTTATTGGAGTCCCAAGAGAGTAAACTTTAAGTAATTAAGTTTTCATGCCCAGGGTAGAAAAAGAAATGAATTTCATAAAGAATATACTGTGAACATTTTATATAAGTATACAAACATGCTATAATAACACCCGATCTATTTTTTGTTTGTAATTTTTTTTTGTTAATAGACAGGTGTGTCTATGATGGATCCAAATCACTTCTTGATGATAATGCTGAGTCGCTTTGAACTTTATCAGATATTTAGTACTCCAGACTATGGCAAAAGATTCAGCACAGAAAATACTAACAAGGTATTTTATGTACTACCACAATAGAAAATCTGCAGTTTTGTTTTCAAAAGTGTATCAGGTGCTGTTGTTCCAAGACTGTGCAATCTCTTGATAAAAAAGCAAAACCCTATTCTATTCTAATTTTGACCAGTTTGAAATATGCATAAATGTTTTTATCTGTCCAACTGGTAAATGTCAGAAGCTGATGCATAATTTTTGCATTATTTAAGAAGTTAAGGCAGTTGTGATTGCATTTCAGCACAGCTTAATTTGGGAGAGCTGAGAGTGAAAACAGACCATATTTTGAAGCACTGAAAAAATGTTTTCAGCATATGGAATTATTTTACCTTTACTTGAAAAATGAAATTTCTTTTTTTTGTTTATTTGATTTCAGGATGTTGTTCAACAAAATAACACACTTATAGAAGAGATGCTATACCTCATTATAATGATTGTTGGTAAGTTCAGAATACATTAAATGAATTTTTAAAATTTAGTCCCTTTAATGGTCTGGAATGAGTGTTCATCGTTGTCACCTCAAGTTCAATTTTATTTTGAACTTCCTGTAGTTCTGACTTCTTTCCTAGGAGAAAAGCCTTGAAACTAGCTTAGATTACTGTAGTGAAGTTTTGAAGTGTGGGTAAACACAAGTCTTAACAGAAGAGGTTTATTTTCCAGTCTTTCCCCTTAAGAGAAATAAATGTTTAAAATCCTAAAGAACTCCTTACGTTTTGTTTTTACAGGTGAAAGATTCAGTCCTGGAATAGGACAGGTAAATGCAACAGATGAAATCAAACGAGAGATCATCCATCAGCTGAGCATCAGGCCGATGGCTCACAGTGAATTGGTGAAGGCATTGCCTGAAGATGTAAGTAACTTGGGAGTGGGAGAGGAAAAGCAACCTCAACTGTATAAGGCTGATTGCTGAAAATTTTTCTTACACGAACTTGTTCCACTTATTGTGGAATGGGTGGAATGGGAGGAGCATGATTCTGCTAAGAATAAAGTTAGTATCAGTACAGATTAATGGTTGTCATGGAGAAGGTAGGGAAGAGCTATAGAAGAAGAAATAACATATGAAAGAGGCGGGAGCTTGAGAGCTTCTTTAGCTCATTTCTGTTTTTAGTTCTCTTTCTTATCAGCCATTTGGGCAGCAGACTCTGCTTGTGAACTCTGAATAGGCACATGGAAGTGGGTTATTGGAGCTATCCAGAAATTTAAGCTGTTATATTTTAAACCCTAACAATAATTAGAAAGACATGGAATCAGACACAGTATAATGACTTGTCTAACATAAGTGATTCATTTGCATGGACAGAAGCGTTTACTTGAATTCTGGCATGAGTGGTTTTGTAGGACAGCAAAGCTTACTTGTTTTTTTTTCTTCCTTCTTTAAGATATTTTTAAGTAATCTTTTAACATGATTTCCAAAGGCACTCAAAATTCAAAAGTTAATCTTTTCCTCTACTGAAAGTACTTTTAATGATGAATTGTGAAATATTTTTCACTAAGTATTTTAAACTTAAAGAATTTGAAAATTAAAATTGTAGGGTAGAATTATGATGTTTTAAAATTTTTAAAGTTTTTTTATTTTTAGAAATAATTTAAGGTTGGGTGAAAGAGTAAACTAGGATTTAAGTTCGAGTTCTAAATGATGTTTTATTTTTCATTAAATTTTAAATGCTTTTTTCCTGGGCTGTTAACTGCTGTGAATATTCTGCAGTATAGTCTATTGTAGGAAGGGGATGGGAATATTAAAAGCTAATTTGTGTATCAACTGATGTTTCACATTTGAGCTGATTTGTCCTGCTGCCTTTTACGGATCTTTTACCGTTTTTCAGTGACTTGTCTTGTTATCTTTCCTATCTTTATTTCATTTTAAAGGCCTAGAAGAAAACCCAATATTGACTGTGTATTTCTAAGATACACCGAGGAAACTGACTTAGAGGTTTTTTTTCTGTTGATGTTACATCCAAGTTTATTATGACAGGAAAAAACATTAAAAATTAAGCCCTTAAAATGGCATGATTTTTTAAAAATACTTATTGCAGAGATGATGTTCCTGAATGTATTTTCATGTTACGTGCTTTAGTGTTCTCTTCAGTGCCAGTAAAATGACTCTGTACTACGTTCGTATTGCACACTTACCTACTGTTGTATGACATTTGAATGTGTCTAGTCCAAGAACTACAGTAACACACTATCTTTCCTCTTCGTCACTGTAGGAGAACAGAGAGACAGGAATGGAAAGTGTGATTGAAGAAGTTGCGTGTTTCAAGTATGTTTCTCTTTATTCTGACATTTCAATTTTAAAAATGTATTACCTTTATTAGTGAAAATGAGAGAATAGAAGGGAGGGAGCTGGGTCATGGTGTTTCCCCATGGCCTTACTCATCTGTGTCATTCTTAATAGTGTTTCTTATTTGATTTCTAGAATGTCTATGGAGCAGTGTTTTTTTAGCTGTTCTAGTTAACCGTTTATGCTCAGATGGTAATAGCCAGGGAACATAATGATTTTTTGGTTCTGTTTTCATTTTTCTTATAGGAAGCCTGGATTAACAGGAAGAGGACTGTATGAATTAAAACCAGAATGTGCCAGAAACTTCAATTTATATTTCTATCACTTTTCAAGGGCAGAGCAATCAAAGGTATCTAGTAATTTAACTTTCTGGTTTTTTATTTTGTGTCTTTTCTGGTTTGCTCTTTTCCAAAGCTTAATTCTGTGAAGAAGTATTATCAGCTGGTTAAAAGTTAACTTCTTAAAGTTAAGTTATTTGAGAACGTTTAAACACTTTCATCAAAATAAGATGTAAGAGAACCCACAGACAAGGCCCACTGATTTCAACAGCTTTGTATAGGTTACAGAATCCAGTGGCATAAAAATCTCTGCAAAATTTTGGGTGCATTTTTTAACAATCTGTATTTTCACTTACCTTTATGGAAATCATCATTGTAGCTCAGACTTGTCTTAAAATTTCATGCTAGAAAAAGAATCCAGGCTGGCTTGAGATGAGTGATTAATTTTGACAACGCATGCCCTACTTTACAAGTAGAATGTAAGACAAACTGAGAAGACATGGAAGCTTTCTTCTTTTATTTAAGGCTGGAAAAAAGAGGGAAAATAACCAGTAACAGTATGATAAGGCATGAATGCTCTTTTATTAGTTTTATATTTGTACTGATTTTGAGTAATACTGGGATCATTCTTCTGTTTCAGGCAGAGGAAGCACAAAGAAAGCTGAAAAGACAGAACAGAGAAGATACAGGTATTTTTCTCTGAGGGAAGATGGGAGAAGATGGAAATGCCTATCAAGCTGTGTATTGACACGTAGACTAACAACCTGTTCTTGGGCTAGCCTGAAATTGGTTGAAAATGTAGCAATTTCCCTTGTATCTCCCTGGTTATAGACAAGAATTGGATCCGTCATGGAACCAGCTTTCTGAACAGCTTTTATTCCTTTGGCTTTTCTGTTACGTGAAAGCCATCTTGAATGTTACAGCCCGTTATCTGTAATACCTTTTATCAAGCAACTCTATACTGACTTGGGTTAAGCTGTTAAGCTCTTTGAAAGTCAGACCTTTTAAATGGGCATTGCAAATTTTAGAGCTGCTGAAATGTCAAACACACAAATTTCCCTTTCAGCACTTCCGCCGCCAGCTCTTCCTCCCTTCTGCCCGCTTTTTGCAAGTTTGGTTAATATCCTGCAGTCTGATGTCATGCTGTGCATTATGGGGACCATACTGCAGTGGGCAGTAGAACATAACGGCTATGCCTGGTCAGAGTCCATGCTGCAAAGGGTATGTTTCCTTAGTTAAAATTATGCTTATGCTAAAGGGAGGAATGTGTATTTCAGCATTTTAAAACAGGTTATAGATTTGGGTTGTTTACTTGGTATAAGCAATTCTGTACAACAAAACCAATAATTGAGAATGGAACAATATATAATAAATCACAAATTGAAGAATGTAGTTACATTTAGGTAATGTGAGAGTGCTAGACATTGGAATAAGTGTTTGAATAGAATAAGATTTTATTTTTTTGGAACTGAGCTAAAACATGCTCAGCCATTTGAGTACCTGTGTTGTTCTCCAAAATATGTGGTTCATTAGCTTATCACTTGCTTAGAAACGCCTGGTGCTTTGTATTCACGAGTGCCACACAGCTGGACTTGGTCTTCCCAAAGTCAACTGCTCTGAGCTTGGAAGCACCATGCAAAGGTTGATACAAAACATCTGGAAGAGGTGGCCAATATCTGAGATGAGACCTTGGTACACAGATGTGATAGACTGAGGAAAAATTGACTGTTATGTATTAAAAAAATATTTTAAAAACTCCAGGACTCAAATCAGGTTTTACCACTTTTTCTGTAGATACTTGGACTCTTCATTACAGTTCTGCTGCAGATTTTCCAGTGATTATCCTTTCCTTACATGGGTTTCAGTGTTGATTCCAGGCATTCAGTAATGCTCATTGTCTAGAGGACCCTGCCAGTTTGTATGGGGTGGCAAAAGTGGTTGATGCAACATGACAGAGTTCACTACCAAGATTTAAATACTTCAGCTTTAAAATGCTATTCTGACTATTTTAGTGCTAAATAGGATGCCAATAGTTTTTAAGTTAAAGGAGATGACAGCTTTTTATTGACCTAAAACTTAACATTATTTTTAAATGCGTTTCTGGAATGTTAGAATAAGTTTAGTTTAATAATTTTAACTCTTTGTATGTTAGATATTATATGTAAACAGGATTTAAAGTATGCATCATACTTCTCTCCAGAGACTTGTGATAATACACACCCAATTGCTAAGGAGAAAGCTAAGAAGTGTTGACTTCTCACTCAGACAGGACAGCAAACAGAAAGATACAAGTAGTGTAATGTGGTTTGTTTTTTTTTTTTGTCTGGCAGAGTTTCAAGAATTTGTAAACAAATGCTGTTACTCCTGTGTAATGTAACTTTGGGATTCTATATATAAAAATAACTTTGAAGGAACTTCAAGTATATTCATATTAGATATTTTTATTGTATGACTTCCTTGTCTCTTCAGGAGTTACCCAAACTATATAAAGAGATAGTGTGAATTATTTAAGACGAGAACTAAAATGTATAATTTTGATCTAGGTTTTGCATTTGATTGGAATGGCCCTACAAGAAGAAAAACAACATCTGGAGAATCTCAGTGACGAGAGTGTTGTAACGTTCACCTTCACTCAGAAAATATCAAGTATGCCTTTCTTTTCAAAAGCAAACTTTAAATAACTGAAAATGTTAGGATCTCATGTTTTGTTCTTGCGAAACAATATTTGCTGGAAAAGTATATTTGTTTATCCATCAAAATTTTACCAGGTTGACTGTACATAGATGCTATATGTATGTGTAGATTCTATGATAGTAGCAACACTAAAAGGCCTTTTCTAGAGGAGAAATAGAAAAGTTGAATAATTCCCAGTAAATCTGGTTCTTAATATCTTTAAGGAGCGTCTTTACAAAGATTGCTGTAAGTGATCAGATACTACAAACTGTAGTTGCCTTCCCACATGGTCTTTCAATCTTGACTCTCCTTTGTATCTTCTGACTAGTGCCTCTAGTTTTGTTAAGACACGGGAGCTGCTAAGACTCTTCCATTTAAAATAAGTGCAAAATAAAATATTGGAAGTTCTACGTGGCAGTTCTGAAGATGAAAACAGCCAGGGAGCACATAGAGTGCATTTTTCTTGTAAGAAGATATAGTCAGCGAGCAAGACTTTAAAGACTATTTCCTCTAACTTTTTGGGATTTAGAGGGTGTTCCTGAAAATGTTTGTGGAAGAGGGAATGAAAGTTGCATTTTCTGCGTATTTATTGAAGGAATTTTCAGCCGCTGAACAACTAGTGTTAAGGTTTGGTGTTTTTGCTGTTTTTAATGTTAATGAATGATTAGTTTGTAAGTATAATCATTTGTCCTCTTATTTTTTCTCAGAACCAGGAGAGGCTCCCAATAATTCCCCTAGCATACTTGCTATGCTAGAAACATTGCAAAATGCGCCTCATCTGGAAGTGCACAAGGACATGATCAGATGGATACTGAAGGTAAATCTATTTTATAGAACTTTTGAAACTTTTTAAATTATATTGTGATGATTTCCCATGTTGATTTGTTGTACCTACTTTTTCCTCTTCTGGAAGTCAACACTGCTCATTATCTGGCAGGCATTGCAGTATATACAGTTACATTCACGTGTCATAAATTACGTTATGTTGGTTTTTTTTTTCTTTTTTTCTTACAGACTTTTAATACTATTAAGAAACTAAGAGAAAGCTCTTCTACAAGTCCTGTGGCTGAGACAGAAGGAAATATTATGGAGGAGGTAAAAGCAAGCTGTAACAGTTACCTGATGTGGAAAGGGTCTGTGTTGTGACTTAGCAAGGGACAATTTCTAATTGCAGCTTGAAATCAAAGGTGGAAAACATCAATGATTTCTGAAATTGTGTGTCACAGTTTATAGATCAAACCCATTTGTTTGAAAGACTTATTGAGAGTGTCCCTGGATTATTTCTGTTTTATACAATGTAGTCTCCAAATCTTTGACAAGTTTACCACTTAGAACTGTTTGTAGTACTGATCGTGGCATTTAATGATTCTCCTCTTCCTGTAATTTCAGACTTCTTGGAAAGTTGTTAAAAGAAATGGTGCCTATGCATTTTACCATGCAGGTCATTCCAGATGAGCTCTTCTGGTTCATATATCTCGATACGATGTTGTAGATACTACAGAAAGACCTTGGAGCACTGTAGTACACTTAAGAATACAGCTAGTATGGAGGAAGAGCAGCACTAGGGACCTGTCAGGCACTTACCTTTTTATCTTACAAGTGGTCAAAGGGAAGAGAAATACGAAATACAGTTAAAGGTTGAGTGAGGGAGATACCTTTCTGGATCTACAGTTCTATCTGGCATTGAATGTGGACTAAAGAAAAGAGGGCACAGAGTAATGTTTTGGTAGACTTTTCTTTTGTCTTTTTATGAGATTTTCATTGTTTGGAAGTTAGTACAAGTTACACGTAGCAGTAGCTAAAATAAATTGTCTGTTGCAACAAGATTTTAAAAATGACTTAGCGATCAATATAATTTCAGAGTTCACGTGATAAAGACAAAGCTGAAAGGAAGCGAAAAGCTGAGATTGCCAGGCTACGCAGGGAAAAGATCATGGCCCAGATGTCTGAGATGCAGCGGCACTTCATTAATGAAAACAAAGAACTCTTTCAGCAAACTTTGGAGGAGCTAGATACTTCAACCTCTGGAGTACATGAAAATAGGTAAAGGGATCTTGTTCAAATTCTTTTCCTTTAGCTTTTACATCAGATTGTCCTCTTGGTACTGTTTAAAAAGCACTTTTTTTAGTCTTTGTGGAAGACTATTCAGAAGGTTGTTTTGAGACCAAAAACGCGGCAGCAAATGGAATTCTTTCCTCCTTCTTACTGTCAAGATGGTGAATATTGATTCCTCCTTCATTCCATCCTTATAGTGCTTAATACAGAGAGGCAAATAAAATCCTTTTTTAATATAAAAAATCCAATAAATTTTTAATAATACTGAAGTGATTATGCTATTAAACACAGTAATTTGGAAATAACTGATTATATGTCTGTTGAGGGTTTGGAAGAAAATCTGCTTGTAGCTGGAAATATGATTTGAAGCACGCTAATGATTTTGTGGAGAAGTGGAGAGTGTTTTCAGAATTTATGCCAGGCACTTAAGGGATGGTGATGATGGAGCGTTGCAAATACAGTTTCTATGTTGAACTGGAGAGGGTAATACTGGGAGGCCACTATGGGGAGAGTGTGAATTTTTTCTGTAAAGTATGTTCTGTTTCTGGGGAGATAGGAATTGTTGTATAAATGCCAAAACTATTTTTATCAGAGAGCATATTATCATAAAGCTAAAAAGCTCACTAATCACATTTAAATTATGGTCTGATTTGGAATGTTTTTCAAATAATTTGCTCACTAGTTTTCTTTGAATATTCTAGCCCTGTGATTTCAGATACAAAACTCATAGCCTTGGGACCGGAGCAAACTAGAGTAGCTGAACACAGACAAGTTGTTATGTGTATATTGTGTCAGGAAGAGCAAGAAGTTAAAGTGGACAGCAGGGCTATGGTCTTGGCAGCATTTATTCAGCGATCAACTGTGTTGTCTAAAAATAGAAACAAAATTATTCCAGACCCTGGTAAGTAGTTTGCATAGTTGTCTTTAATATTAGTGAATGTCAACGTCACTTTAACAACTACGTGCTTTTTTTGAGACCATAGTGTTACCTGCTTATGTTAACTTTCTAATTGTGGATGAGTTTGTTATAATCAGTGGCAAAACTCTCATGTTTTTAATGAGGTAGAAATGAGTGTACTAGATAATGTAAAATCACTGCAAAGCGTTATCTAAATGTTCTGCCAACTGTTTATGACAAATTATTTTTAACTATTAAAAAACCTTTTAAAATCAGAAGTGTTTGTTCTTAAATGACATCTATAGCATTAGAGAGAGAGGAGGTGTTGATGTAGTGCTGTAAAAGCACACGTTTCCTTCCTCTCAGTTATACAATCTGAAAATGCCTCTTGGCAATAATAAAAAAGGCTTGGATTTAGCTAACTTTGTGAAGCAAATCACAATGATCAATGTCATTGTTACAAAGGTTTCTTTGGATTCTGTATATGTAAACGCATGGCAAATTTCTGCATTGAATCATTTTACACTCCCACTCTGAAGATCAATGTTCTTAGATTCATTGTTTAATGGTACTGAACCACCAGGTTCAGTAGGCAGGTCCTGGGGACTTTTACTGGGGCCCAGCACCTCCGAAAGCTTGGTTTGAAGTCTTAAGTACAGCACATACGCTCAAAACTGGAAGTGTTTAAGGCCAGGCTGGATGGGGCTTTGAGCAACCTGCTCTAGGGAGAGGTGTCCCTGCACATGGCAGAGGGGTTGGAACTTGATGATCCTTAAGGTCCCTTCCAACTCTAACCGTTCTATGATTCTATGAAAACAAAATGATGTGATGCTTGTAAATGGTCTAAACAGTTTAAGTTGTCGTGGACTGGTAGTTTGTTTTCTGCTTCATCAAATGAGTTGTGATAAAGTTTAATGATAACACAAATGTGGCAGTGTTTATCTGCAGTTAAGTCTTTTGCTGGATGTTCGTTTCAAAGATGGTTTGTTTTATTTTAAATACAGAAAAGTATGACCCTCTATTCATGCACCCAGACCTGTCATGTGGAACGCACACGGGTAGCTGTGGACACATTATGCATGCTCATTGTTGGCAAAGGTAAAAAGCTACATTTAAGTTTTTGATCCGAAGAGGGTGTCATGCTATCAGTTTGCCTAATGACAGTAATTTTAATAACAAAATTACTGCCAAGTAATAAATATGAAAAGGAATGTCTTGAAGTGATTAAAACAGTTTTCTGTTGAGGGTGGGAGCAGTAGAAGCAAATATAATAAATACTGTAAGCATGTTCAAAGTAATTTTCTGTTACTACCTGTCATTTCAGTAAAGAAGAATACAAAGTCAGACATGGCAGCTTTCATTCCCTGTGGTTGTTTATCTCTATGCATAATCCTCTGTGGTGCACATCTATCTGAACACTGAAGCTCAGATTTTTGGGGGATTTTGCAGTTCAGTAGTAGACATGTTCTATTGCTTCTTATGTTTTTTACTGAAGTTTTAAATGACAGGGCATCCCTTGCACTCTTAATTCCTCCATCGTGTTTTAATTTGAAGTAGAAATATCTGTGACCCAGTTCAAGTTAATTTACAGCTTAAACTCAATTTTGTCCTTTTTCTTATTTTTTTATTGAACCTTTTTCAGTTATTTTTATTCTAATGGAATGTGTGCACGTGTAATGCACGTGGTACCTCTCTTAATTTCATGAAAAACTTAAGAGGTTTTTTTTTTTTCAATCCTTCAACATTCTCTCTGCCTCTCCACCTTGCTTTTTTTTTTTTTTTTTCATTCTAAATAGAAATCAATGAAGTTCAGACTTAAATGTGATTTTAACAGCCCAATGATCTTCAACACTCTAGGGAATTTTGGCTGCCAAAAGCTGGGGATGGCCTGCAGTTAGTCAGAGGGTAGAGCTTTTTGCTTCAGATGATTCTCTTCTGTATATTTGGGAAAAGGCAAACCAGTGTCTTCATGACAATTCATGAATTTGTATGTTGAAGTAGTGTTTTAATAATTTGCCACTAATATCTTACTCCTTTCTAAAGGTATTTTGATGCTGTCCAAGCGAAAGAGCAACGAAGACAGCAAAGGTTACGAGTGCACACAAGTTACGATGTAGAAAATGGTGAATTCCTTTGCCCGCTTTGTGAATGCTTAAGCAACACCGTGATTCCTCTGCTTCCTCCACCAAGAGTTTTGTTTAACAGGTCTGTTTGCTTTACAAATGTCCTCCATAAATGTAAAAAACAAAATCCCAAACAAGCCACACCCCTAAACCTCTTCCAAAATGTTTATTACCTTCTGTTTTGATAATCTCAAATAGATTACCTGCTTCCTTATTTTGGTTTAAGGACCTTCCTTGGTTATTGTGTAGTGTGGAATTTTGAGTGTGAAAGGGACAGTGAAGTGTAGAAACTGCAGGAGAAGAACTGAATATAGAGAAATATGTGAGCAACAGGAATAGAGCCTGTTGAGACACAGAAGAACCTGAACTGCCTGTGAACTACTAAATCTATATATAGTTTGTTCTTAACTAATATGTGTATTCTGTTTATATGTATTTTTGGACAGGTTAGACTTTTCAGGCCAACCAAACCTAGCTCAGTGGATCAAAACAATTTCCCAGCAAATAAACGTGCTGTATTTACTTCGAGATGAAGATGGTGCAAGTAAGTCTGAACAAATGTGTATATTTGTATGTGAAAATCATAGAATCATTGAAGTTGAAAAGACTCTTAAGGTCATTGAGTCCAACCATTAACCTAACACTATTGAGTCCACCACTAAACTGTGTCCCTGAGTGTCATGTCTGCGTATCTTTTAAATACTTCCAGGGATGGTGACTCAGCCACTTCCCCTGGGCAGCCTGTTTCAATGTTTTCCAACCCTTTTAAAGAAGAGACTTAAAGAAATTTTTCATAGTACCCAATCTAATTCCCCCCTGGCACAACTTGAAGACATTTCCTCTTGTCCTATCACTTATTACTTGGGAGAACAGACTGACACCCACTTTGTTGCAACCTCATCTTTCAGGTAGTTGTAGAGAGTGATGAGGTCTCTCCTCAGCCTCCTTTCTCCAGACTAAACAACCCCAGTTAATGAAGACCAAGTATTATAGTCTTACCACAGTGGACTTCAGAGATGGTGGCATAAGTGGCAAGAGTAGTTTGGAATTTCATTTTCTGCTGATGTGCTTCTGCACCTTTTTATAACGTAAAAATCATGTATAGGTGCATAGTCAGTATTATATTACTTCTTGTTTCTACAGGCAATTCTGCTAATTCAGAAAAAATGGATCAGCTGCAATTACCTGAAGGATTTAGACCAGATTTCAAACCGAAGTACGTATTTATATCTTAATAAATCATTAAAATTTCATCATGAAATGGTAATGTGAAAATAGAATGTGACTTCTGTGCTGTAAGATCTCAGTAATTAAGGCAAAAATATGAATTTTGCCTTGATTAAAAAAGTTGATCCTATTACTATAATGGTATTGAAGTCAAACAAGAAGTAGTAAACACAATTTCAGAGGTGGATGTGATGCGTGGATGCACAGAGACGATGCTGCTGTTGTGTAAAATTCAACATCAGGATTAAGTTTTCTTTCCCTATTAGTTCTAACTGAGTGAAGGACCCATCGTTCTAGTTCAGCACTACAAGTAAAACATCAAGTTAAGGCTATGAAATGTAGAGTATGTTAATATACAATGTCAGCTACTATGTTATGTTTATATTTGAGACTACCCCTTCCTCGCTTGAGGAGAAAGCAATCAAATTCATTACGTGGTACAGACATTTCACTGCCACCTGCACACAAAAATACACCCATGGTAGATTTTTATTTTTTTTCCCATCAGTCACACAGTTGGTTTTAATTTAGTCTTAACTATTATGTTTTAAGACTGAATATTCTTAATGCTAAAAAATTAGATGCGCTCCGTTCAGATAATCAAAAAATAATTGGGAGTGTATCTGTCACCGAAAAGAGATTACAGGACACCAGATCCAAAGAAAGATACTGGAGCTCTTACTTAAATTTTTAAAATATGAGTGTTCAGCTCTAAGGGGAATGCTCATCAATAAAAAGTACTGTGCTGCCCGTGGAGAAATAATGAGTTAGTAATATTTTCTTCTTTGTTTCAGGAATCCTTATTCTGAGAGCATAAAAGAGATGTTGACAACTTTTGGTACAGCAACATACAAAGTAGGCTTGAAGGTTCATCCAAATGAGGAAGATCCACGTGTACCTATAATGTGCTGGGGGAGCTGTGCTTACACAATACAGACTATAGGTACTCATGTGTTCGTTTTGCTCCTGTATATGTGAGTTTCAGAATTGCTTTAAATTCATGGCATTGAAATATGTTTGGGTTTTTTTCCAGAACGAATTCTAGCTGATGAAGATAAGCCATTATTTGGTCATTTACCTTGTCGACAGGTAAGAATCAAGTAGCAATTCCTTTCTGAATCATTGGAAAAACAGGGAATTATGCTTCTCTAATGCAGAATATCTAAATTTTAAATGACTGTTATTTGATAGTTTTATTTGTTGGATCCCGCTGTTTAGTCAATCAGGGTCTGATTATTAATCTATGTAAAAATCAAATCTAGCAAAAATATTGCAGATTTTTTTTTATGGAGGCATAGTTTATTAAGGCCAGGTTTTCTCATGGGAACAGTCAAAATAAGAATAAGAAGGGAACTTGTGTATTTGCATAAACATAACTATCTTTGTCATATACTTAGACACTCAAACTGCCCCCATAGACTGCAGCTGAGGGGCCTGAAAAGAGTGCTGTAAGTCAAAAGACCTTTTCATATGGAGGGACTTTAAGTTGGCAGTGCCTCTTTTTCTTTTTTTTTTAAAGGATGACTGCCTTACATCACTGACAAGATTTGCAGCAGCTCACTGGACAGTATCATCTCTTTCGGCGGTACAGGGTCACTTTTGTACTCTCTTAGCATGTAAGTTCACCACCTTATTCTGGTTTTTACGTATATAAAAATATAGTAAGATACTTACAGAATGATTGTTAGTCTTGGTTACAAGAAGATGGTTTTAATCAATAGACCATGAGCTGATATTTTCACATGTGTTCCTATACATATTTGATGATAATATGGAGAAAAAAAAAAGACATTTCTTTTGCTCTGCAGTTCCAAGTTACGTTTCAAGAGAAACACAGGTACTTTGCTGTGAAGGAGTTCTGTTGATTCTTCCCAGCATTTATGTGACTGCTTTCAGAAAGATACCTAGAGCTAAGAAGGAGGAAGTGCGGTCCTTCATGGAATAAAAAGTGATGTGCTGGAACTTTATAGAGGAGGAAATTAAGTTGAATATGGTATTGAAAGGAAATATGGTATTTGCAGAGGTATATAATACATCTGCAAACTTCTCTGCCTTTGGAGAATAAGATCTGTGATAAGACAGGACTTAATATGTAATATTGTATTTTAGCTGAGAATTTTAATGAGAACAGTCAGAAAGTTCCAAGCTTGAAGCTTTTTTAGACACAGATAAAAAAATCTGAAGTTCAGCCCAATGTAGTAGTTACCCATGAGAGGACTATTCTGAAAGGGTGTTATAAAATGGGATCATTTTAATATTTATGGTCAAGTAGAGCAGGGAAACTTTTAAAATGCATCTACTGAAATTACTGGTAGAATTGATACCGACTCCTTCAGCAAACAATTGGCAGCTTTATGGTGAAGAACTGAATTGACAGCAGTTTTTAGCAGTAATCATCGGGCTGTTTTCTATGTGAAGCAGAAGATAAAATATTGCTAAGTATTTGACTGGAACTTTGTAGTGTATGGTGTTCTGAGTGCTTTGTGTTTTCTTGAAAAGTGGAATCTGTGTTTCTTCAGAGTATTTCTTTCCTCCAGCAGACAGGAGCAATTACACTGCTTTTATTCTTATGAGGAAGAAGTGTTTGCTAATAGAAGTAGCTTCAAAATGTTACAGGTCTTCAGCTGTTCATTTTCTGGCCAGCAAGGCAGCAGTCTTCGACTGAAGTATTTCTAAGTTGTTGTGATAAGACTGTTTTTTACTGTAGTAGTGCTTTTAAACTTGGCAGCTTAATGCTTATAGCTACATTGTAAAACTATTCTCGAAGCTGCAATTTTAAATCTTGTGTTGTTAATCAGATTTTACTGCTTGGAGCGGAGAAGTTTGCAACTGTTCCTTGATTGCAGTTTTAAAGAGATTGTAACATTGTCAAATCACTTTACTTTGTTTGCTTTTTGGATGGAGTTTACTCCATTACTTGGAATTTATTAAGAGTGTGAATTTCTGTTGACAACTGGAGTGCTTTGGTTAATTCTTTGTGGTTACTGTGAATGTGAATACAACAGAGGTAGAGAGACTAATACCTAGCTCTTTCTTAATTATAGATAAAATAATGAATTTAAGAGACTCTTTAGCAATGCATTTTTGAGTCCATAAGGCAAATGAGTTACATGAGGCAAATTTAGGGAACCCTATAAAACTAAGCAAATTGCAAAAGTTTTCTTGGAACGGCTGCCCAACAGACAACAATTGGCTCTTCTGTTTAGTCAGTAGTGTTTGAGCTTATTTCTGGGGCAGAGCTTGAGATACCTTCTCGTTTTGTCCCCCACTGGAAACCTAAGTAACGAAAGTCGCTGTGGGAGTAGTGAATGGCAGCACTTACTTTGTTGTAGTTGCTTCAGGTTTGTTT
This sequence comes from Thinocorus orbignyianus, assembly GCA_013400375.1. Taxonomy (NCBI): domain Eukaryota; kingdom Metazoa; phylum Chordata; class Aves; order Ciconiiformes; family Thinocoridae; genus Thinocorus; species Thinocorus orbignyianus. Next base: position 173,013 of record VXBW01004364.1, read on the forward strand.
CGTTTTAAGACAGTGTAGCCAAGTAGGCAAGTAGGTATCTTTTCCAATAATGTTGACCAACTCTTGAATTCACACCTTTCTGGCCAAAATAGGTATGTTTTGTATTTTAAGTGCTTTAGGGATATAAACCAAGGCTCTCGTTTTGTGAGTGAAATACACTGAAATGTTTTCATATATAAATGTGCAGTTAATAAATTTCTTTTTCTCTCTAAAATACTCAGCACTGGTGCCTAATGAAAAAAATGGAAATCTTCCTTGCATACTTGATATTGACATGTTTCATTTATTGGTAAGTATTCTGTAATATATATTCATAATGTTCTGATCTAGTAGTCACAATGTCAAAACTTCATTGGAAACTTTCTCTTTACCGTTGAAAATATTCGGGTTTTTAGTATGTTTTCACTACTTAATACAGTTGAAAGACTTTTCTTGTTGCAAGTATTCATATCTTTAAATAGGTAAGAGGTAAAATGAGGCAGAATGTATATTCTTTGGATGTTAAGAAAAAAAAAAAACAAACAAAACCAACAAATCCCCCTAAACAAACAAATCCTCAAAAACCCCTGATAGTTAATCATTGTCATAGCCATAATCATAATGGCTGGCTAATTGGCTTCAAAATTTGCCTTACAAGATGTGCTGCCTTCAAAAGGTATAGTTGTAGCATGAGCAGAGAAAATGGAAAGATTCAAAAAACCCCAAAATAGTTATATACCAGCTTTCTTCTTTTCTTTTACAGGTAAGCTTGGTGCTCTCTTTTCCTGCCATACATTGTCAGGATTTTTCAGGGGTTAGTCTTGGCACTGGAGATCTTCATCTGTTTCATCTTGTCACTATGGCACACATAGTACAAATTTTACTTACCTCATCAACAGGTAACACCACTTTGTTTCAACTTCTATTGAAATGAATCCTCAAATCTGTTCTTGGAAAACATTTAAGTTGCTGTTGGCAGATATGTGCAGTTTACAGGGGCAAAATAAAATTGCTGGTGCTTTCTCTTTCAGCCCATAGAAAGTATTAATAAATTGTACCCAGAAGTTCTGTCTTAAGTGCTTCACACTGGACGTTTTTTGGAGCATAGCTAGTCATGAATCCTAGCTTTCCAGCTGATGTGGTGGTGCCTGGAAGTGCTTATTGCGAAGACTTGGCTTAGGGCGTTGCATGATGAATAAGTTGCAGTTAGTGAAGGAATCGGTGTGTCTTCTGGCAAGAGGACCTGGATAAGGTGTATTATGCCAAAAGCAAAGAACTCCAAGCAAGTGTATTAGGAAACGCAGCCAATCAGACAAGTAAACCAGCACCTCACTGGAGTTGGCGGTAGCATTAAACATTTTCCCAAGATATCATACTCTAGTACAGTGGAATGTTTTACTTTATTTTGGCCTTTTTCTCAAAACTTGAAAAATGACATTCTTGCTGTGTAAATGTATATATATAAAGTAACTTGATTTTTATTTCTTTCATGTTCAGAAGAGAATGGCATGGATCAAGAAAACACTAACAGTGAAGAGGAAGTAGCTGTGCTTACACTGTATAAATTTCTTTGCCAGTGTACAGGAAGGTAAAAGAATGATCTTTTGATTACATCTAATAATATTTTCTTCCTCTCGAACTCGGCATTAACTATGGACTGAATTCTATATGTTAATCCTATCAAAGATGAGACTTTTAACTTAGAAACATCTTGTGTCGTATCCGCTACTTCTGCATTGAATTTTCAAGTAACTATCCCTACAAATTCCTCATGTTTGTGCTCATTGATATTATACTCTAACGATTTTTTTAGATAGTTTGCAGATGTGTAGAATCTTTAACTGGCAGTGTCTGAGTACAGAAAACTTGTTAGGTTCTGAAATGTCTATGAAAAGTTTTCTTTAATTTACTGTTACAGTTGGTTACATTTTTATGAATCTCTGTTTCATTGTTTTTTCTTGGAATTGGCTTTGAAATAAACACTTTGCATAACACTTGTTTCAATTGAATTTAGTAATATAATATGAAGAATGATTGAAGACTTAATACATAGAACTCTCAGACTGAAATGATTGAATAAAAGCAAACTTTTAAAATTGTGTTTTCTTTAGTGCCTTGAAAGAAATTTCCTCAGGCTGGCACCTGTGGAGGAATCTAAAAGCTGGAATCATGCCTTTCCTGAGATGTTCTGCTTTGTTTTTCCATTACTTAAATGGAGTCCCAGCACCCTCAGAATTGCAAGGTACTGTCTGCTTTGTATTAAATCAGCTTTTCAAAAGATTCAAACACTTATGGATGAAATAAATTACATTTAAACTTTCTACTGTAGACGCTGAATGAATGAATGGATTTGTTACCAGTGCAAAATCTTATCAACATAAAAAGTGAAATATTGATTATTTTATATCTATTGATCGCTGTTTTCAAATGAGACCTGGTTTTGCTTATATTGATTACATTCCAATCAGCATCTGCTAATAGTTTAAATCTCCAAATACTCTGTTGTCGTGTTACTCTCCAAATGATTGATATTATTAACATACTTTACCGTCCTCTACATATGGAGCATGTAGGGACTGAACGTAAGTCTGAAGATACTACTTACAATAATTAGTAGGCTCACATTGCTTCAGGATTCCTATGTTTAAAATAAAGTGTGATACGTGGTGCTGAGCTGATAGGACAACAGCTGCAGGACTTGTAGAGTGTTTCCTTGATACAGAGCTTCTTTACAAATTGTGTTTAATATGTTGAGTATTTTCATTTAGCAATAGCAATGCTTAAGCATTTGGGGACAAAAAAGCAAGAAAAACAAAAAAATTCTGTTTCTGAACTTTGATTTTTCTGTAACAAGGTTTTTCAAGTTCATAGACTGGACTAGTAGTGACTGCTTGAGGTCTTTGTTACAGATACACTAAAGATGAGGTAAAAAATGTAGTTGTACTTCCAGAAAGTAGGTCCACGGGTGTTAAGAGACCTGATGGTAGGAGAGGGGAAGAGCGTCCTCAAGTCCCAGGTGCTTGGATGGCCCTGCAGGTCCCTGTCACCGAGGGATGTCCTGACAGTGGCTGTGGCACTGGTCATTGCTTTCCGTTCCCACTCCCCTGCCCCAGGACCCACTGATCCCAGAACTGGCCCATACTGTCTGCCTACTCTGTGCTTCTGAGCCCTGCGAAACAGCAATCACTTGGCTGGCCATGAGAGGTAGGTGAGCACAGCTTGTATTATAATTCTATTCACTCCTTTATTCTGGAGCAAAAGAGGCTGTGCTGGAGAAGAGGTGCCTGATACTCTTTGTCCAGAGAATTGGGAAAGCAGAGGCCCAGGGAGTCAAACCTAGTCTAGGATGAACATGGCAACCTGGCAGTTGTGTCCTACGTAACACTTTAGAAGAGTTGGCTTTGGAGGCATTTGTGATTTCTGTATTCCTGAGGCTGTGGTACTGCCTGTCACCAACCACCTGTCTTGGTTGGTGTCACAGACTCCAAGGAGCACGAAGTAGCCATCAAATGGGAGGACATTAAAAATAAGTCATTAAATTGTAAAGACCATTGAACTCTCTGTTTCGGTTCTTGTATGACCAAGCTTGAAACATGCAGGGGAAGTGTAATCAAAGTTGCTTCTCATTAGTTAAAAAAAAAAAGCTGTCCCATTTGGGTCTGTATTTCATTTATTATACTTAATGTCACTTAAAAAAAAATGCAGTTATGAGAATTTTACTTTTTTTTTTTTTTTTACAGTGAATGGAACAAACCAGTTTGAACACTTATGTAGCTATCTTTCCTTGCCAAACAACCTCACTTGCCTTTTTCAAGAAAATAGTGAGATCCTGAACACGTTAATAGAAAGGTAAGTCGTGTTTTTGTGCTTAGTTTAAATATAATGAAGAATCTTCCATAAGATAGTAATGTACATATTTTCCCAGGAGTGCATATATGGAAATAAATAGTAGATGTTGAAAAGCATTTGTGAAAGAAGTGTTTTGAAAGAAATAATTTTGGTTGTAGAGATTATTGAATAGATGTACTTGGGAATTTTTACTTTTTTGTTTTTGCAAAGTATAATCCATTGAAATTAAAAGCTAATTTTCTTTTATTTCTTGTAGGTGGTGTAGTAACAGTGAAGTAAAAAGATATCTTGAAGGCAAGAGACATGCTATCAGGTAAACATGGAGAAATTTTAAGCAGAGACGGGGAGAAACTTTTTAACATTTTCTCCAAATATTTTTTCTAAAAGGTGTTTATAATTACATAGTATCAGTTCTGCTTTATTGAATGACAAAGGTATTAGGAGATAAGCAAAGAGATTTTTGGAATTTTGTAAGAAAAGTGAAATATTGCTTAAATAGAATTTAAAGGCAAAGTTAAATATTATAACTTTATTTAGACTGATCTGCAGTCTGAATATAATAGTCAGATACAGTAGTCAAAAATAATCAGAGGCCATTAACATTTCTTCATATGTTTCCTATAATAAATTTGTACCTACTGATTCGAAAGGTATACTGTTGCTAAAAGACACATATAACCTTTGTTTACAAATGCCAGACACTGAAGAACTTTTCAAAGAATCCTAATTCTTCAGTGAAATCAACACTGAGGCAGTCGCTAAAATGAAAATTTGCTTTTCATAGATTTTTACTTGCTAAGCAATTGAATTCAAAATATATTTAATGCTTAGTGGGCATGAAAAAGCATTTGGGATGTTTTCCTTTATGAAATCTGGGTAAAAACAGTGGTTATCAATTGCCCAAATAATATAAATTAATGACAGCACTGAGGTTCACGATTCTGTCATTGAAAATATATCCCCATGTTTTAATCTCCTGTACTAAATAAAGTGAATCTTTTCACATTGTATATACAGTAAAGCTGAAGGTCAAAAATAAAAGTTATTAACTTCATCTGTTAATTACCAAGCTATTAACAAATATCTTATACAGTAAGAGTACTGCGATTTTTTTTTTTTTATTATTTTTTTTTCCATGGGTTCCTTTTGCTGGCTCTTCCCAAGATCATGTCTAACTTGACAGTAATTTTTTTTATTATTTTTTTATTTTCTTATTCCCCTTCCTCTCGGCATGTTCTTGTACATTGCTTCTGTTACACACAGGATCACAGAATGATACGGGGTTGGAGGGGACCTCTGGAGATCATCCAGTCCAAGCCCCCTGCCAAGGCAGGCCTAGCTAGAGCAGGTTGCACAGGAACTTGTCCAGATGGGTTTTGAACGTCTCCAGAGATGGAGACTCCATCACCTCTCAGGGCAGGCTGTTCCAGTGCTCTACCAACCTGAAAGTGAAGAAGTTCCTCTTCATGTTTAGATGGAGCTTCTTATATACAAATTTGTGCCTGTTACTTCTTGTCCTATCACTGGGCGCCACTGAAAAGAAGACTGGCCCCTTCCTCTTGACATCCATCCATTAAGAATTTACAGGTGTTGATCAGGTCTCCCCTCAGTCTTCTGTTCCCCAGACCAAGAAGACCCAAGTTCCTCAGACTTTCCTCATAAGAGAGATGCTCCAGGCCCCTGGTCATCTTGGTGTTAATCTGTGGTACCTTCTCCAGCAGTTTTCTGTCCTTCTTGAACTGGGGAGCCCAGAACTGGACACAGTACTCCAGATGGGGCTTCACCAGGGCAGAGTAGAGGGGCGGGAAAAAACCTCCCTCAGCCTGCTGGTCGAACTCTTCTTGATGCACCCCAGGATGCCATTGGCCTTCTTGGCCACAAGGGCACATTGCTGGCACATGGTGATCCTGTTTTGCACCAGGACTCCCAGGTCTCTTTCCTCAGAGCTGCTCTCTAGCAGGTCAGCCCCCAGCCTGTACTGGTGCAGGGGGTTATTCCTCCCTGCCCCTCTATTTACATTTCACAATCTAGTTTGTATTATTCCTAGAGTTGAAGATTTTAAAAATTTGGTATGTAACATCTGGAAAAAAAACAAAACAACCCACTTTTAGCTGTTATTTCTAAAGATATAAATAATTTGATATTAAATGGATGCTTTTCATTGCATGAACATTTCATTCTGTTCAGGATACAAGTTCTCTCAACTGGTGGCAGGCTATTTTCCATTCACTAGAAAAGAAGAGGAAAACAAAAAAAATTATTTATTCCCAGATGCTGTTCAAATGAGTTAGAAAAACGTGAATGAGTTTGAAATCACTGTGTATTATTCATTGAAATATGTGTGGTTAATTTAATTGCTTTATTCTAGCTATGCAAGAGAATCCAACAAATTGATAGACCTTCCGGACGACTACAGCTGCCTCATTAACCAAGCATCCAATTTCTCGTAAGTTGTATGCAATTAGTGATGACTTCTAAAGTCTTCGGCTCCTTCTGGGGAACTGGGAAACCTCAAACCTGAAAGTCTCAGAAAGACATTTATAGAATCATAAAGTTAATGATACGAATTGATTGTCATCGCTTCCAGCAAAGCCACTGTGTATTTCAGTGAAATAGAAATTGCAGGGATCAGTGTAACTGTATTAAACGTTCAGAAGTACTTTTGAATCTTTTTACCATCTAGAGTTAACACATACAATGGGTTTTATTTTTTTATTTTGCTTTACAAAAGGTGTCCAAAATCAGGTGGTGATAAAAGCAGAGCCCCAACATTGTGCCTTGTGTGTGGGACCATGCTGTGTTCTCAGAGTTACTGTTGTCAGACCGAGTTAGAAGGAGAAGACGTTGGAGCCTGCACTGCACACACCTACACGTGTGGTTCTGGAGTGGGCATATTCCTTCGGTAAGGAGCTCAACACCTCTGTTTACATTGCTGGGTTAGATGCTGGGTGTGGACATGACATAAATAATTCTATAGGTGTGGTGTGTGCGTGGTTTGTAAAGGCAGGGGTCTGTTACTAGAGGGGCTGCCTAAAACCCTAGAAGGGTATTCAACGTCCTTGTACTTTGGAGTAAGGCTCAGAGGTTGTTTCTTTGAAGATGAGGCATCATGCAAAATCTGAATTTCACTTTAAATTGAATTGCTTTTTCTTTGTGTGTTTCCACTCAAATTTGACACAGCAATGAAGGTGAATACCTTGATTTTGTTGTTGTTGCTGCTGCTGTTGAAAACATGAAAATTCATTTTGGTTTTCTTCCTGCATACAAGGAAAGGTTAGGTAATGCCTATTTTCACTTGGACAAAGATTAGTGAGAAGTGACACTGTTTTATTTTCTTGTTTTGGTTGTACACAGACTGCAAATAGTATGTTGTGAAACTACATTGTTTTTAACTGCTGCCAAGGAGTTATAGCAGGAGGAGAGTAAGATATTTAGATTGGGGGTTTTTTTAGGAAAAAAGAGTACCTTTCAGAGTCTGTGCACACAGATTATACAGAATGAAAGTAGGTGAGAGTTGGCAAAGCAGTGTCTATGAAAATATGAGAATCTCTTTGCCTAAAAATCTCTCTGTGTTTCTCTCTAGAGTACGAGAATGTCAGGTGCTATTTTTAGCCGGAAAAACAAAGGGCTGCTTTTATCCTCCCCCTTATCTCGATGACTATGGAGAGACAGACCAGGGACTCAGGTAAATGTTTTTTAAAAGATATCTTTTAAAGACAGGAGTTCTATAACTATCTGGTTTGTAAAATACACTTTCTATGTTTTTATTTTAATTGTATAGGTAATACTATGTTTATACATTTATTTTTATTATATAGGTAACACTATATTTGTCCATTGCTGCTGCATCTAATATCTTCAGACATTTTAATGCTGATATATGTATTTTTAAGCTAAAAATATTTAATGGAAGTTCTTTCCCAGGTTAGAAACAGGTGTCTTGAGGTGTAAAGATTTAAATCTTTTTACCATCTGCGAATTTGCATAGAAACTAAGACTGAAAATTTGCTTTGTGTTTAGTGCATATGTTTGTATAATTTGTGTTAATTTAATAGCAAGTGAAAATACTACATTATGCTTTTATTTAATGTGGTAGCTTTTTGTCTTAACCGTATCTCTGCTTCCTGTGAGGCGAATTAAATATTGCTAATGCTTGCTACTTCTGAAACTGGTCAAAATCATAGGATATGAGCTGGCTCAGCATGGAAATGTTACTGAAAACCTACGTTCAGACTTCTATGTCTGTATGTGAGATTCCCAAAGGCTGGGGAGGACTGTAGAGCTGTAATGGTGGGGGCCCAGACAATACAGTGCTTCAGTTTACTAATCAAAATATCTGTTCATTTGTTCTGACAAGAAAATATTGTTAAAGGGTTATCTAAACATTTTTGTTTTTTAAAGGGTGACCTAATATTTAAAGTGTGCACCTGGGTGTGTGTGCACTTAGTTGCAGTGTTTTGTCATTCCTAATTAAGTTTTATCTCCATTTCAGACGTGGGAATCCCTTACACCTGTGCAAAGAGCGATTTAAAAAGATTCAGAAACTCTGGCAGCAGCACAGTATCACAGAGGAAATTGGACATGCACAAGAAGCAAATCAAACACTAGTTGGCATCGATTGGCAGCATTTATAATGGTTATCTGCTGAATACTGGAACTTTATTAAGATTTTTGTAACTTGGTAAGCGTTTCAAAGGAGAGATTAGGAAAAAAAGAAGTCTGAGGAAGAAAAGCAACACAAACCCAGTCCTGTTATTTAATCTTTGTTTTACAATGTATTTCATAAAGATACCAGTTAACATTAATCAAGTAAACTTCTTTCTATGTAAGCAAGTTTTATTAGTCATAATTTGCACTGTGCTTCCTTCACAGAAATGTCTTGGGTTAAAAACCTGGGCAAATGAACTTGAGTTTCTGATATAAAAAAAAAAGAAAAAAAGAAAAAAAAAAAGAAAGAATGACTCTTTTTGGAAGTCTGACTGATTTTTTTCTTACAAACTGCAAAAGAAAAAGACTGCTGAAACAGAAACTAGATAGAGCACAATTACAGATTGTGTTTTGCCCCTTGCTAGTGATCTGAGCCGTTTTATTTATTATTCTGCATTTTAATACTTAAGCTGTGTGTACATGCAATGGAATGAAGTGAGGAAGCAAATAATGTAGCAAATGGATGTTTCTGTCTGCATCAGTGGATAATTCATTCTTTCACTTGGTGTATCTAAAACAGTTTTGTCATTTGTACTCTTGCAGCTTTCTTGCTTCCAGTTGTTTTTTAACTAAAAAAAACACCTAACACTAGCTTTACAAGTAAAATAATTTAATTTAAAGCTTTTTTTCCAGAGCATTGCACTCTTTAGGATTTATGTAGCTTGTAATTTGAATTTAGCTGGGAAACCCTTTCACTTTCAATTATGTGATTTATTATTGGTATTCAAGGGTTGACATTGTGCATTAGAAGATATTTTAAGATACAGACAATACGTGAAATGTCACGAAAGCTAACTTTATGTTAATTTGCAGAAGCACAGAGGATATTTTCTTCATTTTCGTTAACAGTCAACTTTTAAGGTGCAAATCCCATCTCCTTTTTGTTGCAGACAAACTGAATGGTTTCCTTTTGGCTTTGAAGGGCCGCAATTACACTGCCCACATTTTTGCATTGATCCATATTTTTTTTTTCTGTTGTCCCATCAAGTATATTTACTTTTTGGCTTGATTTAAAGCTCTGTAAAGATGTTTGCATATAGTATATTTTATAAATATATTCTATAACTGCGCAGATTTGCACTTGATATGAGGGTGCCTGAAGGCAGTGAGTTTTCTAGCTGTATGTAATTAGACCGTCAAGGTGTCTCTAAAAAGTGACATTATGCTTATTGATTTAAAATAAAATCCATTACCTTTATCTCTCCTATCTTCTGACAAATTAGTAAAATCCTAACTTAAATAGTTCTGTTTCCTTAATGATCAGTGATTCTTTTAGTTAAGTCTTGCTTTCTGACTACGTCTTCAGCCCAGAGAAGCAGCCCCGTTACCGTCTGCCGTGTCTTCAGTTACACTCGGTCTGACTGAATCGTTTCTATTTTTACAGATTTAATGCTCCAGAAAAATTTTGTATATTCATGGTGTACAGGACAATTTTTCAAACATTCAGTAACAGTATTGAGTGAAGATGTGAAATATGAAATAAAGAAACTTGGCCAATGTTAATTTCCTTTTCTTAAAAGCACTACTTCAGCTTGGTTGTTAGATCTACAGTTTTCTGTGCACAGTACTTAAAAAAACAGACTTTTTTTCATGGCGTTACTATTCCTTTGCAGAGAGTCTTGCTTCTTAAACTGTGTCCCACGGTTTCAAAAAATGTGTAAAAGAAAAAAAAAAAACTATGATACTGACAGTTTTCTCTGTGCAAAGCAAAATACTGACAGCAAGAAGGTTGTTATTTTTTTTCTTCTGGGATCAGAGTTGGGAGTCTGCAAGGTTGAGTAGGTTGGCAAAATTGTGACCACAAATAATTGCAAAATACACAATTTATCTTTTTTTTGCGAGTTTAGACTCAAGACTTCTATTTTCTGATTTGGTTTGCATGTATTTATATTAATGTAGAAATATTTATAACGTTGTTTCAGTATGGGGGAAATAATTAATAAATTGGCTATAACTGTAATATTTGCGGATTGTGTGTACAATCTACAATACCTTGTGTTTGGGGGGAGAAAAACAACAACAACAAAAAACCCCCACAAAATCCCCAAGCCAGAAATCATCACAACAAAAACCTGAAGGCATCAAGTAAATGCTTGTGGTGTTGACATAAATAGGTACTTTCTAAACTTTGTTTCTGGTATTTTGCTGATCTTGTTCCTTCAGGCGTGTCACCTTGTTGTTAGTCACAGGCTAAAAGAAATACCTGGATGTGCAACATGTGCAATTCCCCGGCTGAAAGTGTAAGGTGATTATACTATTAGTATCCTTTGCTTTGGTCAGCTAAACCTTTCTTGACCTCTACCAAAAAGTCTAATCGTCTTTTTAAAAGGATTGTAAATTGTATTTTCAAAAGGGATGAGGGCTGAGGTTCACATCAGTAATGTTTTCTTGTGCTGTTCATACTTGAAGATAACACTTTGTACTCTCTGCAGTTTGCCATAGCAGGCTCTCTTCCTTGCTCAGTAAGCGTGGCCACTTGTCTTCTCTCCTTTTACTTTTGCCCTGTGAGCTTCAGGCTCCAGCCTTGGCATTTCATTTAAGTGCATTTTATTTTATGCGAAATGACATGGTGTTTTGTTCAGAAGCTGCATCACTGATCATTTTCTCTGTGACCTGTGTGTGCAGAGGAGAAGCTGGGTGCTCGACCTACTGTGAAAGTACCTTCAGTGCTAAAACCCCTCGTGTTTTCCTTTCTGGAGGATTAAATTGCATGAGGGGAGTTACATCTCGAATGTCTTCACAGCAGAGTCCTTTTATGATCAGCTGAGTGTGCAGTCTGCCTCCCTGCTGCCCTGGACTCCCCTTCTTTTTCAGAATTACCTTTGCCAAGAAGCAGCGGCTCTGCATTTCCATCCCACTGTTGAGATTTTTCTTTATTGAGTTAAATATGGCAGTGTGAAACAGTTTTGGCTTGAACACGAGCCCCTGGGGAATGCCATTTGTAACTGGTTGGTGTCCAACTGTTCATTGGTGCCCTCTGAGCCTGAAAATCCAGCTTGGTTTCTGTTGTCTTTGCAGTCTGGTCTGCATCTCCCCACACAGGTTATGAGGATGTTGTCTGAAACCACATGGAGGGTTTTTCTAAAATGAGACATTCGCTGCACAGAGAAAGTAGTTTTACAGCAACTTTCATTTACTGAGAAGCAGAAAAGAGAACAGGTCTTTTAACTAATTTGTGTATGATTGGCGTGGGGATGCTGTTTCTGATAACAGCAAAGAGATACCAGGTTGATCTTTGTGAGGCTTCTTCTGGGTCTTCTGATCTTCATATTTTCATACTGCAGTCTCCTCTGTGCTTGGTGAGCCAGGACTGTTGCCTGGCCAGTCCTGCATCCTGGTGGGAATGGGATAGCGCTCTTCATATCTGAAATGGCATTCAAGGAAAACTTTCTTAATGAGACATCCCCTTCTCTACCATTACCTGTTCAGTTCCTCAGCTTTTTATGGTGTTGGAAGCAGAATCCTACTTGACCCTGCATGGGGAGGTTGGAGGCTTCATGGGAACAACACTGGATAATGTTATTATTAAGGCTTGCCTTCTGCAGGAGTGCTTCCAGGTGCTCAAGGAATGATGACAGCCAGGGAACCTGCCAGCCACACTTGTGTCTGTAGCACTCACTTAACTATCTGACCATCTGCTTTCCCTTGATAACTGGTTTGGGTTGTGTGGTACCGTTTCAGCGTGTCCTCTGTGTAAAGGCTCAGGGACAGGCACACAGAGGGGTTGCGTACCAGTGACAGGAAATCTTACAGACAAGCTGTCTTTAGGGAAAGGTCTTTTCTTACCATGAACTTGATTTTTTTCTTACGGGATTTGAATGTTTAGAATCACAGAATGGTTCAGGTTGGAAGGGACCTTAAAGATGATCTAGTTCCAACCCCTCTGCTGTGGTCAGGGACACCTCCCACTAGGCCAGGTTGGTCAAATCCCCATCCAGCCTGATCCTGGAAGGAAGAATGGGAAGGAGTAGAGTTGGCTTCTCCTTTTGGGGTATGTTCAAGCAAAGGTGGGGAAAGTCCCACAGTAAGAATCTCCAGTTGCTAATAACTTGTAGTTACAAGTGAGTGACTTCAGCTTGTTGGGTATCATTCCTTGGTTTGGGGAACCAGCAGTTGACTGATGGGCATTGCTATCAGCCTGGGATAACCAAGTGGAGCTTTCTGCTTGGCTGCTGGAACTGCAGCATGAGCACATGTCACAGGCAGCTTTGGAGTGTGGAGGCATGTCGAGAAGGAGCTGGAGCCTCCCTGCCTCTCCTTGCTGCCAGCCAGCAGTGCCCGTGTGGTTTTGGGGGCTTTGCTGTGCTGGAAGTTTGAACCATTGGGTAAGGGACAGTGAAGACCACCATCAGGTTGGAGATCCTAGGCTTGGATGAGGCTTCTTCGTGCTTGCCCCAAGACCAGGCTCTGGGAGCTCGTCCACCAGAAAGCTCTTAGAGGCCTGACTGAAAGTCCCACAGAGCTGTGCTGCTTCAGCTTTGCAGTAGGAGGGAGGAGGGGTTTTATTGTTATCTTAATTTTATTCCAAGGCTAATGATGGTCAGGAGAAATAGCAATTCCTCGTTCTATTCTGGGAGAGTCGGCTGGGTGTGGGACTGTTAATGCAGGTGTGACTCTTGTGGAGCTGTATTGAGCTAGTTTTGTCAATATTATTACTTTTACCTTCTGCTGATCAGTACATATTTTGCTAAACATCTTACAAGCTGATACAGGAACATAAGCTACAGTAAAATAGTTCTGATGCTTACAAAGCAGGGGCTCATGAATGTGACATTGAATGTGTGTTGTTACCCCCCTGATCACACAGGGAGTGTTTGGATACTGTTTAATGCATGGTATCACCAGCTGGCTCTAAAAAGTGGCCAAGCATTTACAGTAACAGGTGGAAACCTTGTACTAAAACATCCTCTTGCTTCAGCTTGAGATCTTATTCAAGGGGAAGGGGGTTTTATTGAACTTTCTAAGTTCTGGGTGTCCACCTGCCCACTTACACGTCCTGGTGCCTGTGGGTGTGTGTCCAGGTGGCCTGGCTGGGGCTGCTGTGTGCTGCAGAGGACAGGAGCGGTGGCTGCTGCATCATCCTCCTACATGCCGCTCGGTTGGGGATTGCAAACTGGCTTTTGCAAAGGTCCTTAATAGCCCTTGGGATTCAGCAGTAACTCTGGTGCCATGTTTTGCCTCAGAATCCTACTTCACCCTTCATAAATCTAAAGTAAGGCTGCCCATTGTCTTTTCTTTCTTGTTTTGGGGTGTCTTGCCTAACATGTAATAAGGTGAGGAGGAATGGTGCACACAACATGCTGTAACCTCGTTTTCTCCCTCTTGTTACCAAAGTGTAGGTCTGCTGCTGAGAATTCAGGTGCACTGTGGCCTTTTGGAGCTCAGGCTTCCTAGGCTAGACACGAACAGCACGTTCCTCCTCATCTACCTGTTTTACTGCCACCAGTCACAACCCTGTTTATCTACAGGCAGCTCTTTCAAGGCTTGCTCAATTATATCTTAGAATCATAGAATGGTTAGAGTTGGAAGGGACCTTAAAGGTCATCGAGTTCCAACCCCCTGCCACGGGCAGGGACACCTCTCCCTAGAGCAGGTTGCTCAAAGCCCCATCCAGCCTGGCCTGGAACACCTCCAGGGATTGGGGCATCAACAACTTCTCGGCACAACCTGTTCCATACATGCGTGTTTCCATTCATACTTCATTTGTAGCAGATTTAACATTTCATCTACGTATCTTTGTACCAAGTATAAAAACTGATAAGAATATACATTCTTATCTTGAAGCAGTTGCGTTTTCATCCTCCTTTTCTGCCCTGCTGCTACCTTTCCCCTTCTCCTGGCGTGCAAATGTTAGGTGCCCAAGTCTTGTATCTTTCTCTCGACGCAGAGATTTGCCAAACTCTTCTCTTGAAGAAGAAAGAAGAGGGAGGATGTGAGGTGTTTCCACAGTGCGCCAGGTGCAGGAGCTAAGAAATGGCAAATACTGATCTTCGTCTCCATGACAGCAGCGATTAAATGTTCCTTTTTCTTCAGCTTGTGCATAGATGTTTTCAGTTTCTTTTCAGACAGCATGAGCTTGGAGGCGGCAAGTTTTCCAGCTCGTCCTTTGTGTAGGATTCTGGAAGGAATGCCAGAGCGGCGGCTCAGTCCCAGGCAGGGAGGCACAGCCCAGCTCAGGGGAGTGGTGGCATCTGGGCAGACCACTGTGGGGTGGTTTAGTGACTTATAAAACCCAGTTGTGGAGTGGTTTAGTGACTTAAAAATCCAAGGTGTTGGTTTGAAATCAGCCATCTGTTTGAGGAATAACGTGTGGAACACGTTTCTGTGCTCGCAGTACTCTCCACATGGAGGATGATAGAGGGCGTTAATAAATCCAAGGAAAGGTTATATGAAAATAACAAAGGCAAGGAAATCAGAAGTATGTTCACTGGTGTGATTCGCTGGTGTTCTCTACCCAGAGATGCCTGCAGAGAGGGGTGGTGTTTGGTCCTCATAAAGACAGCTCTGAGGAGCCTGGGTTTTCTTGTGGTGATTATGTTGGAGTTTTTGGGAATTAGTAATGGTTTTAAATTGGAAGAGGGGAGATTTAGATTAGATATTAGGAAGAAGTTCTTTACTGTGAGGGTGGTGAGGCACTTGGAACAGGTTGCCCAGGGAAGTTGTTGATGCCTCATCCCTGGAAGTGTTCAAGGCCAGGTTGGATGGGGCTTTGAGCAACCTGCTCTAGGGAGAGGTGTCCCTGCCCATGGCAGGGGGCTTGGAACTTGATGATCTTTAAGTTCCCTTCCAACTCTAACCATTCTATGATTCTATGAATTCAGCACAAAGTACACTAGAAGAAAAAAATTCTGCAGTAATCCTTGGAGATCTGTTTGCTGCTGTTGAACTAGTTAGGCATCTCATCTGTGTATTTGAAATCTTTCCACGTCTGGCTTTGGTAATTCATGAAATGCTGCAGTAGCTGGAAGCTCAGAATATTGCATGAAATCTGAAACAAAGTACCTCACGTTGCATTTTTTTTTTTCCTGTATGCTCAAAATAGGCTTTAAGCTCCCCTTGATCTCTGCTATCAGCTTGAGCAGGTTGCAGCTGAAAATAAGAAATTTTGAGGGTTTTTTTTTTTTTATTTAATGGAGAGATAAATACCGTGTGATAGCAATGTGTGTGGTGCTGGAAGCACGCAGAATCATGTTGTTTGGGGGTAATCGTATCAGCATATGCGAGATACTAAAATAAAACACTTCAGTGTGGTGGCATTTCAGATGGTTGGCCAGGTGAGGAATAAGAGTTATGCAGGTGATGGAAGGTGTCACATCCATCTAAGGTTGAAAACCCAAGAGCAAACGTGGTTGCTCCCTTGCACTGGAGGGTAACGTATGCCTGGAGTGGGAAGCTCCAGGTGCAGCCAGTAGTTTCCTGGGGCTGTAGCAGCAGTGAGAGAAGGATGGGGCTGTTTCTTACCCTCAGACCTTCAGTTGTAAGCCTTCACCAGGGGCAGAGACCTAGGTGTGAAACACTTGATGGGGTGTGTGGCACTGGGGATGAGTACCTGCATGATGCAGCTCACCTGGTTGAGCCCGAGCTCGCACAGAGGGAGGTGACAACTGGTTTGTCCCACTGGAGCTGGAGACATGCTGTGGGAGTAATTATTTAAAATCTAGATAGTACCATTGTGAGTCTCCTCCTGAGTTAAATGCTTCCTGAACTGAATTGAATCAATTTTTTAATATTAGTTAATGTCAAGAATAATTTGAAGTACTCTAAATTTCTTTTTTTGTTTAATAAGACAAATAATAAATGTAAGTTTTAGGACCTAATTGCACTTGAAATTCTGGGATGAAAACAAGAAATGTCATAATTTACTTAAAACATGCCTAGTGCAACATTACAGAATCAACGTTACTTCTGGTTTTGATTAATGTGTATAATTAATGAAAGATTCATTCATATGAACTTGTGAAGTCATCTTGTCCTCGTTTGCATTTTCCACCTGTTGGTTTGTGGGTTTTTTTTTCATCTTTAACCTTAGTTTTACTTGTGTCAGAGGAAACTTGCCTGTAAATGGGAAAACTCACACCCGTTTGAAGAGGCGTTTGGCTGAGGCAGAGCCGTGTTCCCTCTGAAGAGGTTCCTTGGACGGATGGGAAGGAAAAAGCCATTCTGAAAAGGAAAAAGTCTGCATGTGGGGACTGTGTGTATCTTGGAACAGGCGAACACAGTGGAGCTGTCTCCTTCCAGCCTGGCTGGAGTGGGCCCTGTCTGTCTCCAGCTGGGTGGGATGACGGTTCAAAGTGACTCCTATGGGTTTTTTTTCAAGAATTAAACTCTGTGTTCACCCTCTTAACAAAACTGTCAGTCTGGGCCATTGTGTGCCTCAGGCTTGCTGCCTTCTGCTTGCTGGTGGGAGCCAGTGCTTTGGTGCCCACCTTTCGTCACCCCCACAGTTGCAGTTGTGCCTTTGCACAACTCATCTGCCCATTTCTGAGTTGTGCTGCTTGACCCTGTGTCATGGTTTTACCTGGGACAGAGCTGGAGTAGTGCTGCTTTTTGGATTTGGGGTGAAAACAGTGTCGGTAAAACACTGGTTTGTGGTTGTTTCTGGGCAGTCAAGGCCTTTTCTGCTCCTCGCACTGCCCTGGGGAAAAACTCTGAGAGGGGACACAACTGGGACAGCTGACCCCAGCTGACCAAGGCGATATTCCATGTCATGTGAGATCATGCTAAAGCTGGGGGAAGAAGGAGGAATCGGGGGGGACACATTTGGAGTCATGGTGTTCTGCCTTCCTAAGGAACAATTCTAAATGATGGAGGAATGGCTGAGCATCTGCTTCTCCATGGGAAATGGGGAATGAATTCTTTGTTTTGCTTTGCTTGCGTGTGCAGCTTTCGCTCTATCTATTAGACTTTTTCTCAACTCATGAGTTTTCATCACTTTTTACTCTTCTGATTCTCTCCCCCATCCCACTAGGGGGGAGTGAGCAAGCGGCTGCCTGGTCCTGGTTGTCAGCTGGGGTTAAACCACAAGACCCCGTTTTGCCTGGGAAGGTGATGCGAGATGCGTGGAGGGTTGTTTGCCTGGTGCAGCGCTGTGGCTTCATCAGGCAATGAAAAATTGGTCTCAGAACAAGCTACGGAAATTAGTAGTTGATGTGTTTATGGACTAGCCTTCTTTTAGTAAAGAGATGGGTTAATGAGTCGAGACTTGATGTGTCTGTGTTGCTTTAGAAAGGGGCTGATGGGACGGGAGGTGGGAGCCCTGCTCAGCCCTTCCTCTGCAAAACGGGGGTGCCTTCCTCAGGGAAGGGTGCTGCAGGGGTGGTGCCCACAAAACTGAGCCTCCAGACCAAGGTTTCTTCCAGCTTTCCTGTCTCATAAATATATTTTGGATCAAAATTCAGTAATACCTGCAAAATGACACAGGATCAGTAAATGCAGGTGCTTTGAGACAGGTGGTTTACTACCTCAGTATTTATCAGTCACTGAACACTATAGGTCTGATATAACTTTTGGTTTTGTTTTGCTTTGTTTTTTAATAAAAAAGGTTTCACATATGCTGTACTTCAGATTTCATTTGGATGGCTGCATTCCTGTTACCAGAAATAAATTTGCCTAAGCCTTCGTCTCCCTGCAAGGGGCTGTTATCACATGGCACCATTCTATTTTTCTGGCCTTATCTCTTAATTAATTAATCTCTAATAATGCTCTTTATATTTTTTTTTTTAAACAAGCATTTGTGATCCGTCCCCATTTTATGCTGATTATTCTAAGAGCACTGTTTATTTTTTTAACCAGAGGAACAAATCAAGTAAAAATAAGTAATGGTTTTGCTGGGTTCCCTTTTTCTTTATATCGGCCTTGAAAAATCTTCCCTGCCCGTTAGCTGGAAGGGCATGGTGCCCACGAGCCCGATATAGCATTCCCATGCTCTCTGCTAAGCTGCACACATGCATTTGTCTGGTATTATAAAATGTCCAAGCTCATGTAATGCATGGAGGCTAATCTTATCAATTGTATTAAGGCTACTTAGGAATTAATAGCTTTACGGAAGCTGTTTATATTTCCTCCTTTAAAGCACTTTAGTGAATGTTCTGTGTCCCTTCAAATAAATGTCACCGGTATAATAATGCACCTTTTGTCATTTCTTTAAAAATATAAGTTATATTTCTTAAAAGTTGGCATTGGAGGGCCATGGGCTGGCTTTCGGATCTGGGTCTTTGGATTTAAGCCGGTAATCCATATGGAGGTACCTAAAAAGAAGTGGCCTGGTTACTATGAATTAAGCTCACATCCTTCTGAAGTTTATTAGTTTGAAAATGAGGGCATGGATCTGGGAGTTGTTGGATTGCTGCAGGCAGCTTGGACTACGTGAGCTTTACTACTTACATTTAAAATAACAACAATGCTTTCTTCTAAATGTTGCAAGTTAGATTTAAATGGGGGGAAAGGAGGTTATAAACCGAGAGTAGCTGGTGATTGTCAAAGATCCTGGGGATGCTGGTGGTTTCACTTGTTGAGCACATCTAGAAGTTAAGGCTTGTGAAGATGGTTTAATTCCTCTGCTCTACAAGAGGATAATTCTAGAATTTCTAGTAAGAGGCATGTGATTTAGGGTCTGTTTGCACATCCTGAGTTTATCCGGGCACATGAGAAGAGGAAGGTTTGCTTTCACTCAGAGTCTCAGAGCCTCACATTGAGGGGGGGGAAAAAACCTTCCCACCTAAAGGAACAGGTAAAATGAGTCAAAAATTGAATTCAGAAGCAAAAAATAATCAGTGATGCAAATTAAAGAAATCTGTATTAAATTGTATATATTTAAACATTTTCTTTAAAGATATCTTTACTTGCAATATCATTTTTAATACCTAAATATACATTTGCAGGCAGCAGAGATATATTTACCTAAAGCAGCATTTGCGGTGTCACAAGAAAGTATATTTAAGATTGGACAAATGATATATTACATGTAATATTTTACAAAGCAGTCATATTACAATCTTAGAGTAATCATAAGATGTTACATAGGTCTTCATTAATCAGGAGGCCTTATTTTAGACAACATCAGCATATGCACTATTTGTTCTTATTTGTACGAAACCCTGATTCCGGTACTATTCTTCATAAACCCATCTCACACGGTGGCTCTAGCTGCCTAATACCATGAGACCCTTGCTCTGGCAACTGGGTTCTCCAATGTGGCATCGAAAGAATAATTTGACAATTTGCTGTGTTTCTCTAGCAATAGAATGAAAAAAAAAAAAAGAAAAAGAGACCACAAATAATTGGAGAGTCTTGTCTAAAGCAATGGACTAAGCCAGATTTCTAGGGTAGCAATAAATCTAGATCTCCTTGAAAAATCAGATGTCTAGTCAAGTAACTGGTAGAGATTACAGCACACTGAAGCCTCACAAGGAAAAACTGTAATTAATCCTTGTAATGCAGCTCCTATTCATACATGACTCCTCCAAAAAGCTCTTCTCTGATACACGTGGCCACAAGGTGTGCCATCCACAATCCTGTTCTTCTCTGACAGACCAGCTGAGAGGAGCAGCTGGTTGTGGCGTTGTCTTATCAAGAAGAAAGGAGTTGGTCTGGTTTGTAGAGTTCTGCCATGCAGAGTGTCCCTCAGCAAAGCAATAGATGATAGGCTGTGGTGAGTAGCGAGTTGGCTTGTACGTTTGTGCCCTTGTTCTAGTCAGTCTTACACAGTTGAGTTGGCTTCTTAACTCCTTATTGCAGCTAAGTTCATTACTGTAACTCAAGTTACAAGCTTTGACCAGCTTTCAAAAAGGTGAGAAGATGCCACAAATGCCTGTCAAAATCCAACCTGGCATGCAGATGGCCTGAAACAGCCTGCCCACCAAGGTGTAGACTATGGCTTGATGTGTGGACACGTCCCCACCTGTCCCGCTGTGAACTGGTCTGCCCATCCTAGAAGGAGTCTGAACAAAAGCCAGAGGAGCTGAGGGCTGCTGGGCAAGTGCACAAGTGATTAAGAATGAAAACTAACGGGCTGTGCACTAATGAGGCAGCTTGCAAACATGGCTTCACTTGAAGACCAGCCAACAGCCAGGTGGAAGGCACCTGCTGAGAAAACTCTCCCAGGTGTGCCACAGAGAAGCAGACCTTTTGCACAGCTGAGTTAAAAATAAAGGGGGTGGCTGGCTTGTAGTTGAGGGACTGAGGTGTCTGCAATTTTTTGTGTAGGGGGTTGGGGCTTGCTCTGTCGGGTTTGTTCCCCTTCAGCTGATTTATCTGGCAGCTGCAGAAAAACTCAAGCTGATGCTCTGTTCCTTACCAGGGACCACGCACCACAGCAAACTCTTTCCCTGTCTTTATTCTAGCTTTGTGTATGAGAACATGGTCCTCCAGCTGTGACTGTATGTTTGGAGAGATGCAACATATGCAAAATGTACCTTCTCTTTGACTTAAAAGATGTAATGAAGGGTGCCCTATCACTGATAAAGAAAAATAAAAGTTGCAAAACTTTGCAACACAGCGGGGACTGTTTTAAATTTATTTTCCCTGGCCTCAAAATTTGAGGCTTGAAGTACTTGTGGATTAATGATATCTCTTTGCTAGGACTCTGGAAAACATTTGAAGTGTTAATTCTAAGTAACTATTTTAATATTTTTTTTCTCTTTGTTTTAGAAATAGTTGGGCTTGAATATTCTGGAGCAAGCTATGAGACTACATACTTTTTTAAATGTCCAGAATAGCCATAGCTGGCACATGCTTGTAGCATTGATTCCACCCACTACATGAGGAATCTTCTAAGTGTCTGTTTGTTTAAATGCAAGGTGAAGCATATGTCTACAACATGTTCCTTCAAGTTATACAGGCTGGAAAAAAAGCCCTGAGAAACAAACCCCATAAATCTTAGTTAACGTTGCCTTCATGATACTTGTGCTGTTTCAATAAATTATAATTTTTGCTTAGTAAATAAATTCTCAGCATAAATTTGCATATTTTTTTTCTATGTACATCTTAAAAATACAGCAGAAAATACCATTGCTTATCACATTAACAAAAAACACATTATATGAGAAATTTGTCAAAATACCTGTATGCTAAGTTATATACAATTCTGGAAATCCTTCTTCCTTCAACTTCTGACACTTTACTGCCCAGAAAACCAATCTGTTTGTCTTTAAAAGTTGAAGCACATGAAATATGCTGATAAAACAACTTGAGCAAAAAATATTAACTTATCAAATTCCACTTTTAATTTCAAATAAGATGGAATGGATTGCTGCGTGATGACAGCAAATTATTTTTTTTATTATTATTTTTTTAACTATCTGTCCCTGTTATGGGAATACATGAATGTTGCAAGTCCTAGTGGGGTCATTTTTCCCAGGAGTTATGAATATGGTGTACTCACATTGTGGATAAATGTATTATCCCAAGGTGCACTATGTTGTATTCTCCCATATACAAAAAAGCATGCGTAGAGATGTGTATTCTGATGGCTGTTACATAGCTTTTAAAACGTAGATATTCATAATTCTCAGTTTTTTAAATTCCTCTCTGTCAAAAAGTCCACATCAATTAGAAGCTCAACTGACTGTTGTGATGGCTGGCGTCTTCCCACCTTCCTCTCCGGCGCCTTCACCATCTGCTTCCACCTGATTGAACTTACCAATCTTTTTCAAATTCTCCAGTGCAGACTTAAAAGTGTCCTTCAGGCTGTTCTCCAGGATCCACCCTTCGCTTTCACATTCAGGGTCTTCGGGATTCGTGATGCTCTCCAGTGAGGTGTGCAGGAGACGCAAGCCAACCATCACTGACATCTGCGCCATGCAATGGAAACAACAGGGCACGTCAAGCAAACTGTTATAGCTTTTTTCCCCTTGTCCATTTCTTTTCCAGCCCTGGGCTGGTGGCATGAACAAAATCCCAAGGGCACCAAACAAATACTGCTTAAGGGCTTTGGGAATCCTCCAAAGGAGAGGAGATCCTGAGTAGCCTTCCCCTTTGGATGCTGGGAGAGGTGAAGGAGTGCTACCAGGAGGACAATGTCCTTTCACAAGTAGGAAAGGAAAGGGTGGAGGTCTGAAATGAGCTAGCACCAGGGGAAGTGGGATGGTTGGTAAGTAATGAGTGGGTGCATCAACTTATGAAGGAAGCACACAAAACAGCAGCTTTGTGTGGCCATGTGCACAAGGGGGTTTTCCAGATACCCTGTCACAGGGTAGACACCTCCTGACCTCCTGAGAGATTTTAATGAAATCTTTGCTCTGTTCCTGTGCACTAGATGTCTGTAAAGCTATTTGTATGTGCAGTAATGTGCTCTGCCACTGTTCACTTAATTTTCATTAACACTAAATATTTTTACTTCACATTGACTTAGTATGTTTGGCAAGTATAGTAATCTGTGGCAAGTATATTAATCTGACCAAGGACATATCAATGAATCAGTATCTGTGCAGGAGAGAGCAGCTATAGGATTTGAGCCATCAGCTTGTCTACTTCAAATGCTAGTTTTGTTTATTATATAGGTATATGCAAATAAGGGAACAAAGGCAGGAAGTGATCTATATCTCTAACTGGTTCAACATAAAACACAATCTTATTTCTGTATTTACCAGTACCAGCAGCCTTGATTGAGACTTTCTACTGTAGTAATATCCTGGTGTAACAGCCCCAACACTGGCAACAACCCAAACCTGCCCCTGGAGCAAAGGGGTGTTTTTAGCCAGTCTCCTTCCTTCTGACATCAGTCAGAACAGTCTGACTTCGACCATTGTGGCCTTATGAAGAAAAGTGATTGATCTGTTGAGTAGGTAAAGAAAGAAAAGGCAGCGCCCAGAAGAGCCAGTTTGATGAGGTGGTAGTGCAGGTGGTCAGGGTAGAGGGGTAGACAACTGGTTGAATCTATTATGTGCTAGGTAAAGCTAAGATCGAGACCACTTACCATCGTTAACAGGTTTGTTCTGTAGGCGAAAGAGGATGCCTCTGTTATCCTATTCAAACCCCAAGGAAGTGATTACCTCTGGTCTTCCTAAACGCTAATGGTTAAAGAGGCTGGCATCCCCATGTATTCCTCACCTGGTGGCACAGCTGAGGTCTATGGAGAGCTGCCCCAGGCCTGTTGTGGCTTTTGAACTAGATATAGAGGAATCTTGTGAACTGTCATGCAGAATTGCAGCCCTGGATACCCAGGCAGATTTGAAATTGGGATTCAGCCACACAGCATGGGCAATCGCAAAGTTCACATCTGGCTTTCAGACTTAAGTGCTCAAGTATGTGCTTCTGTGGACCAGTCATTATCCTGTCTACCCTAGTCATCCTCATCCTGCTTGTGTAGACCAGCATCTTCAAACTCTTGGAAGATTAGAAGGTAACCATTGGTTATCCACACGATTTTCAGATGTTGATGTTTCTCTGTCTTCAGTCAAGACCAGAAAGTGAAAACCATCAGTCAAACAAAGAAGCTTCATCAAATACTTCCATACCCAAAAGCAAATTTTTGTCATGTTTAACATAGACTTGCAACTCCTTTGTCTTCAAAGAAGTCTCTAAAGGTCCTGAATTTGGAAACAGCCTCATTCTGTTGTGGATCTACCAATACTATGGTGATTGAAATCAGTTGAGACCCTGTTCTACAAAGGTCACAAGAAGTATCAAATCATTTCATGCTAGTCTCAGGATTGAAAGCCTCTGACATCTTCCTTTCAATCTGAGCCCCAGTTTTACTGCTCTCGGTCAGGAGACCAGTATCCTTCATATTAGTTGGTGTTGTAAGCAAAAATTAATGGCACTGGACAGAAAAGATGGTCCTTCCCATCTACTTTTGGAGAGAAGGTTGCTCTCTACTTGTGCTATCTCATTTTATGCCAGCAGGAGCATTTTTTTGTGACCGGCTTACTAAGTCCCACTATTTGGCAGCAGAATTAGCTGTACTTACAGGCTTCTTGGAAGGCTCCAAGTCACTAAATACAGCCATGCTTTAAAAAAACAGGAAGGTGCTTGTGCAGAAGGGAGCAGCTGATCTGCCCTCTGATGAGATTCTGTGTCATTTTCTCTTGGTTAAAGGATTTGTTTTCTTAAAAATCTTGTTCAGAAAGATTTTGGGTCCCTGGGGCTGAGGTTTCCTAAAAGCAATGCAAACTGTTCAGGCTGTCATCACCTCCACGGACCTGAACCTGCCTTCTCTGCCAGATAAAAGACAGTCCAGGAAGCTGGAGTCAACTAGCTGGTAAATTAGTCTATCTCCTATATGATATCATAAAGCCTTGGACCATCAGTTTTGCTCAAGTCCTGCACTAGGGAAGAACAACCCCATGCACCAGTATATGCTGGGGGTGAGTGGCTGGAAACAGGTTGGCAATAAAAGGCCTTGGGGTCCTCAGGGACACCAAGCTGAACGTGAACTAGCAATGTGCTCTTGTGGCGAAGACGGCAAATGGTATCCTGGGCTGCATTAGACAAAGTACTGCCAGCAGACTGAGGAAGGTAATCCTTCCTCCCTACTCAGCACTGCTGAGACGACAGCTGGAGTCCTGTGTCCTGTTCTGGGCTCCTCGCTACAAGAGAGATGTGGACATAATGGAGGGACTCCAGCAAAGGGCCACTGAGATGATGAAGAGACTGGGACATGTCCCCTGTGCGAAGAGGCTAAGGCAGCTGGGAACATTCAGCCTGAACAACAGAAGGCTCAGGGCAGAGCTTACCAATCTATATATAAATACCCGAAGAGAGGGTGTAAAGAAGATGAAGCTGGGCTCTTTTCTGTGGTGCCCAATGGCAGGATGAGATGCCATGGGCACAAACTGAAACACAGGAGATTCCCTATGAAAATTAGGGAAGGTTTTTTATTGACAGGATGACTGAACACTGGCCAGGTTTCCCAGAGAAGTGTTTGAGTCTCCCTCCTTAGAGATATTCAAAAGCTGGCTGGCCATAGTCCTGGGCAACCAGCTCCAGGTGGCCCTGTGTGAGCAGGGAGCTGTGGACAAGATGACCACCAAAGTCCCTTCCAACCTCAACAAGCCTGTGACTCTGAATTGTAGACCTGTATTTGATCACAATTCAGCAGAGACAGTCTGGGCATCAAGGTCCCAAAGCTACCCCAGTTCTGATGAGTGATGATTTTCCCTGGCCAACGGACAAGTTGTTATGGAAACTCCTGTCCTGTTACAGCAACTTTATGGTGGCAGGAAGAATAAGGCCACAGTGTTTCTCCAGGGCTAGGTATGGGCAGCCTGGGCTGGTGCATCCCCCTGCATCATGGCATGCTCAGCCCCTCAGTCTGGAGCAGCAGAGCCAACTGTGTCCTTCTGGAGCACCCCTGCTGCTTGTAGGCTGGTTTTGAAGATTGTCTGGAGTTCACTCCTACTGTTCAATGCATCAGAGAGTTTACTCTCCAGCACACGATGTGCAGTGCACCTTCTTCTCATGTCTCATTGCTCTCCTGGGGCTCAGTGCTGGGCTCCCTCTCTGGCACACATGTGAGATGGATCTCAGGGTCGTGGCCATTGCAGTAGCAGTGACCTATCTGGAGCCACATGTTTATACAGGTGAAGGACCTGGAGCACCTCAGGAACCGGCTACTGCCCTGCCTTCTTTTTGAAATGCTCTATTCAGGGCGCACTTGAACCCTCCATTTCCTCTTTGCTGGCTGAGGCAGGTCAAGAAGACATCCTGGCTTGCTCTGCTTGACCTTCTGCAGCAAAGCCCATCTGTTTGCCAGGGTTTAGCCTGAGGCGGCTTAGCTAGAGCATGGGGCGATCTTTTTTTGTCACCCTCATGACCGGTTGTCGTTCATGGGAAGCCTTCAGCTTTTGCTAGTAAAAACAGCTCATGGATAATAATATATTCCCCCAAAATACAAGACATTATGGGTTTTTTTTTCCAAATATAAGTTTTGATACTTTAAAATAGGTTCATTCTTCCTTACACCCAAGACAGAGACATTAAAGGCAAACCCTGAGGTCCCTAGACCCATTTGCCACAAGATGTTTTTCTACAGCTCAAAGTAACTGCTGCAAAGAGTGTTTCCCTCTGTGCTCTGTCCCCCTTCCCCACATCTCAATCCCATCACACCCAGCTGGAAGAGTCCTCTGCTGGCCCCACAAAGGGCTTTGCTGGGGAGGTGCTGTGGCCATGCTGCTGGCGTGAGTTCATGCTGTCTCCAGGTGCAAAGAAGACCAGGGTATGCCTCTGCTTTTGCACTTTTTCTGCAACTCCTCAGAAGACTGATCCAAGGGAAAATGAGAAGCGCAGAGCCAGTGCAATAACTCCCTGCTGGGTCCCACCCTGGTCAGACCAACCTCTTACCTTGGCCGGGGACAGGACCTCTGCTGTGCTCCTACTTGGTATAAAATTGTTTCCTACCCTGAGTGCAATTTAAAGAAAGTGGTTATATTTCAAAGGGAGACTAAATTAACGTCTGCTTCCTGCTTTGCTCCCTCATTTCAAAGTTTACCTTAAATGAGGAGGGAGTTTGAGACCCAAATCTGGACCCTTTATGGTAGAATATCAGGCAAGTCATAAATATTCAGGAGTGCCAATTAATATAACCCAGGATTGTGAGATTTCTTTAAAGCTTTTCCCTGAGAGTCCTCTGATTGCTTGAGAAAAAAATTTCACCTTGTATTTTGAAAAAGACAAGGACGAAAAAAGAGAATATTGTATTTCTTGTTATGCTACAGGTTGCAAAAAATAGACGGGTGTACTTTGGAGAGTTAGAAATAAATAACTGCATTTTCATCGCTGCTGTTAATGTTAGTGTATCACTGTCATTAATTTCCTACAAGTCAGCAGAGGCATGCTACAGGTTCCTAGTCATGATTTCTTGCAGCTGGCGGTAGTAATTCTGTGCATTTTTCCCTTGAGTTTTTGAATTTCCCTCCTATTTTCATACGCAGCTGAAATTCCCCCTCTTCAAGAATTCTTCATTTGAATCTGGGATGAGGTACGAGGCTCTCTTTCTTTTCTTACCAGAATAACAGCATTACAAGGAGGTAGTAGCTTTCTCAGCGGTGCAGAGTAGCTATTTTTAAAATAACACATGATGAAGTAATTTTATGATATTTGTTCCACTTTACAGATTATTTGGGTAGGTGTTTATTTTTTAAAACGCATCTTCATTCCTGGAAGGGTGTAGCCCAGCGCTTGCGTCTAAGATGTTATGCATCTTTTACATTTATCCAAATTTTTAAAGAGCTGGCTGAATCAATTAAAGGGGCAATTCCATTTGCAGCAGCCATTTTGAGGGTCTCCATGTTGCTCAGTGAGCTGCACCCTCCCCGGTGGCCGTGGGGTCCTGCCCTGCCTCCCCATCCCACGCCTCACGCGGCAGCCCTCGTGCTGCTGCCAGCCCACGCTCCCTACCTATTAGCATTGATTAAACACCCTGGCTAGAAAATTAGCCGTCTCCCGGAGGCAGAAGGACATGCTTCCCTCGCACTGAATGAATGGTATTTTAGCAGCTAAGCTACACTTTGGGTTACGGTGCCTGCAAACATCTGCACTGGGCAGGATCTGCACCTGTTTGCCTGTCCTCAGGGGTTTGGGGAAGCAGAATGAAATAAAATTAATCCATCCACTTCAGCTAAACCACTTCTTGTGTCCACAGCCATTGATGGAGCTGACGAAAGACCTTGAACCAAACGCTGCCCTGAAGCTGGATGCTGCGCATGGCTCTAGGTCTTTATAACAGCACACGAACCCCTTAATTGTACTTTCTGTCCTGTGAATTACTGCCATCTCCTTCTGATGCTCTGCTTTGCGTACTTTTTGCTGCCCACTAAAGGTGATGCACATAAAATCAATGCGTTTGGACAGCTGAGCCCTCCCATGCTCTTGCCTGTTCAGCACCCTGCCTTTGGCACAAAATCAGACCTTTTTTCTCCCTCTTGCTGTGGGGACACTTGAGGCTGGCAGGACTACTCTGATGGGGGGTTCTGCCATCTAGCCGCCACCCATGCTTCCCAGCTGTGTCTCCAGCTTGGTGGGACCTTTCAGACCTTACGCAGACGGTCACCGTTAGATGTTTTCTCAGCCAAAGAATGACGGCAGATGATTTATTTGAAATAGATCTGACATTTAACTTGGAACCCTGTGCTGAAAAATGCTGTGCTCCTCCAGAGCTGGCACTTCAGCGCAGCATGGCTGCGGGGAGAGGGTTACCTCAAAAAGCCAGACGAGGAGGACGACGGCACCCATGGAGCTCATCATGCTGCTGTAGTAGTGCAGCAGGGCTTCCCGGCAGCCACGGCGCCAGAGGTTGAGCTCCTCTGTTTGGTAGTCATAGCTGTAGTGGGCCGAGTTGTTGGTGACCTGGTACTGGATGCAGGGCCTCGGGGAGCTGGGGTTGCAGCAGCTGAAAGGGACGCCATCCACCAAGTACCTTCCGTCCACGTTGCTTTTGATCCGACTACGGGCAAGGGCAGAAGGAAGTGTGAGTACACACAGGTACAAATAAAGATCTAACAGAACAAACTTGCATGAGAAAGGAAAGTAAAGGCAGTGTGACTCTTTCACCGTACCTCCTGTCAATGCCATTTCTCCGCATCCCCCGTGTCTATAGTGGTGGTTGTCTTGGTTGTTTTTCCTCTCTGAAATCCTTTTCTTTGTCAAGGCTAAACTGAGTCTATAATTAACTCTTCCTGATGGAAACGCACCCTCTTGGGTCACTTCTTCAAAGAAATTAATTTTTAAGAAAAGTAAATGGCAGAGAGAAACTTCAGGAGGGATAGTCATAAAAGAGGGATCACAGCATAGTTAGGGAGATGCTGAAGGTGATCTGAGCTTGGAAAAGGACCCACAACAGCCTTAGGACACACCATATCCAGCTAGACCAGTGACCCAACAAACCTAATAGCTTCTCTTTGGTCATAATACCTCCAGGAAAGTGTTAGGCTTTTATTCTTAGCTTGGGAAGAATGTTGTGAAATTTCTGAAATCCTTGCAGAAGCTCTTCAACTCCATAAACAGCCACTTAGTCTGGTGCCTTAGGAGATGTTTAAGAGACTCTTAGAAGGCAAGTAGTTCCACTGGCACTGCAGAGTAAGAGAACTGCAACTCTAAGAAATGTCATTTTGCTCAGAATATGACAGAATGGAGAGCAGTGGTGATCTAGAAAGGTGAAAAAAACCCCTGTCTGAGTACCTTGTAGCTTTCTATATGGATATTTTAAAATTGTGTCACAGGGAGAGAGCTGACTGCAACAGCCTGTTGAAGGAAAATTCCACTTTGCAGTCGTGACCTAAATATATCTAAAAGCCAAATGCGGTTGAGGTTTTATCTCTAGATGTGAAGTGTGCTCTGCATGGGTCTAATTCCCATTGATGTGTAAATGCTCCACCAGTTTCAGAGAGATTGGATCAGACCTTCTCTCTACAAATAATATAAAAATCACACTGTCAGGGATGGACTCCCGCCTTCCCTGGAACTTAGGAGAACTTTCCTATTGACTTCAAAGCTGCCAGAATATCCCACCAGGGATGTGAGCAAATATCATGCACCACTGCACAGTTCAAACCTTGAATTCACTCATTAACATCCATTTGTGGATTTTTAATACCCTATTTCCTGCCTCAGTAGTACAAAGAAATTGCCCCGAGTCTCAGTCCCAAACAAGACATCATTTATTAAGGACGATATAACCTTGTTTTCCCTCTGTGCTCTGCCCTTCCACTGCTGCTGGATTAAGTTACAGCTCTCAAATCTCCATATAATGCTGGCAAGGTGAACTTATTATGTTTTCAACTAGTTATTTATACCCATGGGCATACCTTCGCAATGCAAATGCTGCCTTATTAAATAGCAAATGTATTTGTTATAACCCCGCAGTGCAATAGGTTAAACCTATAACAGTTTTCACTGTGAAGTCCTACTTCAGAATTGCAAAAACAACCAGACCACCCAACAAGTCAAAACAATATCCAGAGAGGCTCACAAGAGAAATACTGTTTACACAGTCAGGCAGGGATCCCATGAGATACACCAAGTCTTGTTCAAAATTAATTCAGATGTTTTTAACATGGACAGTCCATTTAAAAAGCAGATTGCTTCTAGTTTACAAGACCCTTTGTGCAGCCACAGGGTATAAATGCTAACAAAGAACTTCCCAAAGAACTCTGAATAACGACCTCTTCCCCTGATGCTTAATTTATTAAAAGGTTGAGCTTAATGCTCATTTTTTAATTTCAAAAGTTCGTTTGTTCTCATGTTTATTTTTGACTTGTGCTTACTGGTCCTTAGCTGATTGTGAGATTACTGCCTCTTTAGGCACTGACATCAGAGCCATTAAGGTGTTTCTGGTCAATGATCTGTGCTGGTTTATACCAAGGAAACTAGTGCTGTTTTGAGGCACAAGTGTATACATTGAACATGTTTTTATATGGGAGAGAACATAAGATGCATTGGGCTACACTGAACACTGCGTAAAGCTAGGAACATCAACATGTGTTGATGGTTCAACATTGCCCAGAGCTGAAGCAATCCATTGATTGAATATAAAAATAGAATTCTAAATCTTAGGGATTTAAAATGGGGGAGTTATTGGTGAAGCATTATTATTACTAATAGTTTCCATGAGATTGCTCAATTGCTGACATTTAAAGTGGAGTTTTAAAAGTGGTGTCAGCAACATATATCCAGGGAAGTCTTTTTTTAGGAACTTCTTAAGTCACACTGAAATCTGCTTTAAGGGTAGTGAAGTTCTGTATCTGTATACATCATCTGTATTTTGGTGCATTATGTTTTATGTTCTGTCTAATGTTAGAGAATTCACCAGTGGAGGAAGCAATCTAGCTGAAAGTTTGGGAAGCTTTTTAAGAAAAAGTAGAGAAAAAACCCCAATGTTTTATACAAACCCCCCTCCAGTCAGTGCCTCTTTTGCTGTACGTTTCTTTAGTATAATACTGAACAACTAATGATACTATGCCAGACAAACCCCACCGAGTCACTTACTCTTTCACTTCTTTGGAGCTGAAGTCTAGATATCTGTTGCTGATCCACTGAATTTCGAACCAATCTTTGAAGCCGTTGTTCCCACAGCATTTGAACTCAATTTGGAGCATGTCGATGGTCTTCTTCATGAAGCATCTTCCAGGGGTGTCAGTGTCCCGGTAGAACTTCATGCCGTTCTTGAGCCCCTGGGCCAGCGTGCTATCCAGAGAACCGCGCATGAGAAAGCAAATCAGAGCAACGAGGAAAAGGAGTATGTTAAAGAGGAAACATAGTGCCAGGTAAGGTTTCAGCAGAGGCTTCCACTTGACAAATTTAGCGGGATCCAAAGAATCATAACAAATTTTGCCAGCAAACCCATTGAAGGCGCAGGATAATATACCCATCAATATCAAAGAATTGGGCACAAAGTGGCTTTCAGAGTTGTCCATCACTTCGCTTCGCTTCCGGAGTTCAATTTTGAGGAACAACCCCATGCTAAAAACAAGGATTCCAGCAAACACTGAAAACCAGTTCATGAGCCATAGTCCCTGTGCTAGTTTTACCCGTTTCTTCTGGTTGAATTTGACTTTCAGCAGTGCCATCTTCGTAATGTGAGATGTTGGAAGATTTCACAGCCTGGACCCGACTTCTCAGCGTAAGCGACTCGAGGAAGAACCATTCAGGCGCTGGAAGAGACCCCGAATGTCATGGTGAAAAGCAAGCCACTGTACGGTCCTTCCATCTTGAGCTCCCCCAGTTAGGATTCACGCAGGTAAAATATTCAAAGACCCCAATTAACAATTTCACATTAATGAGAATAATGGGCAATTAGCACCTACATCTATTTCTGGTGGTTCCTTCCAAGCAAAGGAGAAACAGTCTCAAGGTTTCAAATGATTTGATCTGGATCTGCAAGACGTCATTCTAATACCTTTAATCATTTGATCCAATTTGGAGAAATGTCTGTCAACAGATGAGTGGAAATAATCCCTCATTTTACTGTTTAGTAGATTTGTGCTTGCTTATGATAGGCTGCTGGGCAGAATGTGAAACCCCAGAGATATAAAAAGATCTTTGTGGCCAGAACAGTATGGATCCTTTGAGGAAAAAGGAAGAGGGCTCCAAGATATAAAAGGCTGCTTGAGTGCAAAAATGTACTTCCCCTATGTGATCCTGAATTATTCATATCTACAGGCAAAACCACCTTTCTAGTCTTTATCCTTCTATATTGACCCGAGATGACATCCTTTAGCTTGTGTGTCCTGGAAACAGTGACCTAAAAAACCTAAGCCTGGCATTTTCTATTTACTTCCAGGGCTTGTACCATCTCCGGGCTTTGGCAGGAGGGAAGGAAAAAGGAAAAGTTGGGAGAAAATAAATAAACCCCAGCCTGAAGTCTAGAGATGTTTTTTATAAAAAGTGAGCTGGCAGGAGCAGCTTACTGGATAATCGCTGGGCCAGGGAGGAGAGCGAGGCTGCCCAGGGAGACCCTGAAACTTACACCAGGGAGGAATTTGACCCAGCAACTGGGAAGGGACCCTCAGGCTGATGTCACCAGCAACCCCCAGGACCCTTGGGGCCTGCTGAGGGACCTGCAGCCCAGCTCTGCTTTCATGCTGTAGAGGGCAAAAAATGAGGGATGCAACCCCCTTCTTCAGTGATGGCCTTCCTCCTTATGCCCCACAGCCGTTTTGGGCAAGCAGGGATGCTGGGCATCTGCTCTTCCCAGTGATTTGGGAATTTTACTTTAAAATATCACCTCCTTCACCCCTTTGGACATGTAGAGGTTCAGAGCTATTGGGAAAGTTGTGTGCTGGCTCACCAACAGCTACAACAATGCAAAATTAGTCTTGGGCAACCTCAAGAAATGCAAAATTAACCTGCAGGTGTGTGAGGGTGGAGGTGCTAATGCCGCAGGTGAGAAAGGAGCACCCCTGGGAAAGGGATGGGGAAGTTCTGCCCTGAGCCAACCTGACCTGCTGCTGGCCGGGTGCCCTGGGGGCATCCTCTAGTGGCTGCCAGCAGCATGGTGCACCAGCCTCAGGGGAAAGGTGGAGGGACCTGCCCAGGAGGAGGAGGTAGGCAAGTGTGAGAAATAATAAAAAAAAAAGACAGTACAGAAAAGTAGTGTTTCGGTAGTCTGCTCCTGTCTGGTACCAGGGATGCTGCTCAGTTACTGTTTGAGATCCTGGAATACTGGATCCTTCTTCAGTAAGAAAAGAGACTATTGAGCTATTACGTTTTCCTGGGTTAACAGAAAGTTCTTGTGATGGACTTTCCTGGCCTATCCAGGCACTATTGCAGTGACCTGGAGAGCAGCTGGTCATGGGGATCTCCCTAAAGCAGGCCTGGTTATTAGCATTGCTGCTGCCCTTGAAGATGAAGAGCGAGTGTGTAAGAGGAAAGGAGGAAGGCAGGTGTCCAACAGGGACTGCTCTGTCTGTTTGCCACAGAGTGGATGAAAAGTGCCGTTTCTTGGGAGAGCCTGTTAAGTATTTTTGTGCAGTAAGCCAAAGCACCGAAGTGCTCCTGGCTTCTCTGCAAAATATCCCACAACCATGCAGTGCATGTTACTACATTTCACTGGCTCCTCCAGGCCTCAACTAGGAAATGTGAGATAGTTTGGAGGGTGTATTTATCTGATAGCCTGAAGTGAATTCTAGAGAAATGAACTTGAACCTATTTCCTTTCTTGTCAGTGATGAGAGTGTAACTCTGCTTAACAGGAAAAAGAATTTTCTATCAGGTCTGTGGATCATAAGGCTATACAGTGAAATTATGTTCTGCATGTTCTGTGCAATTAGTAGGACAAGAAATAGTAAACCTGCTCACAGTAGATGTAAGCCTAGTGCTGCTCTGGGT
The DNA here is from genome assembly GCA_013400375.1 of Thinocorus orbignyianus. NCBI lineage: Eukaryota > Metazoa > Chordata > Aves > Ciconiiformes > Thinocoridae > Thinocorus > Thinocorus orbignyianus. The sequence goes on from VXBW01004364.1 coordinate 207,308, forward strand.
ATGGGGAATTTTGTGTTCAGGAGCACAGATGACAGTTTGAACATGTGTCACCTCAATGATTTAACATTTGGATGTCCACGACAAATCTGATACAGGAAAACCATGTAATTATATACAGTAGGGTGTTTCCAGTTAATTCAGGAATAAAAATACTGAAATAGAACATGCAGCATATGCTTCAAAACTCACTGATCCCTCCAAACTTACACTTCTCCTTGAGCAAAAGTAACAGGAGGGGTCCTAATTAATAAATCACTACTAAATAGTTAGTGTTTTCTGGGAGATGATCAGTGATCCACCTGATGCTCAGGAAGGGACACACAGGTACTAATGAGACCTGTAAGACTTCAGGTGGTACCTTTTAAAGTCATCACAGGGAGTAATCAACACAACCAAAGCAACCCAGATTTGGAAATCTGCTGTTTATTTAAGTGGTTCCATACCAGCTGGGGACCTACACTGGCAAAAACTACACACCTATCAAGTCAACTCATTGTGCTTGGAAGCTTCTGTGTCAGTAAATCACATGCTATGCTCTGGTGTTTCCTTCCCAAAATGAAGCCAACGCTTTTAGAAGTGGGGATTTAATGCTTCCTGCTTCTCCCAGACGCAGCACTGACAAGGCCTGTGCAAACCAATCAGCTGAGGGATGTCTCAAGCAGAGCAATCTGAGGAAGAGGAAGATTATGGGGGATCATTGCAAAGTGTTTTGGGGTGTGGACGGTACAGAAAAGAAAGCTGGTTTTGCGTGGCATCTGCTTTTCTTACAAATCTTTATCTTGGCTGGGATTCACCTTTAATTGGGCAGAATTACTACTGCTTTCTACTTCAAATAGAAGATATTTGAACTGATACACAGTAGACAAAAGCTAATTGCCACAAGGATGTTTGAGTTAATGATCTCTTCAGAGATCGCATATTAACTGAAATGTATAATTCATATGCCATTTCAGAGGAAAAAAATGGTGGAATAAAATGTTCAAACGATTATTGATCTGCTAGAAGTCAGCATAAGTGTGTTCAAATTCAAAATACTGTTTAGAAATATATAATTTCTGTGGATTCTATACCATTCGGTGAGACCTGGACAGGCTGGAAGGTTGAGTGGAGAAGTGCAAAGAGGGCAACTGTAGAGTCCTGCCCCTAAAGAGGAATAACCAAAGGCACCAGAAGAGGTTGGGGGCTGACCTAACAGAAAGAAGCTCTGTGAACAAGGTCCTGGTGGACAACTGGTTGACCATGAGCCAGCAATGTGCCCTTGTGGCCAAGAAGGTCGATGGTCTCCTGGAGTACATTAAAAAGAGCAGGTTGAGGCAGGTCATCCTCCCCCTCTACTCTGCCCTGGTGAGGCCCCATCTGGAGAACTATGTCCAGTTCTGGGCTTCCCAGTTCAAGAAAGACAAGGAACTACTGGAAAGAGTCCAGCAGAGGGCCACAAAATAATCAAGGGACTGGAGCATCTTATGAAGAAAGGCTGAGACCTGGGTCTGTTTAGCCTGGAGAAGAGAAGACTTCGAGGGGATCTCATCAATGCTTATAAATACCTAAAAAGCAAGTGTCAAGAAGATGAGGCCAGACTCTTTCCAGTGGTGCCCAGTGATAGGACAAGGGGCAACCAGCACAAAGTGGAACACTGTGAGTTCCACCTGAACGTGAGGAAAATCTGCTTTACTTTGAGGGTGACAGAGCACTGGAACAGGGACACTCCCAAGGAACAGCATGATAAAATGGCTGTACCAAATGGTATGATTAACAGGTCTGATTTATAACATATTTTTTCCCTCCCACACACACAAGTAACTTGGTAGGCTACTATTTTTTTTGTGGCATGTGAAGTGGCTTCAGGTCCTGAGCCTAGAAACAGGAGCAAATTGCAAAATTCACTTCTTTGGTTGTTGGTATTCTGGGAGGGTGATCTGACTCACCGGACCTTGTGGCTCTTAAAGTATACCAGGGCACACTCTGGGGTTTTTAGTGTGGTTTTCCTCTGGGTAGTTCCCAGTATTTCAGCCATTCTTATCCACAATGTGAAAAACGTGTTCAGAAAACAGTTTTTCTTTGACCCCTGAGATGATCTTTATGAGTACATACTTGTATTTACTGTGATGTCTCAAGTGTAGCGTACACTGCTGAAAGAATGACAGTTATAAATCAATGTTTGTACTTGCAGAAACAGGAAAAAAATCTGTGGGGAATTGAAAGAAGCTTACAAAAGGTTCACAGAAGCCATTACTGCTGGAAAACATCTCAGCACAACCGATGGAACTTCAAGTAAGTCAGATAAATTAGATCATGATGGGAATGGAAATGCTGAAATTCCACAAGTTACACAGGTTTGGGTGTGGATTTTTTTTTTAATTTGCTATTTGTGTCTTTCCTTGTTTGTGATGAAATTGGCTTTTTTGGACAGTACAAGCTGTGAGGTCTCTTGTGCAGATACAATGGCTGCAACAGGAGGGCTGTGTAGTGTTTGTTCACTAGAAGTGGGGAGAGCCTGATGGAAAGGTAAGGGGGCAGAGCTGAGAAGCAAAAAGATGATGCCTCATTTATGGAGGTAAAGAAATTTATTTGTCTGCACACAGTACTGAAATCTGACAAGTCTGCCCTCAAATCCCACTCATGTGCTGGGAGAGATGTACTTGAAAAGACAGAGCTGGGATATATATGAGAGAGGTAGGGAAGAGGACTGTATATATTTACAAAATCTCCTTTGATTCAAGAATTCCTAAGTATTTTGCAACACCTCAAGCAATTCCAGGTAAAGCCACTGAGACTTGATCCTCGTCTACAATACAGCTATTACCTAAATAGGAAGAAGTTNAGCCCTCAAAAATACAAAGTATAAAAGTGTGTAAGAAATTGTCTTATGAATTTTTTTCTTACCTGTTTTTTCACGCAAATATTTTGCTAGAGACTACACCAGAATCTATTTAAATGAAAGAAGGTTGGATAAAGGGAGAATGCAAAGAGCTCCATTTTTGTTCCTGGTATTCAGAGAAGCAGGTGTAGACAGAGGAGAAATGCCTGGACTCCAGCAGGAACTGAGGGGGCTGGCCCCCCTCGGGATGGTCCTTCAAGTGTGATGGTCACCTTGGTGAAAGAAGCAGCAGGAAAGCTCTCAGCTGCTTCCCTGAAGGCAAGGTTTAGTCTGTGCTGGTTCTCAGAGCCTCAACAAATACTAATACTCGCAGCTCTGTGCGGAGTAGAACTGTCTTAGTTCTCTCCTATGGATTCATGGTTGCGTTTGGATAGAACTGTTTTATTTCGTTCACAGACACCTATGAGCTTTAAAAGGCTGAGTTACAGCACTGTGGTGAGCTAAGGAAGTTGCAATGTCTTCAAAGATTCTGGTAAGGCTGTTGAATCAGAGGAAGGCTGTCCAATCAGCCTGTCATTCAAAACTGATTAAATGAAGAACATGCTTTTGTGACTCCCTGTGGAAAATGGTTCCACACCTCGATGCCCCATACTGTTTAACAACTTTCTACCTTTCTGACAGAGAGCCCTTTATTCAGGGCCAATTTGCACCTACCCTATGGTGCTGATGTTTCCCGTTACCCTCATAAGGTGTTCAGAACCAGTCTTGGAAGGTGTTTGTTTTCCAGCCCCTTCTGATGCCCAGCAAAATTAATTTCTTTGGGATCTTAAAGAAGGTCCTTGGTTATTCTGGTGGCAATGAAATGCAAACCAGAGCTAAAGCTCTTGAGAAGACGTTGCTTCAGTCTCTCATTATGCAGGTTGTGTGAATCTGGCACACACAGGTCACGCTGACAAACCACTGTGGGTGGAGGCGAAGTGATGCTGGTGGTGCTAGTGTTTTGTCCCCGGCCAGCCCCGGTGCGATGGAAGGTGAACTGTCAGTCTTGCTGCTGGCTCCTGGAACTCCCCCTTCTCAGCTGGTTGGGAATTACCAGCCCTGGACATGCTTGTTTAATGGGTTCCTTTAACTGTCTTCTCCCTTGTATTGTGTTTCCAGCCCTCTATCTTGCTACTATGCAAGGTAGCTCGAAACCAGCTCTTTCTCACAGCAGTTCTGACTGCTGCTGCAGGACTGTGAGCCTGGTTTTCTCTGGTGCCTGCTCAGCCAGGAAACCCGCTCAGTGCAAGGGGCTTGAACAGAGCCTCCCAAACGAGTTGTCTCTTTCCCAGTGGTTCTCTGGGGAAAGTGGATTTTTGCAAGCTCTCCTTAGCAGGTTAGACACAAGGCAACCCTGGCTGCTGGGCATTTTCCTCATGTCAGCATTGCTTATCGCTCAGAGGGAAGACACCGAGCATGTGCCGCCCTCCTTTCCCCAAGCTGCTTTCCCCAAGAGACAAAGCGGCTCTGCCCAGGCTGGCATTGCGAGTCTCCTTGACCCAGGAGAACTTCAGAGACAGCCCAGCACGTCTCCTCAGACCAGCTGCTGCACCAACTCAGCCCAACCTTCCTTCTGAATATTACTTAGTCGCAAGCTTCATAAGGGGAATTCGGGAGCCCGGCCACTTGCCACTGGCAGCTCAGGGCACGTCGTGACACACTCCTTACCCTCTTGGAAGAAGGTTTCCTTGGGTGGGATGGACAAGATCCTCCATCATCAAGTCATGTAGAGACAAGGTGGCACAGAATTCCTCACCTGTTGAAATCAGACACTCGCAGTAAAACTATTTAATCGCTTCCATACTTAAGATACGTTTTTGACCTCTTGAACAAACGGCTTAAGGCTCATCTGCAGACAGGGAGTAATTTTTCTGCTGCCTTGTTGGTTGAAGCAAAAGGTAAACAAATACAATGAAGCTACAAATACTGTAGACTAAACTTGTAGTCTTCCTGTGCTTAGCATTTACTCTGCATAACTAGTTCCAACAAAATAGTCTAGACCTGCCCAAGTATCCCCAAACATCTTATGTCCAAAAGGTAAGTTTGAATATGTCAACATAAAAAAGAATTTTTTTTCCATTTAAGAAAAGTCTAAGAAACAGCTGAGAAATTTTAAATACATATTAGATATATCTAACTAACCTATTAAACATTTATGTATATATACTTATTCTTACCATGCTTTTAAATACTTTACTTTTGTAAAAAATTTAATGAGTAGATATGTAGTTCTCAACACATGAGAGCTGTCACTTTGCACTAGATTTGACTGGAAAACGGATTCTCAAATGACCATCATCTGCGTGGCTGGGGAACCAGCTAATATTCTCTCTCTCACGTGGCATTTTACTTCTTCCCTCCACACTAGGGCTGGCAGAAGGTGGTGGTGGTGGGGTGTTACGGCACTGGGGAGTAATACCCAGCACAGTCTGCACTGGTGGTGTCAGGAGCAAGTGTCCTGAGACACACGGGTGCCTGCTAGTGCTTAAACAAATAGTGACTTTTTTCTGTATGTAATTTTAATTAAAAAAAAAATATATAAATTGTTTCAAAAATAACTAATTAGATAGAAATGTTTAGGCGTTTCTCTTCCTTCCAGACCTAAATTGCAGTTTTTATACTGATAGAGCCCACGAATACGCCAGCGAACCTTTTCTGGTGCACGACTTGTGTTCAAGTACTACATTACTACTAACACAACATCTGGTTTAAAAGTTTTGAATTTCTCCTAGCATCATTCTAATTTAGTAGATTAACATTTTACATAAAAGGTGCATGGAAACATGCAACTCTGTGTGTGTATGTATAAATGTATATATAAAGGTTAGAGCTATAAATCTCATACAAAGTATTTGCCTGACCACTTTTTCAGACTTGCTGTTCTCAAACTGAATGTTCTTGCTTCATGTCATGCACAAGATCAAGATCCAGTTGTCTGTTTTGTATTACAAAGGTAATGATAAATCTTTAAGGGAAAGTAATCATCTGGAACATCTTCAGCAGCCTCCTCTGAATTCATATTCCTGAAGAGTATTACCTAATAATTTTGGTTTAACAGAAGTTAAGTACTTGGGAGGAAAGAAAACATTAGCAATTGGGATATCAATAACTGACCTCTGCAAAATTGTCACGGAGGAAGCATTTTTCAGACTGAAATTGAAGTCTGAATTTCCTTGTTTTGACTCATGCTGTTTATTGAGGCAATACTGCGTTCTACGCAGCAGCAGCTGACACTGGAAAGCACTCAGATGATGCCAGTTTGAAGCGTGTCAAGAAGCACCCACCTCCGATACCTGCTACAGCCCATCACCAACCTCCTCTTTTCTAGATTTGGCAGCATCCATCAACACGTGTAAGTAAATGTTTCTGGCTTTTGGCCAGCAGAGCAAAGGCGTTTCTGTAGTCCTTACAGGATGAACCATTTGGAGTCCCAAGGCCAGAGGATGCTCAGGGGACTGATTTGTCTCAACCAGGGCATGTGGGGGAAGAAAGATTAACTGCAAAATCAGGTTCTGAACTAAGATGGATATGTTAAAATCGAGGTACTCGAGAGCCTCATCTGATCACACCCCTTTAATAGCAGATATTAAAAATCAAGACTAAAGCAAGACTAAGTGTTTTCTTTAAATCATTTTATGATGCTGTCAATACAAAGGATAATTACTAAAGGGACAAATGAAACAATTCAAAACGTATCTGAAATGCAATATCCAATTCAGTCAAAAAATATACACTAACAAAAGTAAACAAAGTATATATAAAGTGAAGAAAATACAAAAATTTCCTTCCCCGCCCTCCCTTTTAAATGAAATACACCAGAAACAACTTAAGACAAAAGGTTTCTCTGCTCAAAACCAGTCAAGTACTTCAGTGAAATTTCAAGTACTTCTTATAGCAATGATGCAGTTTTTTGATAATTCAGTTAGTATTAATTTTGTTTGAGGCACACACACCATGGCAGGGCAGCATAAATATTTTGCAGCTTTAAAATACAACTCTAAGCTGATTCTTAGGCAAGATAAATGACAATTTCTTGCAAAATGTGACAAGTTAAGGAGCGGGTTTGGAAACCTAGAACTACTATGTAGACTTTATGTATGAGCAGTGATCATTTCACAGACTAACAGGGCAGTGTATTCCATAATGCTGCATTTTTATTAATATTTAGCAGGAGTGAAGAAACGAGACTTAAGTTAATGTGCACTTCATCAAAGTTAAGATGCAATTCTGGAACTGGAATATAGCACCTCATCTCCCCATTTTACTGACTCCCTCTGGCAACACTGCACTTAGGCAGTACCAGGGGGCTCTAAATTAAGATCGTAGCACCACAAAGCCTATTGTATGGTAGACAGATGCAACATCTAGTAGGATATACCTGAACATCTCTCCCCTGAAGCTTCAAACTGCACTACAGCAGCTTGCCCAGCTTCTCTAATATTAATCAGCACTTATTCCCCCAAAAGTGCACTCGTTTTATCCACCTCAGGTTAAAACTGTTTGCAGAAGGAGCATCCTTTTGCTTTTTTTCAGACTATAAAGGTTTAATATTTATACAGCTTTTTTAATTTCAAACACTCAATATATTAGGAGAGTATTAAATGTTCATAAGATATTTTTTCCTTTAGATTTATCTCACTTGAAGTAACAGCCTAAATAAAGATAATTTACAGATTTCACCCACATCAGCAGAATCTGGTTTATCATTATATCACAGCCCAGGACTCATCTCAGTCTGCTACTCTGTTCAGTTACAAATTCCTTCTTTAAATTAATCTTTTGCCCCTGTTACCTCACTAAAGCTCTCTCCCACACTCCCCATAAAACATAGTGTACTATGATCCACAACTTGAGAACAACCAAAATATGAAAATTTTAATACTTGGCCTTTCCCTTCCAGTGCAGCTTGTACTAACTGCAGCCAATTCAGATTTTGCCTGGGTGAGCGAAAGCAGAACAGCAGCTCTAACAGAGGCTGACTGTCGTTTGTGTGCTGCTGCCCCTTGCCCCACCTTCACCGGGAAAACTCAGCAGCGAGGCACCGCAGCAGCCGGCAAATTCCACAGTGATGCATAAAGATTATAGCAGCAACTTGTGTAGGAGGAGTAAACTATACCTGACCGGTATTTTTCAGTTACCAAAACCCAGTCTTACAATATAATTCGCGATTTAAGTACCAAATGGAATCATTTAATGGCATCTCGGGGGTGAAGCCCCACGGTTTATGAATCAAGGGGTCAGTCCCAGCAGCTGATTCTTTCCTGCTCGGGGATCAAGCTCCAGTTGGGCGAAGGCTTGTCGGTCGCCAGCCAGTCAAAGTCATCCACCAGGTTCCAGTTGTTCCTGCTTTTGTCCAGCCCGGACGACTGGAAATCCCTCTCGATACCCGGGTAGTTCCAGGTGTAGGGGGCGAAGGAGACTTCGCAGCAGCCCTCGATGACGGCTCGGCTGGTAACCTGCACGTAGAAGCGGGTGTTGCGGGTGCGGTGTGTGCGGAGCTGCTGGCAGGCCAGGGCCAGCAGGCAGTCGCTGCAGCCGTCCACCAGCACGGAGGTGGAGACGGGCCCGCAGAGCACGGTGCAGCCGCGGCAGTCCCGCACCCGCAGCGTGTTGGCGTTGCCGCGGAGCCGCACCCGACAGCCGCGCAGCTCGGACAGCACCACGTCGCGCTGTAGCAGCTCNCCTGCAGCCGGGCCGCCGCCTCCTCCAGCGGCCCCGCCGCCAGCAGCGCCTCCACGGCCTCCCGCTCCCGGGCGAAGGCGGCCAAAAAGAACTCGCTCTGCTCCTCCTTCACCACCTGCGCCTCCTTCTTCTGCCGCTGCCGCTCCAC